>CM057812.1:32407036-33007036 GCA_030067965.1 Latrodectus elegans
ATAATATAATTTTTTAAATAAATAAATATTATAAATAAATATAGTTTTATAGTAATAGTATAGTAATAACTAAATATAGTTTTTAAATGATATCATAATCATTTAATAACCATATCTTGCGTATGGAAGGCTTCCTAGCAAAGAACTTATTAGTCCATATCCAGAATAACCAGTTCCGTAACCAAGGGTGCCATATCCAAATCCATAACCTCAGTATCCATATCCTGAATTTCCATATCCATTACCATTCCCCGTATATCCTTGTCCTCCATACAAATGTCCGTTGGCCGGAGCATCAGAAATGAGATGGACAGCGGCTGGTTTCTGATTGGCTGTTCCGGGTTCATTTGTCGTGACCTGTGCTCTAAAGCCTCCGTGGTCAGCTACATAGTTGACCTACCTTCTGACTCCTCTTGCGTCTGTGAATCCGTAGCTTCCCCTAACGCCATGTCCATCATCTCCTGATTCCTCCCTGTGTTGTTTTCCATGGTAGTCCTTTACACTGTATCCAAATTTGTATGAATGGGGCAGATGATGACCATGGTCCTTAAAAATAAAGTAATTCAAATCTATTTAATAAAAATTAATTTAAAGTCCAATAAGATCCCAAAGATTTTGCAAGTAACAAATACTCAAAATTATTATTTTAATTAGTTAAGAAAAATGTATTTTTGTTCACATTTAAGAAATAGTAAAGTATATTGTCAGTTTTAAAGACTGGTTTTATTTTCTATGATTTTTTTTTATTTTTCATATTTGAAATTTATTTTCCTAAATTTTAATTCATAGGAGTTTCCAGTAAACTCAATTTTCTACAATAAAAAATAAAATATGATTTGTAGGGACATTTAGAATTGGAAACTGGAGTTATTTTTAGAATAAATTTGCGACCCTTCTCCTATCTTACTTATATTAAAAAGAACAAAATTTTAAATATTTCTAATTTAAAATTTAAATTTATTTTAATCCATTGTATAGCATTTATACTTCAGCAACATCATGCAATGGATTGATGTAAATTTATTTCTATCCGTTATTTTCGGAACAGAATTTACATTCAATGAAAAGTAAAATTTATTGCACTATTTCACTTATTAATACCGATATGTTTTCTGAAACATTATTGTCAGAAACATTTATTCATTAAGAAAATTATTTTATAAATTATAATAAAGCAATTTATAAAATTCACTATTATATTATATAAAATCATAACTATTTTCAATTATAATGAGTTCAAAAATAATATCATATTTATACATTTATTTAAATCATAAACAAATACTTTTTATCAATTACTTACATATCATCAATTGATGAGCCAGTACACAACAAAAGATGACTTGATAACTAAAATAAAGGCGTAAGAGGGGAGTAAAGTATCAGAAACATCTTTGCAAAACAAAGATTAAATAATTTATAGTATATTAAAAGAAAATAAGAAAAAATTATTGTAAAAGCGGTTAATAATTATAGTATTTATTTTAAATATTGAAAGTAAAATAAAAAGAATAGAAAATAAAATTAATTCATTAAATAATTCCAACAAATAAGAAATTAGCGTTGAAACTTATTTTTGAATTAAAAATAAAATTATTTTAGTATAAATAATAAGAAGAAAATGTTCCAAAAATTAAATTTTTAATTATCGAATTTACTTGAAGTGAACTGATACATTACCATGCATTAGAATTTTAATAATTAAGTATTTTATTCAAAGTGATTACTATGACTTAATTGTTAGTAAATTAATCATTATTTACTGCGATATTAACTGATTTTCAAAATGATGTAAAGAAAAAAGCAACTTAAGCCACAGTAATAATTTTTTAGAAAGTCTATAGTTTGAAATAAGTAAAAGAATACATAATATTTAGAGAATTTTCAAAAGGAAAAGTATTCATAAAGATACTGCAGAAAAAAGAAAATTGATTGAAATGGTTTTTACCTGTGAGATCATTTTGAAAATTCTTATCGATCAAAAGTGATAACAAATGATAGTGTTTCAAAAATAAACGTGCCTTTTATACTTTGTAAACATTTCAATTTTTTAAGCAATAAAGAGATTAAAATTCTCTTACTTGCGTGATACATTACTGGAATGTGATCTTCATTCATAATTTTGCCAAATGCTCCTGCTGTCAAGGAAATAAAGTTTAAAAGATTTCACAACCAAAGTTACTGTAGAAGATTAATGGAAGTTGTTATAAATGCAATTCAATTCAGTAAAAATTATTCTCCTAACAAATAAATTTTTAATTAAATTTTGAATAAGAAGCATATTTTTGCACTAACAATAATGTTTATAAATATTTCATATTATTCATTAAATTTATTTCCCAAAACTTTTTCCTACGCCTTTTCTCTGCAGAAAACGAATAAAAATAATTATCAACAGATCCTGATACGTAAATTCATTATTTCGCGCTAGATCCAAAATTTTTTCCAGTACAAGGAAAAAAAATTCCTAATGTAAAAAATTATTAAATTTACTCCTTTTTATTATAATTTTTAAGATTTTTGTGCCACTTATAAATATTTCAAAAAACGAAAGATTTTCTGTAACAAGTAATTTAATTTAATAGAAATTATTAAATACATTAATAAATAATGTTTTAATAAGTTCTATTAAATTGGATTAGGTGTTATAGAAAATAATTGAATTAATTTGAAACATAATTGGAAAATTTCTAAATCCAATTAAAACGCGTTACACGTAAGAATTAATTAATTTCTTAAAAAGTAAAAGAAATAAATAAACTATAAATTTATGAGTTATTATTTGACAAAATTCCTAATTAAATCATAAAAATCCACAATTCTTTTCTTTTTTATTGATAAAGCTTTTCTTTTGAACTCCAAAGCAATAATCAAGTAATAAGAATCAAAATGCATGGTTTCATTTTTTCACCTTATTGCAAATAACCTTGAGAAGACATCTCTACCTCAATGTTGTTATTGTTAAACCAAGATCGATATAAATTTCGTTTCTTTTCTCTGCTTTTTACTCATGCATTTCTTCATATTTTCTCCGAAATTTTTATTTTATTTTATTTTTTGTACGAGTTGTTGTTGGTGTTTTTTCCTGGTTTTCCTACCTTGCAATGCTTATCTACTGCTCATCATATATAACAATTACTCAGTGAATGGTTAGAATACTCTTCAACAATAAACTTTAATTACATCCTGTACCATTCCTTCTATCAAGGAATATCTTTAATGTTGACCTGTTTCTGTACTCTTATATATTTAAACTTTTTAGTTTGAATTAGAAATTTTCATTTTTAAATATAAAGTACTTAAATATTTATTTGTGGTAAACCATGGCAAGATCTTAAAGATTATTTATTTCATAGAATTGACTTATGGTAATAAAAAGCAATTCAAAGTAGTGTTTTTTATTTTAGAACAAAGTTTTATAGACTGTGTAATGAAAGAGGATTCTTGTACCACACACGTGGACAACATATACTTAAATACAACTCATATTAAATTTTCATTATGTTTATCCACTTAGATGTACCTCTCAAAATAATCACAAATCAACTCCATAGCTGAATAATAATAATAATAATAAGGAGAATTGTAACTTTTCGAAATTAATAAATCTCTGCAAATTCATCTGCCAAGATATTAATCGCCAAAAGAAAAGTTGGTTCTATGATGGGTAACATTGATTGACATTGAGCCTGGATTATATATTTAAGTAATTAACCTTTAAACTCAAAATTGATCTAAATCAAAATCACTTGTCTTACGAAGATAGAAGTTATCTGATATGTTCCAGTTTTCTAATGCATAATCGAAAGAATATTAAAAACATTGCAAATATGTGTCGGGTCTTTTACCTTTTCCCTCCTGGTTATGCAGTAACATCAAACTAGGTCCATGAGCCCGAATACCTTTAAATAATGGAGTACAGCCTCAGGGCTCAAAAAAAGTTAGCATTTATTTAAAACGAATATATTACTTGTGTGAGCTGATGCAAAGCCAATTTTAAATAAGATCAAAACTAAAATAAATAAATCATTACAATCCCAGGCAAAGACTATTAATTAATGTGGTTAACTGTCTGCAAACAGTAAATATTGTATAATGATTAATTTTGTAATTCAATATAAAACCAATGGGGGAACCATAATTTCATTTTTTGCTCATTTACTTCAAAGCAGTATGACTTCATTTTTTGTTTCCGTCTAAAAAGGATATTTATTAGTTCCTTATATATTTCTTATATATCTTTCCATATTTGGTTGTATCATCCCCTTAATAAATTTGTTTTATTTCCACTATATTAGATAAGTTTTAAAAGTTTAAAATGAGCAGATTTACGGAGAGAGTTTCCTATATAGGAGAATTTATGAGTATTTATCACCACTTTTATTCAAGAATTAAATATTGATTATTCCTTGCCATTTTAAGATGTACGATTGAGTACAGATCTCTTAATAAAATTGTTGTGTGAGATGTATTATGCGATTATTCAGAATGGTATAGTAAAGATAAATGGCATCCATGTAAACCGCAAAAGTTTACTAATTATTTGTCTTAATTCTTTACATCTTTAAGAATTTTTCCTACATTGTAATATAACATTAATCACTGATATTTTGTTTCCAATGGTTAAATTTTACGGCTAATTTTAATATCATCCCGTATATAAAAATATATAATAATAAAGTGCAAAAGAAGTGAGTTTTCTTTACTAGTTACAGAAATATCATTTTTATGCATGATTCGGATTTGAGCTAAATGGAAAAAAACTTCCAAAAAAATTCGTCAATTTTGATAATTTTATGGGGGAGCCTAACTGCGAATAAAGAGAGCTAAAATCTCTTAATTATTTGAATAACTAACAAAATAAAATATAGAATAATAAGTAGTGCAAAAGTAAAGAAATAAGGACTACTGAAATATACAATAAAAATAATATTCAATGTTGTACAATAATTGCAATGAATAAATAAGAACTAAATTATTTTTACTAGTGCCATTGTTAAATTAAAGAGTTTCTAAAATCATTATTTTTCAGTAATGATATATTACTATAGAGAAGAATTACTACCGTATTTATGTGAATCTAATGCGCATCCCAATTTTAAAACTTTAATTAATAAAAAAATCGTTTGTCGACGAATGTAATTCGCATCAATGGTATGAAGAATTTATTGAATCTTATTTTATACAACAATGAATTTGTATATAAACTATCAATCAATGGTATGATAGTTTTATTTAAATTTAGATATAATATTTTATATAACAATGGATTAATACATAAAGTAGCAGAACATAGAATAAACCTATTAATGGTCTATTGTTATGTAAAACAATCATTGCTAATTACCACTACCGTTTATACTGTACCTATCGTAAAATATGAATATAAAATAAATCGTAAAATTTCTATCTAGCTGAGAGTTTCTACAATCAGTGATATATAGTAAACGTCTTTATTCACTAATATTTTCATCACTGGATTCCTCGCAGCTCTCTTCATCAGAAGCAGATTCATTTCTTCTTTCCTCATCATCATCATCCTCCTCGGGTTCCAGAGCATGTCATTTTCACTGCCATTCAATTAATTTGAAATGCAGCATTTATTGAAAGATTTCACAATCATTGATGCTTCAATGCTTTTCCAGGCAGCAGAAACCCAGTGTGCAACAATGTGAGGTGCAGTACGCTTAATTTTTCCTGTCGGGGTTAATTCACGGTTTGGCTCACAAAACCATTTTTCGTACTTAGCCTGAGTGTACTCCTTAAAAGGTTTATTTATACTAACGTCCAGGGGTTGTAACATAGACGTCATCCCACTAGGAATGCTAATAAAATCACTGCCTAGGCTGTGCATTTTCTTTTTTACGTCGTTGATGAGATGACCACAAAATATGTCCAAAGCATTGATGGTGGATTAGAGAGCCCACCGGGACGGCGTTCCCATACATTTTAGAGACACTCAAGCATTAATGATTCCGTCATCCGTCCCTTCTCTTGGTTCCGAATCAGGACATCATCTGGGAACAGTTTTTCATTCTCAGGGGTTTTCGGGGATGTTTTCCGTTTAAAGATTAAAAAAGGCGGAAGTTTGTTCCCGGCTGCTGTTATTGCCAACATCACTGTCACGCGTTCTTTTTCACATCCCGAAGTTTTGACGATAACTTCCTTAGTTCCCTTCTCCGTAATGGTGTAGCTACGAGGCATATCAAACCAAATTGGCGTCTCGTCAGCGTTGCCAATTTTCCCCATTGAAAAATTATTTTCCTTTCGAAGTGTGATGATATATCACTGAAATGTTAGTAGTCTTCCTTAAAAATCTGCAGGAAGCTTTTGGCATATTGTTGTTCGGCGTCTTTGAAATAAGCCCATTCACTTCATAAACCGATCCACTCGTCCATGGCTAGTATTAAATTCTTATTTCGGTATTATAAGAACTTCAAACTTCTCGTTTGCTCTATTTCTTATGGCGTCATTATTCACAGGTTGTCCATTCTTCCTCATTTCACATACTAATTCCAATACTTTTTCTTCATTGTTGGGGTATCTTCCTTTGCGAAGGCCAGTGAATTTCTTTCTTCTAGCTTTAGTTGCGAACAGTGCCAATTTCTGTTGCCGCCACAAGTGAAAATTCCTCTCAGCTATGTTGAACTCTCTACCTGCCATTTTTTTAGCAAATAGAATTTACTTACTTTTGAAAGTAATTTTATATGACATTCTTCTTTGTTTGCCATCCATTTCATGACTGCGTACTCTTTAGTTTGTATCCTCTATACTATAATGTGTAAACGATAAATATAACGGTAAATGTGGTTGAGAAATACAGTAATATCCATTGTAACGATTTAAATTTGGTTGACGTCATCGCCGAACTGCTGACTTTGCAATGGAATCTAATGCGCCATCAAATCTAATGCGCACCCCAATTTTGAATTCTGCATTTGGCCAAAAACAATGCGCATTAGATTCGCGTAAATGCGATAATTTTAGTAACCTACATAATGTAAGGTAAAACTGTAATTTCAATTATTTCGTCTCCACGGAAAATGAATTTTTTATTTCAGCACCCTTTATTTCCAAAAAATACATATGTTTTAAAAAATAAATGTCATTTGGATTATAGCATGATTTCGTGTAAAACTTTTGATAAAAAAAATGTAAAATCTTTTACGAAATTTTTTTATTTTTTATTTATTTATTTAGAAAAATTGTTTACAAAATGCACTTTAGAAAAAGGAAATAATGTCAAAAGGAATAACTTTAATATCAAAGGATACAATATAGACATACTTATATGCTCATCCTAGTTAATTTATGTGTGTTGTAGTAGCCTCATATGATATGGCTTCATCCTTATGTCTTGAGTTCAAGGAGTTTCTTATGTAATCAGGCTAAAGGCAATAGGTCTGAAAAAAAACCAATGCGCGCTTTTAAAGCTCTAGTGTTTCCAAAGTCTTCCCTCTGAGGTAGTATGGTGTAAAGAAAAGAGGAAGTATTCATCTCAAGCGGTAAAGTGATGATCTCAATACTTGTTATCTGGCCTCTTTTACAGATGGTTCAAAAATTTAAGAAAACTTGGATTAGGAATAGAAATGATAATTTTACAGATTTTTCAATAATCGGAGAAAAACTCAGATTAGGAATGATAATATACCCAGAACTTTACTTAAAAAGTACCTAAAGTGCTAGGATTTAATCAGTGAACACTGTGCTCCAAGATGAAGTTAATGCCCTCGAGAATCCTGTAACTAATAGCTGCATTACAATTTTTCCTAACAAACATCATTTCAGATAATCAAACACGCATAAAATCCTTCAACAATTCTTTTAACCTATAGGCCATTTTCATTTTGTTTTTACAGATTACATATATCTGTTCCAAAAGACCCAAGCTGAGAAACAAATCATTATATGATTAATTTCCCCTTAACGGTATACTGATAATCAGACATCTCCGTAGAAATAATGATGATTATGGAAAAGGAAAATTTGGAGCCATCATACATCGAGAATCAAATTAAATAATACAGTTGAATTCGCCATCAACCATGAAAATAGTTTATTGGATTGCATTTAATAGCCATACCTTGCTTATGGAAGGCTTCTTAACAAAACACATGCTATTCTATATCCTCCATGACCAGGTCCATAGCTGAGGCCGCCACATACTAATCCGAACCCTCTATATCCACATCTTGCATTTTCACATCCATAATCATTGTTTGCGTATCCGTTTTCTAAATATTTATGGTCTTGACCGTGTCCTCCATAATCAAATCTTCCATACTAATGCCCGTAGGCCAAAGCATTAGAAATGAGATAGACAGCGACTGGATTCTAGTTGGCTGTTCTGAGTTCATTAGTCTTAACGTCTGCTCTGATGCTCTCGTGGTCAGCTACGTAGTTGACATGCCTTCGGACTCCTCTTGCGTCTGTGAATCCATAACTTCCTCTTATACAATATCCACCGCCTCCTGATTCCTCCCTGTGTTGCTCCCCATGGTTGTCTTTCAGGCTGTATCCAAATTTATACAGATGATATTTCCGTAACCTTGACCAGAATATCCTTATCCTCCGTAATTAAATCATCCATACAAATACCCATAGGCAAGAGCATCAGAAATGAGATGGACTTCTGGATGACTATTCCAGTTTCATTAGTCTTGACCTCTGTACTGAAGCCAATGTGGTCAGCTACGTAGTTGACCTGCCTTCAACAAACATAATTGTGATTGTTGCATAACATTTGAGTGAGAATTCTTTCGCATGAATGATAAACGTTGGTCTCATCAAACTGAACTTTGATGATTTTCATTAGAATAAAGCAACCCTGAGAATGCATAGAACAGTCTCTTAAAAATGCATGGCCACACTCGAAGAGGCTATGAGCATTTTAGGATGAAGGATTAATTATCAACTATAAAAATTTAAGGAAATGTAGTTCTGCAAAAGTGATAATTACAAAATAAATCAAGAATATCCTATTTCTTTTCGGATTAACTGCTGTTAAAATGTATTGAATTTATATGAAATTGCTTTTTGAAAGGAAAATCCTATTCAAACTTGATTTTACATGAAAAATCAAATCGTTTCTTTATTATTTAATATTATGAGTTAAATACGATTATTTTTCAAATTAAGAATGTTATTTCTAAATTTTCCCTTTTTATTATATATCAGTCAACGATATACATTTTCATTAGCAGTTCATATGCAAAACTATAAATATCCTTTCATCCATGTATGTTCTATTATTATTAGAAATAGGAACCCTCTCTAATGAAAAATGGAAAATGCTATAAATTTTTAAAGCATTTCTAATAGATTCCCATAAATAAAAAGATAATAATTTTAAAATAAATTATGGAAGTTTTAATATGTTCAATAGGTATTCCTTTCCTCATAATATATTTATTGAAACATTCTTTAGAAATATTTTAAATACTCTGAGAAATGGCTTACTGCAAGTATATAAAGCATGCGAGTTATATTGTTTGAAATATCAATTTCTAACTTTTAATTATTTAGCTTTAGATTTTTATGTTATAATTTTTTTATTAAATAAAATAAATATTTTTAACTTGTAAATTTTTCAATCATTTAAATATTTTTCTGCATTTTCTACCTATACACATATACTGAGGCAGATTAGTTAATTTGCAACTTATAATAAAGAAATGAGCTTAATACTCTTATAAGTAATGAGTAGTTTTCAATAAATAAATAAAACAAATAAAAATGTATTAAATTTAACTTTATTAAAAAAAGATAGTATATAAGTAATCACACACAATATATTACGTACATTTAATAACCATATCTTGTGTACGGAAGAGTTCGTAACAAAGCACTTGCTAGTCCATAACCTTCATAACCACCTCCGTAGCCGAGGGCACCATATCCGAGTCCGTAACCTCCGTATCCATATCCTGAATTTCCATATCCATAACCATTCCCAGCGTATCCATAGCCAATATTTCCATACCCCTGACCGGCATATGCTTGTCCTCCATACAAATGTCCGTAGGCCGGAGCATCAGAGATGAGATGGATAGCGGCAGGATTCTGGTTGGCTGTTCCGGGTTCGTTAGTCTTGACCTCTGCCCTGAAACCTCCGTGGTCAGCTACGTAGTTGACCTGCCTTCGGACTCCTCTTGCGTCTGTGAATCCGTAGCTTCCCCTAACACCGTGTCCACCGTCTCCTGATTCCTCCCTATATTGCTCCCCATGATGATCCTTCACACTGTATCCAAATTTATATGGATGAGGCATATGATGTTCATAGTCCTTTAAAAAATTATTGAAATTCGTGTACATATTAGAACAATCTGGTTTGAGTTCTTAACAGATTTTAAAGTTATATATTTTGAATGTGAGAAAAGTTTTTATCAACAGTTTATTATTGTTTTGCTAAGTCCAAAAATTTAGCTCCAGCGCAACTTCCTTAGTTGAAATTTTGAAAAATAGTAAAATGATATTGTAAATCTGAACATGTTTTACCTTTTTAAAGTATAGTTTAAATTTTGCATTTTCTGTAAGAAATAATCAATAACACTTTATAAAAAAGTTACTTAGAACTAAAGACTGAAGAACTTCAATTTGGAAAAATTTGTGGCCATAGAATAGTTATCTGGGCTACAAAAATTTTAACTTTATGAACTTGCATTTATTTTTTACAGCTCAATGTATTCCATCTTCTTCCGTTTTTAAGACCCGTTAAGAAACTTTCAAAGTGTAAGTCAAGATTTTTGAAATTCTCATGAAATAAAAGTTTTTATTGAAATTTCACTTTAAGTCTACTTTTGTGTCCTGTAAAATCTCAGACATAAGTCTGAAATATAAAACTAGAATTCATATATAAACTTCGAAATTACAAACTTGCGTAAATATACTAGTTAAATCAGAGAAATAACATTTCCAAAAATTTAGATTTGTTCACTAAAATTAATAAATTGTTAACAATGCTAAAATTTCATTTCACTATAGTAAAAATTTACATTTAATTAACTTTTTAAAAATAAAAGTAATAAATTTTTCAATAATAAGACTTACCATAAGCTGATGAGCTATTGTAACCGAGAACACAACACCTAAAATAAAAACCTATGTGGGAAATAAAGTGTAAAAATTTATTTACATCTTTAAGAAATAATTTAGGAATAATTTATTGTTTTTTTAAAGACTGAAAAAGATTATAGTAAAATGAATTATTAACTACAGAATTTATTAATAAAAATAGTGTATAGAAAATATGATGAATTGATAAAATAAAGAAACTAATGTAAACAAAACTTCAGACTTATTTTTAAAGTAATAATTTTAAATTTTATTTTATTATAAAAGAAGAGTAGAGAAAGAGTTGCAAAAAATAAATTATTAAAAATCAAATTAACTTTGAAGTGACTGATATGCTCTTCTATATTAAAATTGTAACAATTAAGCATTTTAGTCAAAATGATTATTTCTTACTAATTAATAGTATTTATATAGTCTTCGATAGCAACTGATTTTCACAAAATTATTTAAATAACAAAGTAACTTAAATTATACTATAAAAAAATTCTCGAAAAATATATATTTGAAGCAAGCAAAATAACAGGTAATATTCTTTAAAACATTATTAGAAAGAATAAGTACTCATAAAGATATTGCGAAAAGAAGAAACTTAATTTAAATGGTTCTTACCTGAGAGATCATTTTGAAAGTGTTTACCGATCAAAAGTGAAAACAAATGATAGCGTTTCAAAAATAATGGAGCCTTTTATACTTTGTGGACATTTACATTTCTTAAGCAATAGTGATTAAAATTTTCATACTTGAATTATACATTACTGGAATGTGGTTTTCTTTCCATAATTTCGCCAAATGCTCCAATTGTCAAGGAAGAAGGTTTTGAAAGAATTCACGGTTAAAATTACTGGGAAGACTAACAGAAATCAATTTAAGTGCAATTTATTTCAATAAATTTTATTATTTTTTACAACTTATTTCCAGATAAAAATGCTTAAATTGCTATGATATTAAGTATGATAAAAGAAATCCATTATTTTTTCGGTATATGGCCTTGATAATCAATACCTCGTATAGACCAAATAGTTCTAGATTCATGCTTGTTGAAAAGGTGAAATTTTGCACTAAAACATTCTTTTTCTGTTTTGTTCCTTTGATCCATTTAGATGTGAGTTACAAAGTGTTAAAAATAGAAATCAACAAAGAGATAATTCTGTACATTCATATTTTCTCATAGGTAAAAAGGAAAATACAAGGCAGGTGTGTGTAATTGTAAATGGTGATTATGGTCCTGATACTATAACAGCCAAATGCGAGCAGTTTTGGTTTTATCGATTCCATTCGGGTAGTTGTGATGTTAAAGATGAAATTTTTACGTGTCGTAAAATTGCAGGAATGATTGAAAATGACAAGCATGTTTAATCATTCGTCACATCACTCAGGAGACGCAGAAGGACAATAAGACACACAGATAAGATTTCACAGATAAGGTGGTTGGGACATATATTCCGATATGACAATGAAAACCCTGTCAGGCAAATAACTTCAGTTTTAAACCTTTTACACAAAGCGAATCTGAAACGTATTAAACAAAGTATTCTTCACGTAAAAATAATGATTTTATTTTTCCCCACCCTTATATTTAGGCAATAATTACAAATACTATGGACAACAATATAGGAATTTCAAAGCTCTTATTTCAATACCATTTCTTAGAAGAAATCAATCGAAAAAAATTTTAGTCAGCATTTGTTATATAAGGGATTAGTGTTTTGTTTCTACCAGTTCCAAAATTTTACAAGAAAAACCAGAAGAATCGAATTCTTTAAGTATAAGAAGAAACTGTTATCTTCACATTGTGAGAAGTTTTTAAAATTATTTGTTTTCAGTATTAATTTTAAACAGTATTCTGCTACACTATAAAATATTTTTCCTAAATAAAAAATAAATTTTAGAGTGTTTTATTCATAAACATTGAAATAAATATATTAGTATGATACTGAAATTTTCATCAAACTGTAATTCCAAACATAATAAAAATTACTAAATCCAAGAATACAAACAAAATGTGTGATAAATATAACAATTAACTGCACATCAAAAAAAAAAATAAATAAATAAATGAATGCTAAAAATTACTAGAAGTTTATGAATTATTTTTTTTTCACAAAATTAGTAATTAAATAAATTAAAAAATTATCCATTTCATTTTCATTCATATCATTCTTGATTTTAACGTTACAGAGATACAATCATAAAAAACTAGATTAGCATGAGATTATTTTGCTTTTCTATTTTAATAAAACGTGAGTAAAGTTCCCACGATCCCTTTAATCTTTTTTAATAAAAAAAATATTGAATTATATAAAATGGATATTTCATTTCGATTTTCTATGAGCATATTTTCTTAATGTTAGTTTTAGATATATTTGCGAATTTCTTTTCTTGTGTTTCATGGTTACTGCAAAATATTTATGGTAGCTTTTTTTCAAAAAGTCACCTAATGCATAACAAAGAAACTCTATCAAGGATTTTACCCATATCATGATTTTTACATTTATACGTTTCTTAGTAAGAATTATAACGAGTCACAGTGAAATAACAGTTACAGGTTATATTTCTAAAATTATATGAAATAAAAATTTATTTGTGGAAGATACTATAAAACCATGAAAAACAGTAGTTTACTAAGATCGATTTATTAAATCGCATAATAATTTAAAGCACCTTATTCATTCTAGAACAAAAATAAAAAAAAGTCATTTGCAGAATTCCCGTGCCGTAATATTACTGAAACATATCTCACATGTTCTACTTTTGCCGACCAATGGCTGAGTAGTTAGCGCTCCTGAGTTGCGGGTGCCGGATTCCAATCCCGATTCAGGCATGGATGCTACTTTCTTTCCCTGTTCTCTCTGTGTTTCTTTGTCATTTCTTCTGAGATGGTGCATGAATGTGGTTCACCCTATACACGGGTTTGTGGTGGTATGGCGCGCGGACAACGCTACCCACCTCCGTGACTTGGTTCACAGGTGAACGCTGGGTAACGACAAATGAGTAGCTGTTTCTGTCTTTGTTGTGACAAAGGGTTCGTCACCCAAGGCAATATCTATGCATTTATATTGATCTAGATTTTCAGGTCAATAAAAATCAGCACGTGAACGAATCCACCTTCGCAGTTAAAACAATGAACATTACAATAGAAAAGTAGATAGTTAAACTTTCAAATAGTGTAAGCACTGCGTGATGATTTTGAGGTTGGTTCAATTTGTAAGCAATAATATCAATCATTATTTCGTTTATGGCTCAATCACTTTAAAATAGTACATGATAAGCATAAGAGAGTGTGAATTTAAAGAGAGTTTAATGCTTATTATTACAATATTGCATTTAAATTCACGATTTCGTTTTACTATAAATTCTATTAAATATTTAAGGAGTATCTTTTATTTTTCACATTAAAACATTATAAAAAATTTTTAATTACTAATAATTACTTTTATTTTATTTTGAACTTTAGAGTTTTAAATAATTTATGAATGTTTTTTATCTTAAAATTTATTAATGAAAAAATTATCTCACGACTAATTTTAATTTATATAGTTATTTAAACATTATTTTTTTTTCGAAATATAATTACTTAAGGATTCTTAATTTCTAAAAATATAATTATTTAATTATTTTTTCTTTCTTTTCAAACATATTTTTTCGTTTCGTAAAGTTTTCACAATCTAATTTTATTATTTATTATATAGTTTTTAGTATTGTAATTTTTACTATATTAATTCATTAATATTTAGGAACAGTAGTTTTTAAAAACATGCAAAAATGATGCATAATCCATTTTTAAATTTCATATTTGTTATTTTTGCTTTTTCCGTCTCATCAGTTTCAAACTAGGGTATATAAGTAATTAAACATTATTTTCCAGGAATATAGTAAATTAAATTACAGCTGATACTTAATTATTTCGAATAATTTACTTATTTGTGTAACAGAGATATAAATGCAATTTTAATTTTAAATGTGTATGGAAATTTTAATGATGTATTTATCTAATGTAATTAAAAAACTTAACAATACTGAGTTCAATTAGCAGGTAATAAATTATTAATTATTTTAAAATTACAAGAATAAACTTCTTTATAAAAAAAAAGCAAACTGCATTCAATGTTTAAAAAATTAATTATAACTTTAACTTTATTTGGATGAAATCAAATTATCCAATACAATTGAGTATCTAATTTCCAGATTTAAAATTTTCATTCAAAATTAATTACTTTTCTAATGATTTTTTTATCGTTGGAATACAACTACTAATTTTTCATATTTTTTTCATAAATGGGTCATAAGAATCATGGAATAGACTAGCCCATAGATCAAGTTCTAAAATCATACAAATTCGAGTGTAATATTAAGAATTAAGGCATGTGTCAAATTAGATGTCGTTTATAACAAGAGACCGTTGTGTGAACAAACCTAATTCTCAGCTGCATTCTAATGTAATATTGTTGGCTATTAGCACCTTTAAAATATCAAGATTCAATACTGACACAAGAACACCTTTAATGAATGGATTCAAATCTAAATTTCGAAATGTATATAATAATGATGTCTATTCAGAGACGAAATAGTACCACTCAGTATTAATCAGAAAGTGAAAGCTTAACTTTTTTTGGATAATGGTGAATAGATATGTGTTCATTAAGAACAGGAATATATGAAAGTAATACTAAAACATATTACTTTTAAAGAAGAACAGATTATAGACATGTACATTTCTGTTATAATTGTAATACATTATCTACTATAAATTGAAAACCTTTGAGAAACATAATCTACTATAAATTGAGAACCTTTTAGAAACATTATCTACAATAAATTGAGAACCTTTCAGAAACATTATCTACAATAAATTGAGAACCTTTCAGAAACATTATCTACTATAAATTGAGAACCTTTCAGAAACATTATCTACTATAAATTGAGATTCTTAGAGACATGATTCTTTCAAAGACTGCAAAAAGAAAGAAAAGTAGAAATAACTATCGAAAGAAAATAAATTAATTACAAGGGCCATTTGGAATTAATAAAATTAATTGAAAAAAAAAACAAGTAGAATTTACGCAGAACAGAACCTTAGCTCATTTTATTTTGAAAATCTTTTCATAGGGCTGGACACGATTAATATTTATAGTGAAAATAAATTTTAAAAAATCCTTTCATTTTATTTTTGAAAGACTTATTTCCAAGACATCATTACTGTTTAAAAACATTACCATCAAAATCTGTAAAGACAAATTAGTATTATTCAATATTATATTATTATTAATAATTTTGACATGATTTATTTATAAGAAAACAAAGCTTTTGTTCATTTATTGATCAATAATGAAATTATATTTTATAATTAAATTTATGTCTTTATATGTTTTCAAATTATTTTTACATTTTACATAAATTCTTTAATACTTTTTCTTACTTTCCAACAATTCTGATGAAAAACCCATAAAGCAAAACAATTCTTCTCCATCCCTAAAACTAACTTTTTCATTGGTCGTGTTTAGTGTTAATGCTATCAATACTATTGAAGGAAATTAAGCTGTTAGAAACACAGAGAACTTACAATGAGATAAGAAATTTAAAGTGTCCCTTGCTGGAGGTTCGCAGTAAAAATTTAAGACACATTCGTGAAAACCTGATATTTCTCTTGAAAGCCTGCGTATGAAAATCAAATATTTCTCGTGGAAACATGCAACTGAAAACCAGATATCTCTCGCGGAAATATGCATGTGAAAGCCAGTTATTTCTCGTAAAAACATGCATGTGGGTACCAGATGTTTCTAGGGGAAACATGCATGTAAAAAACTGATAAATCTCGTGGAAACATGCATGTGAAAATCAAATACTTCTCGAGAAAACATGCCAGTGAAAACCATATATTACTCATAGAAACATGCATGCGAAACCCAGATATTTCTCGAAGAAAGCTAAGAGATATTTAAGAGATAACTGCAAATCTTGAACATCGAATGAGATAAACTGGGTATTGTCTTACAAGAAATTTCACTCCACAACAATTCAGTTACACTGACAGCTTTTATACGATACTTCTAAAATCTGTTTCATAAGAATATGAAATACAAATTACGAAATAAATAATTTGCACCAAATAAAATTTTAAATTTTGTTATATTCCTCAAAACATTCAGGTCAACCTGGACCTGAATGAATAGTTCTATGACCTATAGAATGGCAGTTCAAAGTTGCGATTCCTTAATTCAGAAAAAATATTTATAGTAGTTCTGAAACCATTTTAAATTTTTTAAAACTTACTAGACTGATGTTTCAAAAAAATAGTATCCTGATAAACTTTGGTCATCAAGATCAATTTGTTAATCAAAATTCCTCAAAATATGGCAAATATGGAATTACAATATGATGAATGATTGACTGAATACTTCATAATATGACATTAGAAATTTTTTATCACTCTTTACTTAAAAATATGCATAACTTCGAGGGGGGCACTGTTATCACTTACAGATTTGAACAGTCAATGTGTGTACATATTATTGCTATTGATACGCCTTATGACCTAGAAATTTTAAACACTTATTTTACCAGCTTAGGAGCTGTAAACATATTTCATTACAAGAAAAAACTACCCTTTATTTAAAAGCGCAAAAAACTTTTAAAAAATATGTAAACTGATTCTTTTCAAGTAATTTTTTAAAGCAAAATCCATCTCATTCTTTTTCTTCATTTCAAATTTTGCTACATAATTATAATTATAAAAAAATTCAAAATTAATTTCGTAAGCCAGTGATTCTGAACCTGTGCGGCGCCAACCCCTGAGGGGGCGTGAGCATATCCAAGAGAGCATGTTATTTAAAAAATTGATTAAGTGACTGAAAGTAAAAAACACACACACATACGAGTACAAAACAAAATACATTTCGACATATTTAATAATTAACTTATTAAAGTAAAACAACTTGCTAAATTAAAAACACATTTAATAATTATTAGTGACTTCCTTGGGCCTTCCTTTCAGAGCAAAGTTTTTTTAAGGAGGGTTTAATACTAGAAATAGACACTCTCAGTTCTTTTTTCTATATTTAGCTGAGATCTATATTTTGTCTTCAAAGAAGCCACCGCAGAAAATGCAGTTTCACAAAGGTAAAATGTTGAAAATGGTAGTAGAGTGCGAAATGCCCTTGTTTTTAGTGCAGAAAACTAATCATCCACTCCTGCCCAAAATTCAAAAAGGGATTTATTACTCAATTGTCTTTGGGTTTCGCAACTTGCCGTGAAGTCTATGATGGTTTCTTCCTCTTCAAATGAGAGTCCTTCGGGAGTATTTTGAAATGGATCACTCACCCACTTGTAACTTGACATCAGTTTGTCATCAGCAAGAAAGTACTTTTTAAAATTCTTTGCCATCATTGCTAAATGATTTTCGATGGTTACAAAAACAACTTTTGCACGTTGTTCTTCAACCATGTAAGTTTTATTACAATCATTCAAATTTGCAAACATTGTTAAGTTTTCTTACTTTAAATTTCTTCTCCACAATTCCAATTTAATACAAAAAACATTAAGTTCATCACTCGTATCCAATATACGTGTATTGGCTCCTTGCAGATGAAGATTCAAGTTATTTAATTTCTGGAATATGTCGACCATGTAGCTCAATTTCATCACAAATAAACTATCGCAAAAATTCTCAGCTTTCGGTCTGTTTTCCTCTTCTAGGAAAACGGCAATTTCTTCTCTTAATTCATAAACAAGTTGAAAAAATTTCCTTCAAAATAACCATCTTCCCTCGCAATAAAATAGTAACGCTGAATGTACTGCAACCATGTCTTTACAAAATACGGAAACTATTCTTGATTTCAAAGGCCTCATTTTTATAGAATTTACTACGGTTACAACAGTAGTTAACACAATATTCAAACCAGGACTCATTTCTTTGGAAGCCAAAACTTCTCTGTGGATCATACAATGTACCCAGACGCACTGTGGTTATTTTTGTTTCACAAGTGCTTAAATACTTCGGAATATTTCGGACACAGAACGAGCACCATCGGTGCATATTCTGACGTAATTTTTCCATCCTATGTTTGCCTCATTCATAAAATCATTTAAAATAGCAAAAAATGCGAGAGCTGTTGCTTTGAGTTCTATTGGCTTGCAGAAAAGTAATTCTTCTTCTACTGACAAATCATCACAAAATCTAACACAGCCAATGAAATAAGCATCTTTATTACTCTCTGTTGCCTCATCAAGTTGTATTGAAAACAATTTTTCACGCAACTTCGACAAAACCTGACACTCTACATCTTCAGCTATATCAGCAACTCAATGGGTAACAGTATCATTTGAAAGAGGTTGTTGTTCTTGTGTACCAGATGGACTGGCAAATTGGTGCTCCACCTTTCCAAATAAACCGTATTTGGTGTGGAGTCCGACTTCTTCATGACACATACATGCCATAGGGTCCCGTTTATAGGGTAGGAAACCATTCACAACCCATTCACATAAGGAAAGGACAAAGACAGAATAGATAGAGAGAGAATGCCATCCATGCCTTAACCGGGATTCGAATCCAGGACCACCCTATCCGTAGTCAGGCACGCTGACCTCTAGACAAGTTGGCCGGCATCTGAAAGAGGTATAAGCTGCAATTGTTTTGCAAAATTATCTCCAAACATAATTTCTACAATCTCAATTGCAGCTGGCAAAATAAGCTCTTTGCCAATGGTGTGAGGCTTTTTACATCTGGCTATTTTATATGAAACTTTGTAAGAGGCAATTAAAGTTTTTTTCATTCACAGACAAAGTTTCTTTAAACGATGATTTTTGCTTTCATATGATTTTAATTTTAATTTGAAGAATTCTCCGGGTACGTACTCACTTTGTTTACGTACTCATTATGAAGCATTTCCAAATGTCGTTTAAGTTTATTAGGTTTCATACTGTCTGCCACCAACATGTTTGAGCAAATGATACACAGGGCCTTTCTGCTTCATTTACTTCAGTACTAGTGAATCCAAAATTTAAGTATTCTTGAGAATATTTTCTTGATTTTATTTTCGGAATAAAGCTCGTCTGCGTACTTGTAGATGCTTGTCTATCGTCTAATGCTTGCTTAAACCCGCTAAAAATTTATTCATGATTCTGCATAAGTCTGCTGCCGTGAATATTTAATACGGTGAATTGCACTTACACGAAAATATATATAACATACACATTCAGAATAGATTAAACAGCGATAGAAGGATCAACTCGAATGAGATTGTCTGGAATTGAAAAATCGGTGTCGTAAAACTTTCTCCTTCTCCCTATGAGAAAACATTTATTCACATCTGCGCACGCTCCTAATTTAACTTTTAAGTTGACCAAACAAATTGAAAACAAAACGAAGCATCTCGCGAAACCGTGAGAATGCCCGACATGGCGTGACGCAAGAGCAATAAAAAGGCATAGGATTCTTGTTTTTTCAAATCTTAGGATCGGTGTTGCAAAATGTCAATGTATTTACGTATTCTTAGTAATTTGTAAAGTTTAAAGTTAAGGTTATAGTGTAGGTCAAGCGCCAAAATACTAAAAATAAATTATTATTGTATACATTTTATTGTATGTGGTGGGGAGGGAGCACTATGAAAATTATGATTGAATATTTGGATGTGAATACTAAAAGGTTGAGAAACATTGTCGTAAGCCTATTTTAAGAAATTTTTACGTTATCACGCGAGCACATATTATAATTATAAATTTGCTTTAATATTACAGCTTTATTAAATTTTCAAGTTATCAGAAAATCTTTTGATAAAATAATTGTATTAACCTAATTTGAAATAAATTTCTGAGAGAACGCAAATTTTAATTATGTGGAAACAACACTGAGAAATTGTCTTAAAGATACGATTATGAACACATTTCATAAAATTTGTTTTGCAAATATATTCTTAAAGTCAAGCCTTTATAACTTTTCAAAAAGGCTTTTTAATCGCTCTTTGTATATAAATAATCATGAATTTTAGCTAATTTTCGTTTTTCATAAGAATATTTTTATTATTCGTTTTTCATTTATATATTATTTATGTTACTTTCAATAGCAGAAAAAATAACTGCATGAAAAAGTAAATTTAATAAAAAGGAAGCTTATAAAAAATAATAAAAATGCTACCGTAAAATTTTTCTTTTAATTATTTCAAGTAAAAAGAATTTTTGAAATTCAAGCAAATCAAAACAGCAAAATAAAAATAGTTTTCAGAAATTTTATCTTACGTTACTTGACAAACGCATTTTAACAAGTTTTTATTGTTAAATTTGCTCAAAAGTACTAAAATATTTTGGTTAAATATGTTTTTATGCATTTTAAAACTATTTTTCCTTTCAACTTTCAACCTTTCCACTATTTTCTAAGCTCATATCAATAGCTTAATATTTTTGTATTGAGTAATGCATGTAAAATGTGGTTTTGGTTAAACATTTGAAGGAAAGTTTCAATTTTATTAACATTCAACAGAACTAAAATTTCACATTTCTTAGATTTTGTTAAACACTTCAAAAGTTATACTCTATTACTATCCTATTCTCTATTGATTCCTAGTCCTCGTACGGTACTTAACATAGAATTCACAGTCACTATATCCTAAGCAGTATTAATCCAAACTATACCTTAACCTCTAAACTTTTTAATATGGTAAAAGTTGATGTCTTCAGAATTAAAAATGGAATGATATAGTGATTAATCCTTTTTTGTAATAATTAACCTATTAATAATTTTTTTAAAAAATAGTAAGGAAAGTTAATTTTTATTTGATTTCATATTAAAGTAAAAATTCAACTACATATTTTTTATTTTGTGCATTAGAAACACAAATATTTTTATATAATAAGAATTTATTTACAATTAATGTCAATACATTTCCATTCTCGTAATATTTACAATCCAAAATTTCCATATCCATCCTAGCCTCTACTATAATCAAAGCCTAAACCTTCATACCCACTACTTAGTCCAACATAGACATAGATTCCGTATCCAGCAGCTGGTGCAGGGACACACAGAAATCCTTCATGTCCGGTGTGTGGTGCAGCGGAGATGAGGTGAACAGCGGCTGTATTTTGGTTGGAAATGTCTGGCTTATTAGTTTTGACCTCAGCTCGGAAGCCAGCATGGTCATCAGCATAATAACTTGACTTTGAATACCTCGAGCATCAGTGAATCCGTAACTTCCAGTCACTGAATCACCACCTGTTCCTGATTCTTCTCTCTATTGTTCCCAATGATTATCTTTGATGCTGTATCCAAATTTATATGGCTTGGGAACATGGTGCATGGGTTCATGCAAGTCACGATGCCCATGACTCATCTATAAATACCATTAAAATATTAATTGATCGAAATTAAAATCCGATTGTTTCTTTTTATTCTATCAAACACTTAATGTAATTAAATATGGATTAGTTATTGTTCATTGTTTTTGAAACTCGTGTTAAATATTCAAAATTATGACTCAATTGTTTTCCAGATAAATTGTCCAATTTTAAATAAATTAAATTTGCCCAAGAAGCAACAAAAGTTATGTTAACTAAAATGTTCAAGTTATAGATATAATTTTAATACATATCGCATAGCGACATACGACAAATACTATTACTGTTTTGATCATAAACAAATTTAATTATTCTCTATAGTTTGTTGACCTAACTTTTGCTTAAGTAATTTCTTAACCTTAAACTAAAATATTTTAAATGTAGTCATTCTTTTAATCGTATGGAAATCCACAGTAATATTGCAAAATAATATCTTGCAATATTACTGCGAAAATGCTATTGGGCTTTTGAAATTTTTTTTCAATGTTTCATAAATTATCATAAATATAAGATGGAAATCATCCTGATATCAACAAAAAGTAACATATAGAAATTAAACTCGGAAATATATATATATATATATATATATATATATATATATATATATATATATATATATATATATATATATATAACCTGAAAATTTTTCAAATTATTTCCATATATGTTTCTCATTTGGTGAAAGTTTAAATGCCTTATTTGACTGTTTCGAAATAGACTTAAATCTCTTACATTATATTCTTGGAAGAAACATTCTGCTTGAGTAAACCAATATTTTAATTTAGTTAACATGGCAGTTTGTTTTTATTTTTCATAAGAAAATGTCTATTTAATAGACATTTTCTCATGAAAAATACCATTTATAAAATAATATGAAACATAAAATTTTTCATAAGGAATGTAGAATAATATAAATAATGAAAAAAATATAGAGATTATTAAGCCATATGAGTTACAAATTAACTGTTATCAAAGGACACTATTTGTCAAAATGATAACACACACAGAGTTGATATTAAGCTCAATTTGAAACTTATCGCACATTATTTAATAAAGAGATGTATATAATTTAAAATCATGTACATACGTGACAACATACTTTCGCAATACAATGTATTTGAAATAATGCTAATACTATCAGAGACAGTAATGACAATATATATGGGATCATGAAACTATTGTAGCATGTTAAAGCTAAACGAGCAGTTAATTGGTTAGCTTTCTGGTATTAAATTCAGTAATCTGTGGATTCCATTCCCACAATGACAAAAGTAACTATAAAGGCTGGAAATCCATTTTAAATTGAAGGCTTCAGTTGAATAACATGCAAAAAGTGACGGTAGGAATTTGGCTTGTTCAGCCTGAATTCTCAGATTCCTGTTCCAATGATTCTTATTCTTTGTTGAAGTTCTTGAACATCAAAATTATATTTGGAACTGAACCTCAGTGTGATTGTTTAAGGTACTCTAAGGGGTACTTTACAATGAAAAAAATCTAATTTCACCTAACTCAATGGTAGATAATAATCATAGTAACATACAGTAAACAGTGATAATATCATAATAAGAAATACAGTAACAGTAATGGCTTTAGATTAAAAACAGAGAAATAGTTCACTGATAATATGAACTCAATAATAATTGGAAGATGCAAAAGTTGAAATTTTAAATATTTCTGAATCTGATGATATAATTATTGAAGGAACATTTGTTGGAGATCTTCTTAACACGATATTTTACCCAAGTAAATGAGTGAAATACCATATTAAGAGAGTTATGGTTCTTGTTTAAAGCAATATATCAAATAAAATTTTGCATAGGAATGAATTCACAGACGAATACATATCTAAAAATCATGTATTCAGAAGTGAATTAAAATTTTCTTAACTTAATATTTGAATCGGTTCAAATTACCATGGCCTCAACGTGATAGCATGTTTGAATGAGCTACTTCAAAATTTCTATTGTAATGTAAGTATATTATGAAATAAAGAAATTCATGATGTATCAAACAACGGTCTTTCCTTTAAAAATATTAAGAATCAAGCATTAAACCCAAATTAGGATTTCATATCATTCGAGTTTTTATTAACATATGTAACTTAGACACACATATTCTGATAAATAAATTTATCTAAGCAAATTAAATAACATTTTAACTTTCTAACTAGACATTCAGATAAGAAATTTCAAAAGAGAAGTAATTATAATTTTTTTATCTAAAATTTAATATATAAGTAAAATTGTAAAGAGAAAAACTAGAAAAAAGGGAAATTAGTTAAAAAGATTGCAAATTTTGTGCCAATATAATCTGTCTTAAAACATGTAAATTTAATTGATTTTCCATCAATTTCCCAAAAAAAATTTTCTTAAGAAATCCAGCTCTTTCTTCACCTGAAAATAATTCTTTAACATTAGACGTAGATAGACCAGCAAAGTAAGAGAAAAACACATAGGATATGAAAAATAGAGACTCTTTTCTTTACAACAAACTATTTAAAATTGTTGTGAACAAAATATCTACAAAAAGAAGTGATTATATTACTTACATATTCATATTGGGCCAAAGACAGGCCAAAAAGAGCAAAGAAAACAAAGCACTTAAATACCAAAATTAAGGAATTGCTATAATAATAAATTGAAGAAAACTAAATTAACAGAATGAAATTTATATAAAATTAATATGTGTGTGTGATTCCTAATTTATTCCTAATTCAGAAAATTCATATTAGGCTGGTAACTAATTTATATAAGAAAACTAAATATTTTTTATTTTAAATAATATTTTAAAACTGTTTATATTATATAAAAGAATATTTTTTCTGAAAAAAATATTTTTGTTGATAAAATATAAACACTTTTTTACAAAAAACATATTTTTTGTGATAAAATATATTTTTTATATTAGGAATTGGTTACTACATTAATTAAAATGTATCCACTTTATAGTAAATAACATTTACAAAAAGATCTTTTTATTACCAAAATAATAAAATTCATTATTTAAATTGAAAGTTTAAATTTATTAAATGTATAGAAAAAATGTTAAGATACGTACAGTTTTAATATTTAAAACCTAAAATAAAGTTTAAAACTATTTTCTGTTTATTTTTATATGATTTTGTGCTTTTTTATTAGAACTGTGTATATAGTCTCAGGAATAATAATAAATTAATTGGAAATGAAGGTAATACTCTTTCCAATATCACTAATAATCTTACAATAAAACTCAATTCATTTAAATGAAATGTATGTCTTTAAATTATATACTTTAAACTTTGAATCATTGTCAGGGATTAGTTTTTCTATTACCTAAGAAATCATGATAAATTGCTAATGCTTTCCTTGATGACGTTTAGTGTGCATGGGAGAAAGTCTTTTTATATCCACAAAGTCATAAATGACGTGAAATACAATCGGATTACATGCTACGGTTGACAAACTTCACAAAACAAAATCCACTTTTAGTTTCAATTTTAGGAAAACCTTTCAAATTAGCTCCAAGTTATGAAAGGAATGTCAAGGTTTTGGAGGAAATTATAAATTTTCTTTTAAATAAAATGTGAGCCTTTTATAACAATTAAGTCAAGTTGTGACATAATACGAAATCAAGGCAGAATGGAAACAGAATAAAGATTTCCAAGTTTATTTTTTGAGAAAAACAATCTAAATGATAACAAAATTTTGCACAATTCAAAGGGATTAGAAATTTGATATTTTTTATTCATATTTAAGGATTTCTTTACAATTAATTTTATAAATCTTTCTTATTTTTAAGAATAACCATATAATGCTATGAAAGCTTCATTTTGATTCAATGACGTTAAATATCTTTTTATGGTTGCTCTTAAACAATTCATATCTTATGTGTCAGAAATTTTCTGATGCCGTAAAATAAAACTTAATTATGTTATCTTACCAACACAATAACATCTGATTAATTTTAAAAACCATTGAATAATCTTACCTTTCAAAAATGAAACGTATAAAATTAAATTGTAAATATTAGAATAACATCAATCAGGTATTTTACTTTAAAGAAATAAAAACATATTGAAATCAAGATGAAATTATTATCTTATTACCAATTTTAAACAATACTTATATCTATATTAAAGAAACTATATCAAGAAATTATTTTATAAATTAATATAAAATTCCCTCGTTTATTCATACAATGTAAAAATAAGTGATAGAATAAGGTGCCGATAATGTAAATGAGCTCTAGAATGATGGCAGACCATCGAACAAAGATCAAATCCTTAAATCAAGGTTTAATGATTCGTTAATAATATAAAATAGCTACCCGAATTTCCAAATTTTCATGAAAAACATCACGAATTCAAATAGGAGATATCAACTTATCAATGATTCTCTTCATTGCTTGTAAATAGAACAAAAGAATGAATCAGATTTAAAATAACAAATTACATCTGTTTTTATAATGCTTTTATACTTTATTTTTAAGTAAAAAGTTTGTGTAAAAATGATGTATACGTATATGTGCGGTCGACAGTGGCCACATAATTGAAAACGCATGAAAAATATCACAAAACTTAAAGAGTACGTCTATAAAAAACAGTTTTCACTGCACAATTAGAGTATTTTTATGCGGAGAATACGGAGCAGATAAAAGATTTCACGTCGAAGATAACTTAAAACCATACAAAATAACTAAGAAATATTTTTTAATGAAATGAAGACAGGAAGCTAATTTATTTCCCATATACCTCGGTAAGACAGAACAACAAGTTAATTTTACAAAAATAAGCACAATTTTTTAAATAAAATATAAATATAGTAATAAAAGACAAATTATATTGTTCAGAGCTAGATTCTGGAAAACATTGTATATATACATCTAGTTAATAAAAGGAACAATGCAAATATAATATTTTTGATTTACTAAGTAGTATAGTGAAATACGTATAAAAAAATCGAAAAACCTAAATGGCGAATCAAACCATTTCATTATTTTAATTTTCAATTAAAAATTTCTTCAATTACTTTAAAATTTGACCCAAATTTCCATATATCGCAAAAAAACAAATTTGAATGTATACTTTTTTTTTACAATATTATTCCAATACAATTTTATTCCAATTTACAATATTAATTATATTATTTTCTACAATATATTTCCTTGAGTCTACCCAATTTATTTTTGATAATATGTGATTAAGGGTAGAATTTTAAAAACACTATCGAGCAGTATAAAAAATAAACTTTATATGACATAGTATTGTTTCCGTTAATATAATCAATTAGATAGTAAGTATTTTAATGAAAATAGTACTAACTTTACATTTTGCTTCCTGTGACTTTCTCCTTGGTTATATGAGTTGGTTGTTGATCTTTTCAAAGATAATGTGATATTTCATTTAAAAAAAATCAAACCTCGATCCCTTCAAAAAATTGTCCGGAACAATTTAACAATGATTGTGAATCATTGTATTAATAAACAAATATTCTAAATGTTCAAAAAAGTTAATGGTTATTTCAATAATAATAATTCTTAGTATATTTTACCTCAAAATACTCTATTTTTTATCGTAAACTATAAAATCAAGTGTTTACGATTTAAAATATTAAATAGATTTGATGGATCCTAATAAATTTTGCATTACACAATAAATTAATTATTGGGGAAAACACCATTTTTGCTAACTTTGTTTTCTAAAACCACAAGTCTTGTCTTTTGCTTTCTTTCTGCCTGAGTATGTTCTTGGGAGCATTTTTTTAGCTTTCTTTTTAATGACATGTGAGCCTAATTCATTATCTCGACCTATGCTTTCCATTAGGTATTTCTCTTTTTGCCTCCCGATATTCTTATCCAATCAGTAATCGTTACGAACTAAATTCTCAAAGTTAAAGCAAAATTCCCAGTTAAAACTGGCTTTCAAAAAGAATTAAATGGCAAATATATTAACTTGATTATTATTAACGAAAACAATTAAAATCATGTGCTGTGCTCAATAATATAAATGTCTGTCATTCCGATACATGCCTAATAAAAGATTTTTTTTTTTTTTTTTTACAAACTAAACTCATATTTTGATCAAAAACATATTCAAAAGATATGAGTCCGCAACGAATACCAATTAAATCAAATTTTTCTTACCCACCAAAGTTAACATTTCCAATTGTGAGTTAGATTATAATTGATAACCTTTTTAAAATATCTTAAAAGATGATAACTTGGAACTAAAAATTAATTTTTATGAACAAGAATTATGAATTAGTCTGACTTAGAAAAATAAATTTCTTATTAGATTAGTGAAATCAATGCGATGGAATTTAATTATTTCCTTTCAATCAGGCTGTATAAGTCTGTTAATAATTTGACTATTATGAGTTTTTAAAATTAATATATGATCAGTATGAAAACTTAGACTAATAGTGTTTTTAGAAAACTCATCAGAAAAACTATAGTTTTGCAGTAGTATAAATCGATACAAACTTTCTCTTGAAATTTACATAAGCCATTTTTCCTGCCTTGTCCAAGCATTCCATTGCTTGGACAAGGCAAGCTCGCTATGCCTCGGCTATGCGAATTTAAGCCAATTAGAGTTTTTCGTTTAATCAGAGCACCATGAAGGTGAAAGTACGATTTCTGCCCTTCAAATCCTCCGATAGATGACAGCACCGGAAGAACTACTCGCTCAATTTTGACATTAATCTGAATGGGGAGTAAATTTCTCCAGACCATTGCGCTCATGATAACTGCTCAATGATCGACCACAGGACCCTCTATTTCACAAATTTAACAAGCACGTATATCGCATGTACTCGGTGGGTTTTTGTCAGCATTGGGAATCGAGCCCCACCCTTCCTGATGGAAGGCTGATACCCTAACCACTAGGCTACCACAGCCTCTCTATTTTTTTGTTTGATGAAGAGATAACTGGAGAAGAAAATTTTTTATGTATGAGGCAAACTCAGAATTTAAGAAAATGTTTCGGTACATTTTTCTGATTTTTTTAAAAATATCATTATTGACATTGAATAAAATATTGTTACTTAATAATCTTGTGCTCTGAAAGAATATTTAAAAAACATCATGATATTGATTTAACTGTTTTAAAATTCCTTTCTATCATAGTTCACATAAATACGTAATGTAAAAAAGACTTAATTTTTTGAAATCTTTTATCCTCAAATGCGGTGTTTGGACAAAGTTAGAGTAAAAGATTGCATACTCCATTTCTTCTCATTCAACCATATGAAAAACTAATCTCCTATTGTTAAAGCGAATATAGAATATAGAATGTATAGAAAGTAGTTTATAAGGGGTTCGTTTCTTCTTCCAGAATTATCATTTCATTTCCTTTTAGATTGATAAAAGAATTAAGATTGATCTCCCCCGTAAGTCTCAATTTATACATTTTTATATACTATTTATGATTCTAAGAAATTAATTCAGCAAAATATCAGTGATGATTTTAATGAAAATAATAGATATTTATTAATGTGAAAGATAAAATTCTCTAAAAAATATGTGGCATATTTTTATATCATCCCGGAAATAATAAAAATTCAATTAAATAAATTACATTAATCGTTTGAATCGGAATGTTTAATGGTCTTTGTCACTTGCTTCCTCGTGTGTGTCCGTCGTCACACCAAGAATATGAGGACAGTAGTCAGTTTCACTCCTGGTAGGTTTGTCACGCTTATTTTTTTAATAATTTTCATCTTAAGTTAAACTCAGTGCCTCGACAACTCCACGGGATTACTATGCCAGTCTGTTTTCTTGATCAAAATCCTTGGGGGACGAAGCATGTGTCCACGTTAGTGAGTCAGGCCAAAGTGAAACCCCCGTGTTTATTTCCTAAGCATGCTTGGTACTCAGTATTATCGACCCACTGAATAGTTGAAAGGTCACCTTGCCAGATAGAGAATCAAACCTCGAACTTATGCCTTGTAGTTGTACTACGCCACCAGGCGTAGTATATTCCACAGGCATCTTCAATATATTTTTAATATTCGACTTTACATTCTCATTTAGAATCCCTAATGTTTAGTTCCCTAACATGTTTGGTACTCAGTTTTATTGAACCACTTTCCAGTGTTTTCCATGGTTCAGTGATGAAATACTAAGTAATAATTTTTATCAATTGAGTAAATTTCAACAATGCTCGATAGTTTAATTTTATAAGAACAATATATGCTTTACAATTTTCCAGAATAAAAAATTTCAGCTGTGTTGTAGAAGGAATTCAAGTATCCGGTAAAATGGGACACAATTTTTTTTTTTTTTTTTTTTTTTTTTTACGAGGTAGCTAACTCAAACGTTAAACAAATGCTATTTTAACTAGAAAACTAAATTATATACCATGTTTATAAAAAAATCTATTCAAATTGGTGATAAATAGAAAATAAAAATTATAACAATACACGAATAAAGGATAAAGTTTTATTCCTACATTGAACTTTTTATAGTTAGCAATATATTTCCTTAATATTGATTTTCTTAATAGCTATTTTATCTTAATAGTTTCTGTTAAGTATCTTAATAATTAGAACATGCATATTTCAACTTAGTTTAAAAAGTATCTAAATATCAAATAATTTTATGAGAACGCGAAACAAAAATATTTTTTATATCATGTTTTTTTTTTATATCAGCTGCATTTTTTTCATTTAAGGAGTTAAAGCTTTATAGTAAGTAAATCTTATCCAGTGATAATTTATGAGCATTGTATATTTTTAATCTTAAATGAATCAATATTACAGCTGCGAATTTATTTACTTTTTGTTTCCATCCGTAAAATAATTTTATTTTAGAGGATATTTAAATAGAAAATTTGTAAATCAACATTTAACTTATTCATTACTCAATAATTTTTGTATTATTAAATAACCATGAATTTTATTACAGATTGTCATTTTTGCTCTTGCTGTTTTAACTGTGCTCACAAATCCTTCTTTGGTAAGAAATCGTAGTAATTGGTGACTTATTCGATTTAAACTTCTTTTCACTCCAACCCCCCTTATAATATATTTTTAGAAGCCAAAATATAATAATTTCTCAACCCTTATAACAAAAATAGAAAAATACTTTAATTACATGATATTTAGGTTGATTCCATATCAAAAAAAGCCTGTGTTACGTTAAATCTATAAATCTATACATGTTAAAATGCAAAATATACAGAAATGTTCACTTTTGAATATTTAAGTCCTTAAAAAATGTGTTTTGTGATTTCGTTCCTTTGGGAAAATGCAGCTAAGAAACAGTTATTTGTACAGTGTTTAAGCTTTTCAATAAATTCTCAAGATAATTTATTAAATTTTATAACGCAGAAAAAAATTTTAAAGACCAATTATAAATAGTAAAAATACATCTTAAAAATAAAACAAAATATCATTTTTATTGTCTAACTTTCTTATAACAAATGGAATTATAATGATTTAAAATCAAATTCTAAATTCAATTTCACTAATCACAGATATACATTCAAATTTTTTTTTACAAAAGTTTAATAGAGATCTGTTATTTTAACATAATTATAGAAAGGAACTCAACTTACAGGCTATTAAAAAAAGATCATATTTTGACATGTTATTATTCAAGGAATTTAAGCTGTGTAACTCTTGCGCAAAATTTAAAAAATAAATATAGTAGTTGAGGAGTTATTGATCATTTTGGTAATTTGTGATTTTTAAATATTTTTCGTAGTTTTTAATTATTTCTAACTATTTAAAAATAATATTATAAAAATATTTATCTGATTTTTTAGTTTTAAAAAAGTAGAATTTTTTTAAGGACCATGGTCATCATACGCCTCATCCTTACAAATTTGGATACAGTGTGAAAGACCACCATGGAGACCAACACAGGTAGGAATCAGGAGATGGTGGACATGGTGTAAGGGGAAGCTACGGATTCACACACTCAAGAGGAGTCCGAAGGCAAGTCAACTACGTAGATGACCACGGGGGTTTCAGAGCAGAAGTCAAGACTAATGAACCTGGAACAGCCAACCATAATCCAGCCGCTGTCCATCTCATTTCTGATGCTCCATCCTACGATCATTTGTATGGAGGACATGGATATGGAAATAAAGGCTATGGATATGCTGAAAATGGTTGCGGATATGGAAATTCAGAATATGAATACGGAGGTTATGAACTCAAATATGGTGCCTTCGGCTATGGAGCTGGTTATGGAGGATATGGATTTGCAAGTGTTTTCTTAGGAACTCTTCCTTACGCAAGATATGGCTATTAAATTGTTAAAAGTAAATAATCGAGATTAAATTTCTTGTAAAATAGCTTTCTTAACATATACTTGATTGTTTAAAAGTTGTTTCAATCACAAATTTCTTATTCTTTTAAATTTTAATATATAATATTGCATTTTCATATTTGAAAGTAAATAAGTAAATACTTTTTTTCTCGATTTATATAAAAATGCAAATCAAATTTAAACAAAAGTTTTTTGGTAAGCTTAAATATTTTGATTAAATGCAAAAGTCTTTTTCTTAAAGCACGTTGTTTAAGAGTGTCTTTCTCTTAATGCAAAAGTCTTTTTCTTAAAGCACGTTACTGTTTTTGAATTAAAAAACTTACTATATACTCTTTAAGAAAACAATCTACTCAAGGTGTTTATTTCATGATTGATTCATATTTCATAAAGAAAATCAATGAAAGCATTTTATGAAAACCAGGATTAATATCACGAAATTCAAACCTTATATAAACCCAGAAATAATCATTAAGAAGATAATTTTCAACATGATATATTTGCTAATAATTTACATTAAAAACTGTTAAATCTATTTAAAAGGTGATTATAAATTATTAGAAAAACATTAACACAAGAGGAAACATTCAATAATAAACTCCTTGTGAGTGTTAGCTATGAACTTAAATTCTTATAAGATGCAATGGAATATTATACTAATTATAAACTAATTTGTAATTAAAAAACAAACACATAAAAAATTGAAATATTTATAAATAAGTTATAGAAAAACTTTTCATTGTAACTCTGAAATATTCTGTAATTGTTTTACCATGTTAAATGTCCAAATAAGTGGAAAATATTCTGAATATTTTCTTAAAATGAACCGTGATAAGTTTCTAGTAAAAATATTTTATAAATTTAGTCAATTTAACTTTTAAACTGTTCAAATTTTTCATTTGCACAGTATAAAAGAAATGTTGCACTATGCTATAAATATAACTGTTATTTTTTAAATATCTCTTTATTAACTGTTGTTTTGCTCATAAAGCGTAACATATTTCAATACTAAAAAGTAATCACTTCAAAAAGAACACCCGCTTATGTTTCTTATTAATCTTGATACTGACGAATGGGGTAACATTCTAGTACTGTATAATGATTTGAACTTTTGAGCGACAATTTCTAATACTGCAGGATTATTGCATCGTTACTAGTGAGGTAAGGCAGAAATGAAATCACACAATGTAGTTTAATCGCATTTTCATATTTAAAAACAATCAAAATGTTTCATTACTATCCAGTACAGCAAAAGTTGAAACTGTTCTAAACTATTTTGAACGCAAGCAAAAATAAGCGGAACCAAATTTATTGACTTTTTTTGCAAACTTGTTGGTATTATTAATAAAAAATTTTATGGTTTGTTTAAATTCCTCGATTTTTTTGAGGTACCTCCAACAAGAAAATCTTAAGGGGTTGGTTGGTTGGTTGGTTGGTTGGGTTTTATGGCGCAAGGTCCAAAATTGGACATACTGCGCCAAGAAAATCTTAAGGGGTTAGATATGGTGATCTTAGTGCCTATTGAATTTAAACGGTCATCAAATAATTATTTAAGCACTTTCGTTGTTACTTTTGACGTGAGTGAAGCTCGTTATCTTGTTCAAACCACTAGTGACAGTCCTGTATCATTAATGAAGCAAAAAAAGCTTGAATTGTGTTTTGGCACACTTCAGAATGATTAGTTTCGGTGAAAGAAATATTTTCTCATCATTGTGTTTGTCTTGAGAGTGCACACTATATAGCAATCTCTTAGATGCATAAAAACGATTCTCTAAGATCAAAATTTTAAAAAATAATATTAAAAATCAAATTGAGCAAGCTTAGAAAATATAAAAAAAAAAACGTTGAAATAAGGAGATAATGATGTTCACATGAAATTATGTTTAAAAACTGAGTTTTCGCATTTACATTAAAAGAAACGTTGTCCACATTTTAAAGATAGACATTAATATAGTAAGGATATTAAAGTCCTACCACACACATACACTTCGTGGACATAATAGGACACAAGGACTTTTTTCAAAAAAAGTAGAAGATTAGTTCTAAACTATAAAAATAAAAGTCTTGTAAATAAGGAATTCTGCCATTTGCTTAAACTACTTCAATGACTCTATTTGCCATTGAATAATATAAGTCTTGAAATTTGGTTTCAGAAAAATTTTCCCGAACCCACATCAAAGTTTTTGGAAATTCGATCAAAGATTTCTATTACTTGCTCTTGAGTAAAAACGCCAGGCAATTACTGGCAATATATTTCCAACAATATTGAAGTCTAGACTTTTTAACAGGCCATGGCAAAACTTGAATATTAATTGTTTCAAACTATTTTTTAATGTCATTGACCTTGTGAATTGATTCTCTATCTTGCTGAAATATCCAAATTTTTCCACCTAGCTCAGTGCCATAGGTAAGAAGATCTGAATTTAAAATTTGCACGTAATCTATATGTTTCTGTCTTCCATCCAAACACGTTAGATTGGTTACAACCATACCCAACAGTTATCCAAACCATTAAACTACCTCTTCCCATCTGTGTGGTAGAATAAGTTTTTCCTAGAGCACCCAAACAATGACAATAATATTGATAACCGTCTGGGAAATCTTAATTGAATATTTTTCATGTCCATTCGAAGTTCCAAGACATGTGTTCTTTGCCCCACTGTAGACGATGCTCAGTATGGCTTTCGTTCCATTTAGGATGATGCTTTCTTTTCTGCTTTTTCAATACTTCCAGTCGTTTTTTTTAAGTTTTTTAAGGATTTTCCTTTGATTACGTGGTGTAAGTCTTTGCTTTCCTCTGACTCTTTTGAACTTTCAAGAAGATAGAAGCAGCGTTCGGATTGATATGATAAGTTTTTTTTTCTTACACCTTTGTCACCATCCAGCATGTATATCCCCCGATTTGACCTTTTTGAAATCTACTTAAAGACCTTTTTTAAATCTACTTTCCACCTGGGTATTTTAAAAGTATAAGAACTGAGGCTTGTTTTCAACCAAATATATTTTCTGAAAGGAAAATAGTTTAATAAAACAATGTTTTCTACTCAATAAACTGCCGCAGATTCCAAAATGAGAATGTTTTTGCAGGTGGCCTTCTACTTTTTTCCCAAACTGAAAATGACTAATTACTATTTCATAATATTTCACGCACACATTAGTGGTAAATAAAACTCATTCACTGAATATATAAATAAAAAAATTCAATAAAATAAAAATGAAAACATTTACATTAAAATTGCACTAAAATATAAAGCACAATTTAAAAAAATATGAGTTTTCATTCAGTGAATAACTATCGATGGAACTAATGTAAAAACAAATTGGTTGTCTTTTAAATTTTTCACCCTGTATTATAAGCATTTTTTATCATCCAAAATGAAAATACAGATCCAAAAATATATAAACTCAAACTATTTGAGAATTCTCCTTATAAGTTTGGGATAAATTTGGTTATAAATATTATTCAAGGTCATTTGGACAAACCCAGTGTGCCACTAATGAATGTCCTGCTCGTACCCTTTTCGTGAAAAGCCATTTTGGGGCAGCTACATATAAAACAAAACTGCCATCTTCAGGATTTCATTAACGTGTGACAGTTGACTTTTGAAGCTTGATATAGTTGTGACCTGTTGTTCTGTTTGGTGGCATAGCATATTATATAATATTGAACAGTATCATTGAATACAATGCATGTATTCATATTTGAACTTTATCTCAACATCTCAAACTTGTCAAGTAGTAATAAAAAAGAAAAATGATACTTGCAACAAAACATTCCTTTCTGCTACTTATTTGTACAGGAGCTAGAATCCAACAGCATCGTAATATTTTGAGATGGAGAATACTCCATAAACATTGGCTTTCGTACCAGAAGTTGATAGTATCACTCATCACATAATTTCCATTTCAATATTAGAGCATGCAAATCCGTCACCACAATCCACTAACATTCCAGAATGCTTGATTGTAAGACTTTTTTTATTTTAATCTTTAGATAAAAAAACGTTTTATTCTGTTTATTTTTGACACATAAAACTTTTCTCGGTTACAATAGATGATGATAAAAACTTTTTTTTATTATTTTACTCGTTTTTTGACTTATCACATTCAAGTTTTATGCAAGTGTGGGAACATATATACGGAGTTTTAGTAGTCTGCTTTAAAATGAATCCAAACGGATATAAGTAAATAAATTATTCGGTCCATCAAAATATCATTTGATTCAATGATTGGTTTTTGGTCTTCTTGTTTAAGAAAATCTGAATCTCTACGTTAGTTTTACAGGTTGAAATTTTTCCATATTCTGGATTCCATAGACAACAGTTAATAGGGATTGTTAATATAGACATTTAATTTTTCTCCTTTCCCTACAATTTTTCTCTAAATGGTATAGATAAAAAGTTAGCATGCATCTCTGATCATCATCAAAGCTTGCGTGTTTTTCCATGAAATTTGCGTGTGTATGTTGTTGAATCTTCGTGGTTCTACATTATTTATATCATTTAGTATATATATTTATTATTCTAGTATTTATGTTTAGGATATAATAGCAGAAATTGTTTTTTGTAAATTAAGTTACTATTCATCAATTCTAACTCATATACAATACATCATATATTTACCTTAAATAACAATATTCGAGGTAATAAAGCGTTTTGTAATTTTATATTTGGATGAACAACTTCTAATTTACAAGCACCTATCAATATTAAACATATTTTTTAATGAATAGCTTCTGCAAATACATTTTTCCTGTTTCGTTTTCGAATTCTTACGAAAACAAAACCTAAGGAAAACAACAATGGATCCGGTATGATACAGTTTACAGATAGGACAATTAAAACTACCTCAGATGAAAATTTTGAGAATTGTTAATCCAAACTTGAATGAAAATTTTGAGAATTGTTAATCCAAACTTGAATGAAAATGTTGAGAATTGTTAATCCAAACTTGAATGAAAATTTTGAGAATTGTTAATCCAAACTTTAACACCACATAAAGCTGTTAGAGTATTTTTAATTATTCTGTGTTATTTGAAGTTAACGGAGCGTAAAGTTCAAATTATATGCCACATTTTGCGGTAGTTTAGTAAGATTGCATTTACAGGAAATACAATTCAGTTATTCAACTAAAAGTTATGAAAAGTTTCATTTATTTATAATTTACTCATGAGATTAAAATGGCCAAAAATATTAAAAAAACAACCTTCTACAAAGTGTTGATTTGTGAGAGGATTGGTAGGTTGGGCTTTGTTCATTGCAGCATGGAATAAATTAAAGTCGGGCAGTAATATTCAGATTCGCCTAAACACAAATTTCAGTCTTAGTTTCAAATGTAAGGAATCAAGGATCTTTAATCAAGCTTCCAGCATCGTAGAAATAGATTGAGCTCTATGATATATTCAAATTGGAAGATAATAAAAGATTAATAAATTCATGAATGAGAATCTATTATCACTTCAATATAGAATCCTAAGTTTGTTTTTTGAATTGTGCTGCAAGTATTACACTACTGGCCATTAAAATTGCTACACCAGGAAGAAATGCAGATAACAAAATGATATTTATTGGACAAATATATTATACTAGAAATAACAAGTGATTAAATTTTCAAAAAATTTGGCTGGATATATAGATCCTGAGAAATCAGTACCCAAGACAACCACCTCTGGCATTAATAACAGCAGTTATACGCCTGGGCATTGAGTCAAACAGAGATTGGATTGCATGTACAGGTACAGATGCCCATGCAGCTTCAACACGATGCAGCAGTTCATCAACCGTAGTGACTGGCGTTTGGTGACAAGCCAGACGCTCGGCAACCATTGACCAGACGTTTTCTGTTGGTGAAAGATCTGGGGAACGTGCTGGCTCGGGCAACAGCCGAACATGTTCCGTGTCAAGAAAGGTCCGTACAATACCGGCAACATGCGGTCGGGCATTATCCTGCTGAAACGTAGGGTTTCGCAGGGCTCGAATAAAGGGTAGAGCCACGGGTCGTAACACACCAGAAATTTAACGTGCACTGTTCAAAGTACCGTCAATGCGAACAAGAGGTGACCGAGACGTGTATCCAATAGCACCCCATACCATCACGCCAGGTGATGGGCCAGTATGACGATGACGAATAAACGCTGCCAGTGTGCGTTCACCACGATGCCACCAAACACGGATGCAACCATCATGATGCTGTACACAGAAACTGGAATCATCTGAAAAGATGACGTCTCGCCATTCGTGTGCCCAGGTTCGTCGTTGATCACACAATTGAAGGCGCTCTTGTCTATGACGAAGCGTCAATTGAAGCCGCAGCCATGGTCTCCGAGCTGAGAGTCCATGCTGCTGCAAACGTCGTCGAACTGTTCGTGCAGACACTTGTTGTCTTCCAAACGACCCCGTTTCTTGACTCACAGCTCGTGACGTGGTTGTACGATCCATTACGGCCATGCGGATATTATGCTTGTCTTCTCGCCTGCTAGTGATAGGTGGCCGTTGAGATCCCGCATGGCGTTCCGTATTACCGTCCTGAACCCATCGATTCCATATTCTGCTAACAGTCATTGGATCTCGACCGACGCGAGCAGCAATACTGCGATAAGATAAACCGCAATACCGGTACGCTACAATTCGACCTTTATCAAAGTCAGAAGCATGCTGGTACGTATTTCTCCTTCTTACACGAGGCATCACAACAACTTTTCACCAGGCAACAACATTCAAATGCAATTTGTGTATGAGAAACCGGCTGGATAATTTCCTCATTTAAACACAATATAGGTGTCTCTACTGGTGCCTGCTTTGTCTGAATGCGCTGAAAAGCTAATCATTTGCATATCACAGCACCTTCTTCCTTTCGTATAAATTTCACGTCTGTAGCATGTCGCCTTCTTGGTGTTGCAATTTTAATAGCCAGTAGTGTAATTTCACTTTTCAAAGATTAAAACCACTATATACAATTGTCTAATTTCATAAGAAAATTTCTCAAAAATAAAATTTTTGGATAAATATATTAATGAGAGGTTTAGACTTTAAACTACTAAAGATTTATCTGAGACGTTTTTAATATTTAAGGATTGCAAATTATCTTGTTTTCCTAATATCACATTGTGATAACAGGAAAAACAATAGCTTCTCCTGTCATCCTGTTGTGTTGAAACTTTTCAGAGCATTGGACTCCCTGGATGGCAGGATAATTGAAATTGTGTTTTGTTGGATACCAGTTTACATGGGTCTTGAAGGAAAGGAGAAAGCGATGCAGCTGCAAGAGCTGCATCAGATCCAGTTATAACATCGATTCCTCCCTCAGATGTGAGAATGGTTATAAAAAATTTAAATATGGTCTTTGGCAGATATCGCTGAAATTGTAGGTCGGCAACAAATTGTATGTCATTTCTCATCCCTCACACTTCATTAACAGTTTCAACGTTACGAAGTGTTGATGTTAGATTAACTCGCCTTCGTATCGGACACACGTTTCACAAACATACATTTGTTTTTAAGTGAACTAAATCCATGGTGTGAAACGTGTGATGAACCATTTACTGTTTATCATATTTTAGTTTCATGTCATGATTTTAACCAACAACGTTTATACTTTTTAATACTGATTTTATAACTTTATTTGATATAATAGTAGAACCACCCCTAGAACCCATTCGCTTTTTTTAAGGCATTAATTTTCTTATATATTTTATTTAATTTGTGTATTTAAATATGGAGGATATATATATATAAGATTATTCTCTTTTTTTTATGTTTTATAATTCGATTTTAAAAAATAAAAAATATATACACAGATTTTTTTTTAATTTTTATTGTTGCTTGGGATTTTTTAAAAAAATATAAAAAATGATGAATAAATAATTTAAAAAATAATAATAAAATAAAAAATATATAAAAAAATTATAAAAATCGTACTCTTGGCGTAGAATATCCATTTCTGGAATTCGCGCCATGAGACCCAACCAACCAACCAAATATCACTCACTTTAGAGACAATCCAAGAGCTCATAAGTAATTTTTTTCAACAAGAACTCAAATTTAAAATACGCCTGTAAGAGAAAAAGTATAATTTATCTTTAAACTTATTCTTTTCCATTTTCCAGCTTCTTTTTTAGAATTTTCTGCTCTAACAAATTCTACACATAATCCTGTGTAGAATAGTAGGTGCATTATTTATCAGCATCAATTACTTTCCTTGTGCTCTTAATTTTTTACTTAGATATAACAAATTTCTTTAAAAATCTGTTTATTACGTTTTAGATTATATTGAATAAACTAATTTATATATATTTAGAAAAGTATTATCCGAAATAAAATTTAAAAAATTCTATCATTTTACATCCTATTGGGCTTTTGTAGTATGGAAATACTTTACAAAATTATTTGAATAAGACCTAAACAGTGTACTACTTTATTAAGAATTAAAATCTTTAAACATAAATATTTTTTTGCGTATTTTTTTTTCCTCTATTCAACTGAACAGCAAAGAAATTCCAGACGAGTTAAATTGGTTTAGGATTGCGTCTAGACATATCGGACGACCGCACTAATATAATTTCGTATGAATTGTCAAAAACATTTCGATTTATTCATCCATTCCAAAAACTTTTTACATAGATGTTTCGGCAAGATTTTTTCGCTTTGTGCAAAGCATCTTTAATAAAACTTACATTTCAATAAACTCAAACCAATTCAGAAAGAATAATGTAATTTGCACTAATTCTCATTTTATTTATTTATTCCTTCTTTACTAAACACACGAGAAAAAAAAACTCTTCAAATAAATTTCAGTTTTTTTAAATAAATATTCGTATGTCTCTAAATAACTTCAATTTTTCAAATTTTAATTTCATTTTATTTACTTATTTGAGTTTTCAGTGGTACAATACGTAATAAGATTTTAGCGATAATATTGGTACATCATGAATCAAGAGACAATGCCACTTAGTATTAACCATGTTTAATAACACTTTTAATAACTGTGAAAAAACTCTTTTCTTTAATATTCCTCACTACAGACATGTATGAATATTAGACACTAAAATCTGAACAGTTAAAAAACCCTTAATGACGTATTTATTACAGAAATATTGTTCAGTAATTCAAATTTAAAAAAAAATACTTGAGTTAAAAATAAATTGAGTTCATAAGCTCTTCATTCTTTGATAAATTAAAGCCTGTAATCGCCTCTTCCACTCGTTTAATCATTGGCCCAGAAAAGATAGATAACATATATAACATTCAAGCGATTAGGTTATCTTAGGTTTATATTTCACCCACACCTAGCACAGAAAACAACAAGATGAAAATCATAATTATTTTGTTTTCGTTTTCCTTTTTACTTTTTAGTAATCACTTTATATCGAATATGAATTTTACATGTGTACAAATCCTAGGAAATAATATTTAAATTTTTTTATATATTTTTAAGAAATTTAAAATATTAAAATAAATTAAATACTTGAAATATTTTCTATGATTATTCTTAAAGCAATTTCTTTATTCCATTATAAATCGTAAAAAAAAGTATAAGTTTAAATCTGTAGAGTTTTATATTTTTTATTTCTGAAAATATCAAGCTTCTCACTGAATGTTGAGTACTTAATGTTAAATTCAATAAGCTGGGATTTGGTTTCCACTTCAAGAATAAACACTTTACTATATCCGAAGTATCTATTTAATAAGAAAATAAAGGATTTTCTTTGCGCTTGCGTTTTTATATATTTAGTTTTTTATATCATATATTTATCATATAATTACTATCAATATAACAGATCAATCAAGCGTTAATTTAAAATTCTCGTGTATCATATTTTCAGTTTGAATATAAACTTTCGAATTTTATAATTATAACTAGAAATTATTAGAATTATTTCCTATTTATTTAAATTGAATTCTCAATCATTTGATGGAATTATATGTATATATGATAAAATAAAAAAATAATTTAACAGTGAAATAAAAATTAGCAGAGAGTAAGATTTTGAAATTAGACAGTTAAAATTTTCATTTTTATTCTTTTCTTTTGTACATAGTAAACTAGTCTCTAAAGTTGAAATACTATTTTTTCCATCATAACTTTAACTTTAACAAATAATTAAAATAAACGCGCGTAGCTAATATATATATATATATATATATATATATATATATATATATATATATATATATATATATATGATATATTTCTTATCATATATATATGAAATCAAACTTACAATTTTTCTTAGGAATGCGTATAGAAAATATATTTATAAAAAGTTCTTAAAATACCTGTTTTTGTATTAAAATAATTCAATAAATTTCAGTAAAAGAATGTTTAGTTGATTATGTTTAAATATTTTTATAAAGTATAATTTTTAAATTTTTTTTTTATATATACATTTAAGTGTTTGAAAATTCACTAAGAAGCATTTTTTAGCAATTTATTTATCTTAAAACTTATAAATAAAATTTAATCACTTAAAATCTTGTTACCTTAAACTATTTTTAATGGTTTATTATTTAGTATGCTATTATATTAGTAGAACGTTTTCACAGTTAAAGAAATGATACATCATAATGATGTCTTATGAGGATTATTTAAAAAATAATGTCGTAGTGTAAAACGACATAACCAAACCCTGAGAAAATAGATATGTATATTTTATTGCAATGTAAATTTAAGAGTTTCTTCTTTTCCTTTCAAATTAAGTTGTAATAATATAAAGGAAAGGATGTAATAAAAATTGGCACAATATGGCAAGTGCAATAAGGGAATAAATTCTTCCTTTCAGAATAGATGGATGATCTTGTGAAAATTTCAAAAAAAAAGTTTATGTTTTATGATACGTTTCATTTGTAAATCTGACCAGTCGGGATTAAGGGGGAGAGATTTCTGACCTACCCCATAGAAGTGTAGGAGGTAGTATGGAACTTTGGAAAACCAATAGCGTAAAGAAGAGGAGCTAAGACGAGAATTTAAAAACTGCATCTAAGAATGGAGACGACAACCAGAAGTCCCTCAGACACATACAGAAGCCCCAGAGAAGCCCGAGAAAGAAAAGGAGTCCACAATTGAGAACTGGATCCTCACTGAGCAGAATAAGAAGCTAAAAAGATGTTAGTTGTAAACGGAGTATAACTGCCCTGTCCAGTAATCTTGACTGTCCTGAATGGAGCTGCAGATGGCCGACAGATAGACGAGTAGAAGAAGAGATGATAAAGTCTGAGGAGAGGTAGCAGAGAAAAGGAGAAAAGCTCATGAGCAATGAGCAAGCCAAGCGAGATCCTGATCTGGTAATGCCATTGAGGAGACACCACACTGCTACTTCTAAAAGAGGGTGAGTCTGATCTTTCGTTCATTTTCCCTCTGGTCACTTTGATTATTGTGTAAATATCATAAAAAAAATAATAATGTTAGAACTTTCTCAATTTAATCAAGTGTGTTTTAATTATAAATGTAATCAAGTGTGTTTTAATGAAGTTACTATATAAAATAAGAAGTTACTCTTGTAATGAAGTTACTAAAATAAATTTATAAGTTGTATTGCATTTTTGTTTTGGATTTATCTTTGTCATTCAATGATTTAAATAACGAATCTGGGTTTTTGCGGAGTTTTCCAAACATTACCGAGTTTACCTCAACAAATAATTTGTATGTATTGAATTTGAGAGCACATACAATATAACTAAATTTTGTTTCACCACCAAAACTATCTAAATGTATTACAATAGAAATTTTTCTCCTTTGCACCAAAGTAAAGGTCATTCAATTTTTTAAACTTGTAATTTATTTGTATTTCTGTTTGGATAATAATGACAAAAGTTTTAAAAAAATACTCTTTTCAAACATTTCAAATGTCTTTCTTTTTAAAAGAAAGTCTTTTGATCTTGACTTTAAGGTAAGTCATGCATACTATATTCTTTGTAGATATTCTTTAGAATTCTAAAATCATAAAAGCGGGCATTCGAAATTAAAAAAAGTTCTAATAGAAAAGTAAGTTCACTGTTTTCATGATGTTTGAACATCTTTCAAAGAATTATACTCGTGAAAGTAAACCAAACGTATTTGCAGAAAATTATTTTTTCTATTTGTGATATTTTAATTTCATATGAGAGCTTTGATGAAAATGGGGCATATTAATGAATATAATTAGTTGTTTTTGTAACTAGTCGATAAAAATGTATGCTGAAATTAATTAAAAGTACTTTTATTTCCATGTAAATAATATGTCATTTACAATTAACTTTTTAGTGACTGTTAGAATTTTCTACGATTTATTTGCTGTTTCTAATATATTCCTTATATTTCTAAATATTTCTTCTTATCTTATTTATTATAAAATTTAAAGAAAAAATTAAATTCCTAAAATAAATTAATTGATATATCATTCAACTGATATTAACTAAATCCATTCTTTATTTTTTGATACCAAATATAAAAATTTCTTTCATTCTGATAATAACGTACTGTGCAAAATGCATATTTCTGTTTAATAAATATTATATTATTTCTCCGAAATGCATTTGGTGTTTTTAATACAATGACTGGAAAATGTTTTTTTTTAATATTTTAATAAATGTACCATAATTTTATCGAATACTTTACTATATGCCATTTTCTGTCTTTTCAGAAGGAGATATCTATAAAAAAGATTCAAATTATTTGACAAAAATCAAGCTAAATGCATTATAAAATTTTATATGTATTTTGTTCAAGTTTTATGTACAGATTTATGATAAAATAATTTGAATAGATTACATTAAAAATATTATTGCTCGAATATACTTGTGATTGCTGGGCTGAAGAAATAACTAAAAAATGAACAGTTATCTGTAAAATCTCTTTCAACCAAAACTTCTCAACATGAATACTGGAATACAGTTCTAATTCGTAAACATTAGTGACACATAATGCTTATACTGAACGCCAATTATTCAGAAGTATATATATAATTGGATAGTGATAACAAGTAACATATCTAATCTCTTATTATTCATACTTTATTAACCCATCCACTAAATTTAAATACTAAAAAGTCCACCTACCTTTAGTACCATCTATCGATAATAAAGATATCGTGCTCTGAAGTGTGATAGCCCAGCTAATCAAAAAATAGAATTTTATTTTTATATACAGTAGAGTAATACAACTATAAAATATTTTTAAAATATGTAAACCAAATTTTTTGTCCGTGTTCATTACATTATCTATAAGCAGAAACCTGACACCTAGTGGCTATGTGAGGAAATATCACAATCAATCACTATCGATGGACTGATCAGTTTAAGAAAAACTCACTTGGATTGTCCCTCCTGAGGATCATTGGTACCGCTGCACGCGTCCAAGTGCTTCCTTGGCTACTAGTCTTAATAGACAAGAACAAACGGCTATTGGCCATTTCAGAAGTAGCCATCTTAGTAACTTGAAATTCATCGAGGGTACGAAGAAATTGGAAATTTTCTCCAAGTGCTTAAATGAACAGGCCTCTAATGAATATATTCTTCAATGGCTTAATCTCTCCGGGAGATGTCTGATGGAGAATCCATTTATGGTACTGCACTTTTAAAATGTGTACACGCTCATGGATCTGGTATAGCACTACTGATCTCGGGGGCATGCAACAACAACAACAGAAATTCAACTATATTATATTTAAGAGAATTCAAATGAAAGATCGTTTAAGCTAATTCTAAATTAATCTAAAAATAGTAAACGTTATATTTTTTGCTAAAAATACATCAACCATTTCAGTTGCACTTTTAAACATCAATTAAATGAAATTTTCAAAACACAAAAATGAATCGATTGAACTGCAATCCAAAGTAAGCATTTCTCTTGAAAGTCTTTTGATGCATTTGTTTTTGATTATAGTTTGGCTGCACATTAAGATTGTTATGGTGAGACTCGGCATGCAAAGATATCATCAAGCTAACTAAAAATTAGAGTATTATTGGAGGCAAAAGTATACATTCAAGGCAACAAGAAGAAACTTTTAGAGAGAGATATAGTGTTTTCTTCTACAAATTATTACATTAATATACATTTAACATACTATTATTTCTTTTAAATACATTTGAATGTAAACTTTTGTCCAGCTTGAGAATAAAAAGAAGCAATGATTAGACTCACCTATCAGAAGGATTTAACTGTATTGTATGCTTCTGAGCAGAGCTTCCAACCATAACTTTTTTCACTCTGGTTCAACTAAAATAAAATTTATTGGATCAGCTCCGGTCTTCATTCCTCTAAAAAGAACGGTTTTCTGTTCAGTTCAGAATGAATGATTTTATTTTATGTATCACATTATTTGTACTAAAACTATCACTCTATCATAAACAAAAAATATTATATCACAAACAAAAAATGTACTTCAATGAAAATTATAGATCGATTTTATTCTTTCTTTAATTAGTACTCTATGTGAAGTGACCAATTAACAAGGGTGTACAATAAGAGCATTGAGTAGAGAATTGTGAGCACTTGCTTTGTTATCCATTATCAAAATCACAATTGACAGATAGGATCATGATTATGTCTATTATGTGCACCCTCGTGGTTTGTGCTTAACACTTTCATGGGGTACTTGATTTGCAATAATAATTTTAAAAATATACATATTAACTTAACATATAAACATTGTCTCTCATTATTAATGTATTTTCTAACGTAGTTTTACTGAGATTACTTCTGCTGTTTCGAAGAATAAATTTCAAACATGTAAACGCTCTTTCAACCCTAACTCGTGTACCGGACCTGGAAAACCAAAGTTGCAATCTTAATCAAGTGTGGATAAGTAATTTTATTCTCTTCCCAAAAAAAATTAAAAATAATGTTTTATAACAAGTCTTTGTTCATTGTCAAAGTTATTTCAAATGAATCCAATGTCAACCTTATCAGAAACGGGGAATTCATCTGTTTTATTGTCAATTCTTTACTATTTTAAGAAGTATAAATCAGTCTTTATTTTCATCCCTTTAAGTAAAAGATCGTACTCCCTCATTTACGATTGAAAGGAATTTTTCTAAGACTTGTAATTTGTTCCAAAAATTTTGTAAATACTGCACAGTCTGTACTTTTTCTGACTTGGAAAGCAAGATATCATAACACGGTTCCAAATAAATTGTTTCTGTTTAACAACCACTTTCAATTAACAGTGATTCCCAGTAAGATAACTGATTATATAAAATACTTGCACATGCAAAGAAATTTCTAACATTTCCTAACTTTATTTTGCAATGGGTTCAAATTCCATAAGAATCGCTTAAAATTAATTCTTCCCATTGTAATTTCAAAGTTGCACCTGTTAAGGATTTTTTTGCAGGGTATCAAGATTTTAAATTCCCCCATTTACTGTCTACAAAATAATAATCTAAATGAATTTCCTCTTAAGATGAGATAAAATCTTTGAATTCTCCAATAAAGATTTTAATGTAATGAGAATCTTCATTAGAATGCCACGGGCGCAACTGAGTTTGGGGAGAAAAACAAGAGAAGAGAGAATAGACTGAGCGTTAAACGTGATTTTTAATTTATTGTCTGACTTTACTTGACTAATTCATTTTTATTTGTATCTATTGAAATACTTTTGAACTACATAATACTTAATCTTCCTGTATTAATTCCTACTAAGGAAGTGGTCGTGTGTGTGTGGAATACTGTCTCGGTGCAATGAGTCAGAATATGTATGCGTCCTTTTTTCGTCTTTTTATTAATTAGACATGGACAAGCATTATTATGCCCACATCACAATCACTTTCACAGGGCACTGTATACTTCCTTCTAAGCAGACACTTTGTCTATCTATACAAACATCGGTCAGTCTATACAAACATCCATCAGTCTATACAAGCATCCGTCAGTCTATGCAAACATCTGTCAGTCTATACAAACATCCGTCAGTCTATACAAACATCCATACATACTGAGAAGTGAAAATTTTAACTCTGACTCATATTTTTCTCAAAAAGATCATCAGTACTTGTAGCTCATTCAACTAAATCAAATCTACCTTCTACAAGCATTTTCATGCTAACCTGAAGCAGTAAACATCAAAAGAGGAAATCCAGAAGAAATGTTCATATAGTAATAATTGTATGGTTGAAGTGAAATTAAAAAATATTGCTAAACTAGTTACAGTAACAAATCGAACCGAAATAAATCGAGATATTTTATGCTCAGTTTTGGTTTTCATTCCCTCTTACAAAATGCCTATTTTTTCCAGATTTTGGTTCCACTCCGGTTTGAAGAAAAGCTGCTTCTAATCATTGAAAGGTTTATACTTCATAGTGTTCATCTACTATTCTGTGTGAGCTTGTTTTAACTCCGGACAGTTTCTCTCAGTTGTTGTAAATTCATTTTTAATTCATTTTAGCTGCTATCATCTTTTAATCTCATCTCACTGAAATATATCAGTATCTCTACCCTGCTGCCATTTCTGAGACATAATTTCTTGCTTTTTCCTTTTTCTTCATCTTGGTTTTCCTTTTATAAGATTCATGTAAATGTTTTTATTTGCAGACAACTCCACATTATTACTTCCATTGAATATTTTTCGATCATTAAATTAAAGTTCTTCCAGAGAGGGGTCAAAAATCTCTCTTAAACTTCGAGTAACCATAAAAAATATAAAAGATTCTAGATATCCAGTTTTTGGTTCCAAAAACTTCAATTTTTTGGATAAAACCCTTTCGTTGGGATTCTAACCCCTCTCTCATTTACCCTTAGTCCAGAAATCTAACCACCGAGCTATAAATGATTGACAGTTGACTTTTGTTTTTTGAAAAAAAGGATTTTTCTGTCATTCATATTTGAAAACAGTTTCTTTTAGTCTTCATTCTAGAATATGTCTTTGGTCTCTTGGTTAAATCTTTCTTTTTCGAAGAAATTGGAGTTAGTTCACTGGTTTCGTCTATTTTCTACTTGAATTTATTTGACCGAAACATATGGTATGATTTTATATGTAATACATGGACTACAACTTTAGTTTTTTCCTTCGGAAAGAAACATCAAAATCTGGCATCTCATCATCGGTTACATCTGACGAACTATTTAACACCTAATAAGATTCAAAATATTTTATTAAGAACATCTCGAAAAGACCAAACTTTCAGGTTAAAAAAATTAAGATTTATACAAGCCCAACTTTCACGAACATGAGATTCTATTCGCTATTTAGAGTTATGGCAATGTCCATGTAGCTTGAGTTTTCAAATTTTAATTGTATACAAATGTCTCAATTCTTCAGCTCTTCCAAACCCTTTGGCAATATAATCTTCATCTATACCATCAGAACAGAATGTAAACATGTGTCCAATAGCATTTTTGCTTCACATCTATGAAGTAAATAGAAAGATTTGAAGCTTGCTGTTTCCTGTTTAACGGTGTTATATGCAAAAATGTTACGAATAGTAGAATTTTGTACCAATTTTTCTGCTTCTTATCAACTTATATAGACAACAAGGCATTTAGAATTTTATTTAAATGTTCCGTTAATACATTTCTATGAAGTTGGTATACTGTTGTCATACGATTGATGACGTTTCACATTTCAAGGAGAGCAAAGACAAGTTTAGATTGAAAAAATGTAAAGCTGCATGTTTTCAAAGAATTTCTTCAAGCAAGAATTTTACTTCTACTTTGGCTTCAGCATTTAATAAATATCTGGTTACCACAAAATGTGTCAAGTTGTTGTGTTGTTGTGGCTTATCCTCCAATTGTCTGATTTCGTCAGACAAGGTCCATCAAACCACTGACTCTAAAGAAATCGAGGACCAGAAGGGGAGATAAATATATATCCTCTCTGGAAAATACTAAACAGTCGAGGATGTGATTAGGAGAAGACTGCTCAGTTTTACATTTAGAACTGATCTCAAAGAATTCTCTGCCTTTGAAATATATGAGACTTTTAGTGTGGCCACTTGCTAGTCTGGAAATTGCGGTTCTAGAGACTCAGACGCAATTGAGGGAGAATGAAGAGCCAGGCCCTTTGCCCACTAGCCAATGATAGCAGGGATAAATACTCTACCCTTTCAAAATTCCAGAATTAATAATGGACTGATGTTCTAAAAAGATAAGCGTTGAAGAGGACGTATTATCGTGGTAACAGCCCTGCTTGACCAGTCTATGTGCCTGCTCATTGCCGTATATGTCTACATAAGGAGGAATCCACCGTGCCTCGTAATCCGTGTTAATTAGTATCCACTTATTTCTACGAGAAAACTTTAAAGATCTCCCAAGATCAATTTCAATACAAGAAAACGACACTATCACTGGTGGAATGGAAACTGAGCATCCAGATGATCAACGAGAAATAGATTTTTTCTTTGGTATTCTTGATAAATTATGACACATCGAATGAAATTTTGGTACGTTCCAGGCCAATAAAACATTTTTTTGTATTCTATCATAGAGTTTTTCGCGTTCTATAATAAGAAAGGTGAGCGGTGATTTGAGCATCATGAAGTTATCTAATAACTTCTGCTTGTACACGGTTAGGAATGACTGGTAGCTATGTCTTTCTAGAACAATCCAATTTCTTTCGAGATAGGACAAAATAGATTAATTCAAATACTTTCTTTTCTAATGAAAGTATTTGAATTAATCTATTTTGTCCTATCTCGAAAGAAATTGGATTGTTCTAGAAATCTTTAATTTTTTCTAAATCTTTAATTTTTTTGAGACTTTGAATCCTTCTATTGCTCAATAACAAGATTCATACTCGTAGTGACAGCTAGGAAACGGTTTTCGTTTCTTCTGGATTTCTGGCTAGTTTCCTACTAATGCTTGTTTTCTATGGATTTTGTATTTGTAGGAAAATTGTGTTCAATGAATATTTTAAATAAATTAATTTCTATATTGTTTTTCGGGTTATCTTAAGGTAAATATCAGTTTCTTAATATGATTTGTTTTTGTTGAGCCATACAAAATGTTTTGAAATTTATGTTAAATAAAAATATAATGAGAATTCAAAGTTTTAAAATTCATGCCTTTTAATAGAAAAATATCTTATACCTAATCATTGAATGTTTGGAATAAAAACAATAGTCAAAATAAATGATAGCTTTTTACTTAATATTTGTAAATAGCAATTTTACCTTTGTTAATACAAAAAGAAAAGAGCTTGCTATATTTTATAAGTTATCTTAAACACTACAAAAAGCAGTCTATTGTTCTCAATTTTATTAATGAGTCACTTAATGACCCGTGCCTTTTGTTTGTAATGAGAGACAAAATGCTTTTTTTCACTCTCAATTTCTTTTTAAATGGGTAATAATACTCGGATATTGAATGAGCGAGATATGAAGAATTACCGAGATGATTAAGGCGAAAGCTCTTGTCTAAACTAGAAAATTAATTTAGTTAACTCTAGTATATATGCGATAAGTTTTTAAAAATACAACAGCTTGAACACATTAAAGACCTACAGTATTTGCATTAAGATGGTTGGTAAAAGTAACTCTAAATCATATCTTAATAATAATATTTTGCCATTTAACCGCTTCCATTCCTGACGTTTACATTCACAAATGAGCTCCTTTATTATATGTTTCATAAACATTTATTCCCGTTCATTAAATACTAAAAAAATTCGTTTTTTCCTCCAAAACAAGTTTTTAGTAAGCAAATTATTATGGAAATCCATTATGGAATTATTTTAAATTCAGTTATTATCATATTTTAGCCTTTTAATCTCATAATAAAACAAATTATTCTTCATTTATTCGGACATGCAAGTTTTATTAAATTTTAAATATATTGTATCGATTATAATATTATATATTATTTTGGTTTATATATTTTCTTATTATTTAAAGGAATTCTTTGCTCAGAACTCAATTATGAAGCAAATATATTTTGGAAACAATGAATAGTTCCAATGCAAATTTATCTCTCAATTTCTTCTACCATTCAAAATTACCTTTTACTCTGAATATATGCAAAGAAACAGTATCAATGGATGATTCCAAAAGTAGTGCAGTTAAATTATTTTATTTAATTTTTTTAAGTATACTTTATTTTAATAAAAAGAGAACATTTTAGTTTATTTTTTATCAAGTTCCTGATCAATTTCAAAAGGATGTAAATACATTGTTTGGAAATACGAAGAATAATTTTATTTTATATTATTTAAAAAATATCCCTGGATATTATTAATGTATGTATTGGATTAATTATCATTCCAAAATTTGTATATAAATATAATGTATGTGTATATGAGTTGTTTTTGTGGCTTATCCTCCAGCTGTCTGACGAAGTCAGACAAGATCCATCAGCCTCTTACCCAATGGAAGTTAAGGACAAGAATGGGGAACGAATGTACGTCTTGCCTGAAAAGTCACAAGCAATCCAAGATGTGCTCAGCAGAAGCTTGTATATGCATGTTTTGCCCAAAGTTCACTTCAATATAAAGATTATGAAGAAGATTTTTTTTTAATTCTATGGCAAACTTTTGCACGTGAAGGCTAACAAAGGTGAATGATTGCACTAGCTCAGAGTTCTAGGCCATTACAAACAGATACCTCTGAATCTATTAGGTTGAAGAATAAGTTCATAGCGCTTATGCTAAAGGCTTTTATTTAAACAAATAACAATAATTATATCAATAAGTTAATCAGTTATGTGCTTGCCGTTGCTGTTTACAATTTCTTCCCACTTCTCGACCAATTTGTTGATGCCGTTCCGTCAAAAATCGCCTGGTCTGGTGTCAAAGAGGTTGTTGAGAGAGTTTTTAAGGACCTCTTTATTATAGAAGGTAACGCCCGTCATATAGTTTGACAAGGAGCGGAAAAGAGGGTAATCGGTCGGTGCAAGGTCCGGAGAATTCGGGAGATACTAAAGGACTTTTCAATCCAGCTCCTGGAGGATGGCTTTGACGACTTGTGCAACATGGGGCCTGGGGTTGTCGTAAAGAGTATGGTTGAGCATGTCGATCAGGTCTTTTCAGTCGAATAGCCTCATTCACGCGATGTAGCTGGGCAATGTAGAGCTCCTTGTTAACTGAGGCATTCTTTTCGAAAATTTCCCAGTGCACCAAGAGGTCCTTAAAAACTGGCTCAACAACTTCTTTGACACCAAAACATACACAATTACTTTGAAAAATAATATTCTTTACAATCTACTCTTCTCAAATATTTGCATTTTAAAATGAATGTACTAAGTCACTGGTTAAGTAATGAAAATAATCTTATAATCTTAGCTATTTCTTTCGAATATTTTTAAATATAATGTCAATTATTCGGCAACTTTTCATGAAAATAAAAAAGTTATTTAGATTTCTTAAAAAATTTCTGAGAGTATAAATTTCGGTTTTCCTCAAAAAAGATTTTCTGTTAAAGAAATTCTAACATAATTTTGTTCTAAATCAAAGAATTCGTATGAAATAAACGCACAAATATTGATATTTAATGGAAATATTATGCGTTAAAAACATTAAATTGATATTTTTTGTTACTGACTTATTGAGAAACATTCAATATTTATATTTAATAGCGTAAAACTAAAAAACAATAAACGGATTTTGAATTCAAGTCTCTTTGCGGTAATATTTTGTCTGCATCTCTTTTTATTTTTCACGTTTCTTTTTATGTAAAAATAAAATCAGAATCAAATTCTGTATGAGTATTATAGTTTTGCTATAAAGAAACTGAGTACATTTATATTTTTAGAATATTTTCGAGATATTTACATCATATTTTATAAAGAAAGTAATAATAGATATTTTCTTGAGAATAAAAGTAGCTTTGTAGAAAGTCTTTTTTATTCTAAACGCTTTACAGTTCTAAAAGTAATAGTAAATTGTTGTATAGAACGTTATATTATATTTTCTTTTTTACGAATTCCAAACACATTTACTTAAATTCCCAGTTGAATTTTTCAGAATGATATTATTTATAATTATGGAATTATTGGATCAGATAATTTTCTATATATTAAGATATAGAAATAAATAAACTGAAAAAACAAATTAGAACCAAAATTTATTGTGCAATAACCACCATATATGTAGCTTAAATATCCTATAGCCTAAGCTTTTTTATTGGGGATTATACCTATAATCTATTTTATTGGGGAATTATACTATATAAAATATTTCTATCAACAGCATTTGCATTTTGATAATTCAACTGTTGAATTCAAAATTATTACATTAGCTGATAAATAAAGTTTCAAGATTCGTTTGAGTCAGAGAAATATTCCAAATATATTTATTCTGTAAGCGAAATTTTCAAATTATATGCTCAGAAGTGAAATTGAGAACTATATCACTTTAGAGGAATATTGCTATTAAATACAATTACTTGTTCGGTCTCTCAATTATTTGACTCAAAATTATTACGTTATCTCTGATATAATGAGAACTTATAAGAAATATGTTACAAAAAGAAATATTTCAAATATATTTGTTTTGTAAACAAAATTTTGAAATTTAAAGCCAGTTGACAACTATATCATATTAGAGGAATATTGCTATAAAATAAAGCTGCTTCTTTGATAATTCAATTCTTCAACACAAAATTATTACATTAACTGATATAATTTTTAGGTATATGTAATAAATATTTTTGGTATATTTAATAAAGAGAATATTATAAATATATTTTATTTATATATAAATGAAATTATATATATATATACACCCAAAAGTCAAAAATTAAAAATTTGATTTTAAATGAATGGTATGTTTAACACTTCAAGTTAGATATACCTTTCCAATTTAAATTCACAATTTTTTTGTACAATATCAGATTGTAAGTACAGTAAAGAAGAAAATAAGCTTTCTTCTTATTTTATAAATCGGAATGAATAATTTCCCTAAATCACCATGTTTGATTTGGTAATCATATTTTTGAAAATATTTAAAAATAGTTCTCCTATATCATTTCAATCAGTACCATTATACCAATATAATTAGATATAATTTCACATATACGTAGTTAAAACTACTGAAGGGGATATTGTTATAGATGCCATATTAGCTTAATTTACAATTCAGGACTCACTTGCATTGCCATAATTGTAGGTATACCATAGTAAATATATCACAGTTTGGTGTACAAGACAAGATATGTATAAGGATGAGGGATAAGCATACGAATAAGAAGCAAATAAGAGAAAATTTATATTTTAATGAATGATGCTTGAAAATTAACCTTACTAATCACTAAATCTTTGCAAATGTTATCTTTGACCTCATTCCAACCAGATTGGTCCTATTACTCGTGATTGGTAAATTGCTATGATATGTGCTATAGAGCCCTTTTGCTTCTTATGATTAAATGATATGTGATTCCTATATGTGATCGAAAGAATACATACTGTTAAGCAATCAAAGGCATTTCTAAAGAATCACCCGATTTTTCAAAAATAAAAGCTTCCTGTAAGGGTTTGCTTTTCAGAAAAATTCGGCAAAACCAGTAGAATTAAGAAAAGCAACATTTAGTTTGACAACCCGATAAAAAAAAGGGAAAACAAAAAGAAACACAATATTTGGATATAAATCACACATTTGGTGATATTCGAAGTTCTAGTATAGACATTTCGGGAAAGTTTCAAAAGTTACCAGAATTCTCATAAAGTAGGAGAAATCCTCTAATCTGTGGAGTGAAATCAAATTAATTTAAGTTAGCGAATTACACCAAGTTCTTTGACGCAAAGTTGTTCAATTGAAATATTCTGAAATTTGATTATAGCTAATTTCAGTGCTTTATTTGGCTTCTACATCACTTGTAAATGTATTTCGGACTTTCTTGTATTTTTCAATTAGTGGTGAATAAAGTATGTTTTTTCTAATCACTGAGAGTATTTATTTTGAATTTGTTAACCGGATAAAATATAATAATACCGAGGTAGTCAGTGTGAAGAGTATTAATCCAGCATCTGAAGCGTCAATCAGGGGAAATACTAATTTTTCAATAGTGATATCCATCAGATAAGAATATCAAACCATCATCAATAAGATCTGTCAGTAAAGAATATTGATTTCTATCACTACAGATTTCATATAGCAATCATACTCTTTAACTTTTTGTTTTCTGAGAGTTATATCTGCCCAAATCGTATGTGTGCGTAGTGCTGGATTATAACGTTCTCCGAGCCTCACCTTTTGACATATATCAATTATTTATTTATAAATGCAATTACTCCGTTAACAATTATCAATGCTAGTTAAGTATGCAATAACTTCATTCCTAGTCTGTTTTAATGTCCTAAAAATGTCCTAAAAAATGTCTGAATAAATAAAACTAAAATTATATAAAATTACGCAAAAAAAACATTCTTTAAAGCACACCAAATATTAATAAAATTAAAAATTATTTGAAATGCTAATATTTTAAAATTTTATATTTGTTATCAAATAATTTATAAGAGCCCTTTTAAATTATTTGATTCTGTACTTATTATAGAGTAAAAAGTTGTACATGTTTAATCTGAACTTATATAATGATCACACAAACACTGAGGATATTTTTTCTACTTTAATTGCAGCGTATTCGCAAGTTAAAGAAAAATATTATTATGAAAATATAAAAATTAATTTAAAAACAGTTAATTGAAATATGAATAATTAATATTTTTTCATAATATAACATATCAATATTAAATTATCTCTTGTGTTACAAATATATAATAAAGAGCTATATACTCACTCTATATGAATTTTATATCTGAAAAAAACGTTATTATCTTCTTTTGCGAAATACAATCTCCCAGGATTTTTTTTTCATGAAAAATGAACTTCATTTCAATGCATATGTTGATTAAATGAAAGAAATGGATATTAATGTCAATTATTTTTGATAAATATTTATTGTATTTATTAAACGATGTTAATTATTTTATATGATCAAAATTTATGAACAGATGAAATTTCTACTGTTATTCAACAACAAAATTTTATATTACTTAATTTTTTAATATACTTTGAAATAAAACATTTAGAAACAGTTTCTAGGAAGAAATTTTGTGAAGCTTAATCTCTGCATTCGCCATGATATTATACTATGAATATGGTATAATTTTGTCTACTAGTACACAAAGTATTTTTTTTTAAATGTTGAATATTTTGATGGATTTAAATTAAACTGAGATTTAAAATACGATATTAGAAAGTCTTAGAAGAATATAAAATGTATATTTTAGTTTCATAACGAAATTTCATTAAGTATTTAAGACAGACATTTGTATAACAAAAAATTTTACTTTGTAGGAAGAAAGACTATACAATGGAAAATGGCGGATGGAGAATTCATGTAATTGACGTTAAATGATAAAAAGTTCTTAAGTTCAGAGCAATGATACGTTATTAATTAATCAATTTGTTTTTAGCATTACTCTAATTACTGTTATGAACTTTTTGCATTTAATTTTACACTCTTTATTATATTTTATTCTTCCTTTTATGCATGGAGTAAATGATGTATAATCAAATGGTTTTAAAATAACATATTTCTTACACTTTGCTCAGTTTTACATTCCTGAAAATTTAAGGGTATATTTTCCAGAAATTTTAAAGACATAGAATTACTTATATTCTAACTGGATTCCTATTTTAAAATGTGATAAAAAACTTTATATATAAAAACTTAAAGAATTGTTGAGGGATAATTTGCGAAATCTTAAATAGATCCTGTAAGTTTCTTTTGCGGAGATTAAAATTGAAGGTTATTTATGTTGTAACTATGCTTCTAATTTTTCAATTAGATAGATAATTTCCTCTTTTGCTTCTAAAAGTCTCTGAAATCATCAACCAATCACAAACCAATCTGACATAACAAGTTATCCATTAAAGCCATTGATTTACATTTGATTAATTGAGTAGCGACATTTGATTACGTTTACTTAAAGTTGTAAGAATGAAAATGAAATGCACAATAACAAATGAAATTATTTTACGTTCAGAAAAAAACACAGAAACTGATTAAAGTAACTCAAAAATATAGCGTGCGTGCGTGCGTGCGTGCGTGCGTGTGTGTGTGTGTGTGTGTGTGTGTGTGTGTGTGTGTGTGTGTGTGTGTGTGTGTGTGTGTGTGTGTGTGTGTGTGTGTGTGTGTGTGTGTGTGTGTGTGTGTGTGTGTGTGTGTGTGTGTGTGTGTGTGTGTGTGTGTGTGTGTGTGTGTGTGTGTGTGTGTGTGTGTGTGTGTGTGTGTGTGTGTGTGTGTGTGTGTGTGTGTGTGTGTGTGTGTGTGTGTGTGTGTGTGTGTGTGTGTGTGTGTGTGTGTGTGTGTGTGTGTGTGTGTGTGTGTGTGTGTGTGTGTGTGTGTGTGTGTGTGTGTGTGTGTGTGTGTGTGTGTGTGTGTGTGTGTGTGTGTGTGTGTGTGTGTGTGTGTGTGTGTGTGTGTGTGTGTGTGTGTGTGTGTGTGTGTCATCTAATTGATAGGACACCTCGGGGAATGGTAATCCAGACCTGATGATATGGTCTAGATTATTTGTTTAGTTCTTGGTTCCAAATAATGAATATTTATATCCGTTATCATTAAATAATCATACAAGAATATATAAATATTTTAATAAACTTAATACTTATTTAATCAATGCGGTAAAAATGTACAGGATTTTATATGAGGTTTAGGAAAAAAATAATTGTTTTGGAATCAAAACTTAAAAATTAAATTTTAATAAATGTTAATTAATATCTCTTATGAGCCAAATTTACCAAATGGTAAAGAATTTTAATTCAATTACAAGTTTATTTTATATTAAGCGAATTTATATCATATCTTCAAGTAAAGGAAAATCAAATCATCAACAAAATTTTGCATCACTTTTTTCGATACTTTTTTCACTTGTCTTTCTTAATACAAATTTAAGATAACCCGTGAGTTTTCTTCCTTTCCTACAAGAATGAACTTAATTATTCAAAATTACTGAACTTCCGAAAACTTTGGATATAAAGAATGAATAAAAAATATTCTCGTACGTGAGAGAATCAACTTCTTTCAACAATTTTATTCCATACAAAAGAAATTTAATCTGTGAAGCCTGAGGGCGAATCACTTCATTCGCTGCTCTTCGTTTATCGAACTTCAAACACAACATTCTCATGCAGCATGAGAACGAAAAGAAGAACCGATTTTTTTTCTAAATTGCATGAATGCAGTTACACGCAGATAATAACACGCACGGTTTCATTTTAGAAAAGAAGCTTTTCGAGTACAATACCAATTCTAAGCAAATCCTTTCTTCAAAAAAATGTTCTTGTTGACTTCCTATTGTAAGGCTGCTTTTATTCCCTTTTACCATTCTTGTTTTGAAAAAAAAATAAGCACCAAAAATAGCATGCGATAAATTTACAGAAAAAAGTATACTAGAATATTCTAGAATTTTCAAAGGAGAAAACAAACTCATAGAGAGAAAATACTCATATACAAAAATCGATGCAATTTTTCTCAATGAAACTCTTCATTAATTATTTCATAGCATTATTGCAATGCATGCACACACACAAACACACACACATATGTGTGTGTGTGAGTGTGTACAAACATATACATATATATACACATATTGTACACAGTTTGTAAATACTTTTTACAAACTTTGTAACGGTGATATTTAGGGCTTACTTGGCTCGAGATAATTGACGACTTGGCGATATTCGACGAGAAATATACAGTTCTGGAAACTTCCACTCTAAGTTCTAGAGCCATTATTGCGTGAGATAGCATAGAAGCTTCCAGAACCTTAGAGAAAGATCTAGACTTTCCCACCAAATAAACTATAAATACCACCGTTCCACGGACCGAGTCAGTTTCTGAGTTTTTCTAGCAGCAGTGAGAAGTTACTAAAGACGATCAGTCTTGAATGCTAATTTAGAGCATAGAAGCTGTTGTTTAGCTAAGGTATTTGAGTTTTCTACAATTGGAAGCTGTTTCCTGTAGTAATAGATGCATTAGATCTGTGGAATTGTAATTTCTACTGCTGGAATTTTCTATATTTGGTACAATTTTCTACGAATAAAAGTTTTGTGAATTTTAAAGTGTTTATTTCATCGTCTCTTAATCAACACAAGCCCTGAAGTTTGGTACAATATATATATATATATATATATATATATATATATATATATATATATATATATATATATATATATATATATATATATATATATATATATATATATATATATATATATAAAAGAAAGCTTGGGACTCATCTCGCCGAACATCTAAGGAGATGGTTAACGCTCTAATTATCTGGCCTACAGTTCAAAAGTTTGTGAATCCAATTCCGAATCAAGGTGTAGACGTTTACAATAATTTAGAGTATCCGTTTTCAGTTTTCATTATAATACTTGTGTGAATAATACTGATAATAATTCAGTATTCATTTAAGTTCCACTTGAATCATTCTTTACGTAAGAAGGAAATTCGATGTAATATATCAACGTAATAAAATTTCAACGGATTTTACAGTAAATTAAAATATAATTTCATAAGAAAAATATTACGATAGAGTAAAGATTAATATTATGGAGTATATGCATGCATTTTTTTATTTTCTGAAAAGAATAAAATTTGATATTGATAAACTTTAAATTTTGTTATACAATGTATCTTGTCAAAATTCAAGATAAAGATCGTGTTGTATAATTTTCTGAAAATTATTTCATAAAACGAAATACTCTAAGCAGATTGCAATTTTCATAACGATTTTGATAAAATAACGTATCAGTGAAAGTAAAAGAATATACTTTGCATAGTGACTATAATAAATGCATTTATTTAGAGAACATATAGTATAAATATTCAAATTTAAATTCTATAAAACATATAGTAAAGATTATCCTAAAATCTTAATATAATTATCTGAAGGAAACAAAAGGCGGCCGACCACCCTGTTCAGATGTTAGCCTGCCTGACTGCAGATAGGGAGATACTGGGTTTGAATCCCGATTCGGGCTTGGATGTATTTTCTCTCCTCTTTCTCTCTTGTCTTTGTCCTTTCCTTGTATGAATGGGTTGTGAATGGTTGCCTATCCTATAAACGGGTATTTATTGTACGTGTATACTAAGGAAGTCGAACTTCACTCCAAAATTACCTTTCATATGAAAAAGTGGAGCAGGGCACTCAATACTGCCAGCCTAACTGGCACAAGACAACAACAACAAGAAAAATTTGTAATCATTTTAAGGAAATTTAGAATATTGTAAATCGTCGAAAAATATATGGTATTTCTCCTCCATAAAATTTTGCGGATACAAGTTAAGATAGTTAATTTTATGTTTAAGATATCTTCCATACTATTAACGTGTTCATTAAATTGTATTGTCCCAATGTATAAGTGGTTATCAAAATAATGGAAAAACCTAAAATTTATAAAAAACCTTTATGAGTATTTTGCAGGACCACCTTTAACATGGAACACAGCCTGGATTCTCTTAGATATTGATAAATACAAGTGCTGAATAGTGCTCAGAGTAATATTACCCATTCTTTATGGATAAATTGTCAATATTCTACAGTGTGGATATCTATTTACAGTTTTAAGTATCAAATTAAATGCTATGTTTTTAAGCGCATTGTATGTCATTTAAATGTATTTCACATACAAATCATATAAAAAAAAGAAATTTCTCAATCAGAATATATATATATATATATATATATATATATATATATATATATATATATATATATATATATATATATATATATTTATATATATATATATAATCTTTATTTATGTGTATAATATTTTATTTAATTTTCACGATGTATTCAATTAATTTAATCTCAATTTAATATATGAAAGTATTATTTAATCCTTTTATTATTTACGCATTAAATATTATATTTAAGGACATGTAAATAGAAAGGCTTAAATATTATTTTTCATTAAAGATAGATTTCTAATAACTGTTTTATTATTTTATTATGCTATTGTTTTATTATTATAGTATTGCAAATACTACATGCGCTACAATAATACTTACACAATGAATATCTGACGATAGAAGTAAAAACAATTATTTGACAAATATCTTGAACGAAAACTAATCTTCAGACACTCCTGTTCAGTATGTCTCATTGAATATAATCTATATTCAACTTTTGTTTACGATACTAAGAAACTGAAATAGGAAATGTTTCTATATTAATATAAAGCATAGCGTGAAGATCTCATCTCTACTTTCTAAGAAAAAATATTTTATCAAGAAAATCGTTTTTTTTTTTTTTTTTTTTTTTTTTTCTTTCATAATATCTTCGGTAGAACAACTATTTGAAAACAGAAATTGAAATGTGAGAATTTGAGAGTACATAGGAAGAGGAGAGTGTATTTTGAATGGAAATCAAATTGAATCAGTAATTCTAAGCGATTGCCATCATGCTTTGTTATAGAAAATAGAGATTGACATTGGAATAAAACAGTAACAATTTTTGAGCAAAGGAATTTAATTTTCTATCGCTTACACTTCCTGTTTATTGCTTATAAATATTCATAATGTTCTATTGAGTCCAATAAATTGTCCGCATACTCGATAAGCGCAGACGATAAACATGAGGAATATGCCATCAAAATGCTTGTTGTAAATTAAAATAAATGTCATGAGATGTTCATCTTTCACTAATATGTCATATAGACATTACACAACATATTACAGGAGTTTTTTTAAATTGAAAATAAAAATTCAAACATTCATAAAAATATGAAAATGCTTAGCTTTCTTTCTCTACTAATGTTCATGAATAGTGGGACAAACCCAGCAGCTTTTCTTAGCCTTGACTTTCAGTGCAAAATGTATTTCTAACTACTAAAAAAAATCGTCTTGTGGAAAAATAACGATATTTATTAATCATGCAACTTTGTTCTAAACAATGTTTGCACCACGAAATGAGTTCTCATGTATAGACCAACTGAAAACAAAGCAAATGATGTGTAGATGGTTCTAAAATTACTTTTAGTTGAGATGGTATTTAATATTGCATTCAGAAATCTTGTAATCGATGCATTTCTGATTAGCATTTTGATTGGCGGCTTATTGGAAAACACGAAAACATGTTCGTTTTAGAAGGCAAAATCAATGCTCTCAGAAATATCGAAAAATTAAAAGACGTCGTTATCTTTTTTTTTAAAAAAAAAGCACACTCTGTGAGAATATAAAAATATGGGAATGCCCAATTTGCCTTATTTTTACTTGGTTATTTTTACTTATTATAATGAAGAAATGTCTGGATACAATCCTTATTTATTTACATCTTAAAATAATTATTCATTACTTTATTACATGAATTTCCAATAGATATTTATCCCTGTTTAAAACATGAAACACTCATGCTTTTTTATTGTCTTAATGTTATTTTACATCCATACCATACGCTTTGAATACATCAATGAATAATTTTATAATTTTTTAAATATTAAATAAACTTCAAAATTTCTTGTGAATATTTTAAATTTTAAAGGAATGGACATGATCTTGAAACTGTTGGATTAATAAATATGTCTTACTTAAAAAATATAAATCAATATTCATTTAAATTAACGGGAAAAGTCAAAAAGTTATTTTCATTCTATAGTCAAAAGTGTAATTTTTATTTCAAAAATGATTTCGGAGAGTTAAGTTATCCTTTATGTACTTTGTAAAAAAAGTTAATTAAATTTCTTTTCTCAATTTTTAAATATTTACAAATTTGGGAAACAACCACAGAAATTGCAAGAAATTATTTTGTTTGGCAAAATATTAAACCAATAAAAACTATTTATTGATTAATTATTCTTTGAAATGTTGAAAATAAACACACATATATATATTGCTTCAGTTCAAGAATCAAATCATGGCTTTCAATTTCATGAATCAAGCAGTAAGAATTTAATAAGAATTATAAAATTGCTTTTTTATGCATGAATAACTACACAAAATGTTACTATGATTCAATAATTATTTCAGTAATTTTTATTAAATGACATTTTTATTGCAAATTTAAATTTTCTTTCTAAATAAAATCTAGTGAATTAAATAATTTAGGTCACTATCATTAAATATTTTAAAATATAATTTAATCATATTTTTATTGAATAAATTACTGGTAGGTTTTCAAAAAATATAAAAAATGATAAAATGTAATAAATGTTTTTTCTTTTATTTTAAGCAAATATATAGAATTAACTACTTTCCTATTAATTATCCTTATATAGAAATATTACTAATATAATTCGAATATTTGTCAAAATTGACATTTTTATGGCAGTCTAAATTGCATAAAATAAATATATTTTAAATTATATTAGAAAAATACACTTTAAAACACTATAATCGAATCCACAATAATCGAATTGAATTTCTGAATTTTTATTTTTAAAGTCTCCTTATAACATTTTAGTTTAAATATCAAACCCATTAGGTAATTATATTTATCATTGTTATTTTTTTAACATTTAAAATCTGAATACCAAGAATTTTATGAATATAATTTCAGTGTGCGAAAGAAATAAATTTTCAAATCATATTATACACACAACAGGCACTGTTGGATTTCTTTCAGGAAATATTCCCTAAACATTTCTTTAAAACAAATATTTAAAAATTGAATGCAAAATATTCAATTATTTTCTGCAATATAATCCCGATAATTTAGAAACATCATTCAATTAATTAAATTTAAGAAATATCATAAAAACCTTAATTTCACATTCTAAAATAATCACTTTTGCTTATTTTACATAGATTTTACGAAAAAAATAATCTCTAAATCTTTCTCCTATCACTCAACCGCAACGCTACCTATTTCATTCCATTGAAAACTGTTTCTAAACTTTTCTGTTATTGACAACAACGCTACCTATCGGTTTCCATTCGAATCGCTCTGGAATCTTTCATGTCACTAACCGCAGCGCTACCTATCGGATTAACTCCAAGCATTTCCCTAAATTCTCCACATATTAATGAAAGTAAGCTGTAAAATTTTCAGCGTAATCGATTGAATAGTTTTTGAGTGTGAAGTGCACTTATAAGAGATTTGCTTATTTATCTAGATTTGGTGTTATCGTTTGATTCAGAAATGTGATAGTATCCAATGAATTCTAAATATATAATGCTTTTTCTCTTGAAAAATTTGTGTTCCTCCAACTGAATATATAGCTGAAATAACTTTACAAGAAAAGCATTTATATTTAGAAGCAAAAATAGCATGAGTTTCCGCTTCCGGGTTAGATATTTCTTTCGCAAACATATTTCGATGTAAAATTGCCCACATACATCACATCACTTTTTTTTTTTTTTTTTTTTACTCGTTTTTTATTTTGTTTCTCTAAAAAGGAAGGAAAATACGCAGATCGTAGAAAAATTGTGATTTTCATTTTTTTTCTTTTTAACAAAAATGGTATATAATTTTATCTATATTTTTTATTAAATTTTGTTTTTATCATTTTATGTATTAATGATTAATGTTTTTAGTAAATTGATTTAATTTTAAACTATATTAAACCTCTACAGATCTTATTTTTTGACACAAATATATTTGAATAGATGAAAATGGTATTTTCTGTTTTTCATCTCTGCTTCTTCAAGTCTAAAAGATATTTTTAAAGTTTTCTTTAAAAATACCTTTTAGAATTGTTTTTAATATTTCTTAAAATTACCTTTAATTGCAACTTTGTGTTGCTAAAATTCAAAACTATATTTCCTTAATTTGCTGAAAATGCAGAATAAATATATTTTGTAATTTTTAACATATAATATGTATTTTTTTTTTTTTAAAAGTTGTTTTGTAGGTTTTAGTTAATATTGCTAGAATTGTTTGCAAAATTTAAAAAAAATGCTTTTAAAATTATTATGGAGTGTTTATTACGGATGCTTCTTTGCATGCAAAAGAGGAAGCTCATTTTATTCAAATATCAACACATGAAAAATACATAAATGCAAAACTCATTTCCATTTGCTCAATAATTATAGTATCGAACGCAGGACCTACAATTCGGAATAACACATTCTGTCACACAGCGAGGAGAAACACAAAACAGTTATTTAAATAACAATAAGAATTATTTACGATAAATACTAATTCCTTTGTATGCCTGTAATAATCAAATATTATTAACATATGTAAAAGACCAGAATTCAAAAATTTATATTTTGAAATATACAATTCGTAATATAAGTTATAAATAAAAATAAAAAAGAGAAATGTCATACAAATTTTCCCCCTAAATAAGTGTATAAATCACATAATCGTATCTGTTAACTAATTTAATTCTTGTATATTTTAGTGCTTAATATTTTCAAGATTTCTTAATGACTCATTCATTTTTCCCCATATTTACAAAGAATGAATTTAAGTATAGTGTCTTATATACGTAAAGACCTCTATGTAAACCCCATAAAAATAAATCACGTTTTATAATGACGGCTGTATGATAAGGAAATAAATTGTCACTAACAATAGTATTATATTGTTCAACTGCCATAAAAGGAAATCCTGTTTTACTATGATGACTGTGTTATTAGGGATAAATCGTCGTTACTAGTATATTGTGTAACATCCTCTTTTAGTTAAGTAAGTATATATAAAACTCCTAATGGACCGTAATATATTTTGATACTGAGCCATGTTTCTTTTTATGGTTTCGTCATAAACATTCCTTAAAAACTATCATTGTGCCAAGAAATTATAAGCATTTGTCCCATCAGTGTTGGATTTTTGGTAGCTGATAAATTTATAAAAATAAACACTTTTCAAAACAGCTGCTGATTAAAACAGCTGTTTTGAAATTCCAAAATTAAACACTCAAAATACTGCTTAATATTATTTACTTTTTGAAATTAAATCACACAAATTTTCCTTTATTTTAAGCATTTTAAATTATAACTTGTGAAATAATTATGTAAAACATAATCAAGCATATATAAAATATAAAAAAAATGTAGAAAATGAATCATATATTATCTTACCTATAAAATATCAACAAATTTTTTATAAGAAATCTATTATTAAAATACTTTTGAATTATTAAAAACGTAAATTTTAATAAAAACACAAGAAATAATTATTATAAATAATATTTAGGTTATATTTTCCTAATATATTTGAAATATTTTACGAAAATATTTATCGCTTTTCAATCACACACTAAATCTTATTTCCTTGATACTTGCTTAAAACGATAAACAACGGCTTTGTTTAAAAATCATTCTTTTTTTCTATTTGCTTTAACAGCAGCTTGAGTTTTCAAATATTAAATGAAATTTAGCTATATTTTTATTTACAGAATCCATACCTTGCAAAACTTTTTCAAACACATTAGTTCTTTCATTCTAATAAATAAAAATAATATTTTCATTTAACATTTTAATTTATAAATTTAATTTTCTCATTAAGTATAAGAAAGGAAAATTTAATCACTTGAAATTAATTGCCTTGTGATTAAAGTATTCATAGTTACTTGTTTTCATATATTTTACACCAAAAACCTCATAATTATTTCAGTTTCTTACATTTAACTTAAGAATCGATTGGCTGCTACAGAGCTTTTGGTATGCTTCTCAGTTACAACTCAATTGCTATTAACCTCAATTAATAATTTAAAAATTAATTAGATCTGACCGTATTATCTTAACTCTTGGTTATTTATTATTTGATATTTAAGCTGACGCTGACATATATAGATAGATAGATATTGATATAACCTAATCATTCACATAAATTACGTTTTTCTAATAAGTTCAATGATATGGTTATATACTCTTAGTTAAAATAACCATTGACCTTATCTAAGGTCAATGATTATTAATTAAGCGGACGTAAATTTGCTTTATTTATACCATATATTAATTGATGGTAAATCAAAGTAGTTAAGAAGTTGTTTCCTTTCTTTTAACCAATAAACAATCCAAATGAAACTTTAGCTAATTGCAATTTAATAATGTAATAGAAGTTTTATTGTAATTACAGACTAGTTTTTTAAAGAATGTAACCTTTTTTTTTCTATATTGCTAAATATAGTATATGCTAAATGTAGAATAATGCTTCTGAATTTTTGAACTTTTTCAGGAGATTTGGCGAAGACTTTATTTCTAAGGGAAAATTACAATTCTTCGAAAGACAAGCCAAATGGTAGACATGAGCTTATGAATAGATGAAGAATAGTTTGTACGTTGACGAGGTGATTGGCTTGGTTACCATCACAACCTCCGAGTGCTTGTGCAGAATTTCCTAATATCTTTCCCCACTATCTAAGGAAATTGCTGTATATTCAATCATTTTGAACTCTTCCAAAATGATTGAATATACAGCAATTTCCTTAGAAAGTGGATAGAATCAGAAATTGTTATCAGTACATTTTTCAACCAATAATTTATTGTATAGTTGAAATGTATCTTCTTTTATTGTGGTTAAGAAAAAGATTTCATCAATAAAACTTTGGTTTAATTTATAGAACTTTAAATACAGAAATGCACAAAAGTGAATGAAAAACAACTCCTCTTCAAAATGTTTTTTTCTTATAGAGTTCCATTAGAAAAATATTAAGATACATTTTCTCCACGTCAAGTTACACTAGAGCTACAATTCACCTGATCATAAGTTACACTAGAGCTACAATTCACCTGATCATTAGTTACACTAGAGCTACAATTCACCTGATCATTAGTTACACTAGAGCTACAATTCACCTGATCAATAGTTACATTAGAGCTACAATTCACCTGATCATTAGTTACACTAGAGCTACAATTCACCTGATCATTAGTTACACTAGAGCTACAATTCACCTGATCATTAGTTACACTAGAGCTACAATTCACCTGATCATAAGTTACACTAGAGCTACAATTCACCTGATCATTAGTTACACTAGAGCTACAATTCACCTGATCAATAGTTACATTAGAGCTATAATTCACCTGATCACTAGTTACGCTAGAGCTACAATTCACCTGATCACTAGTTACACTAGAGTTACAATTCACCTGATCACTAGTTACACCAGAGATACAATTCACCTGATCACTCTAGTTACATCAGATCTACAATTCACCTGATCACTAGTTACACTAGTACATGACACATCATCACAGATAATCACAGAGCTACAATTGTCTATGAATCACTTGTGCATGACATGAAGTGCTTATTGTTCCAATTTCATTACAATCTACTCCCTTAAAAAATGCTTCAATACCCATAATCTTGATTTTGAAAGTTCTGCCTAGCAATTTTTAAAATATATATATATATATATATATATATATATATATATATATATATATATATATATATATATATATATATATATATATATATATATATATATATATATATATATATATATATATATATATATATATATATATATACAACGCATTAATTTCATAATTTTGTTTGCAATGTATCATGCTTATTTTCATTTTTAACATTTTCAAAACATGTTAAATTGTGTTGTTTTGATTTTTTTAAAGCAATATAGTGGAAAAATAAAATCAATAAAGTATTTGTGTAAAAGCAAATTTGGGAATTAAATGTAAACACAATGCGCATTAATACTACATGGCATCAGTTTCAATTAAGTATAAATAAAGTCAATCTCGCACATATTTTACATAATACTTATACAGAATTTATATAAATAATAAATATGACTTTTACTAACAGAAAAATTTTTTCTAAAATATTTTCTTCTGTAAAAAATTTATTTTCTGAAATTTTTGTCAACTGAGAAATATAATTTATTCATGGGATCAAATAGAAATAAAATCTTAAGACTTTAACTCTCAACTCAGCCACAGTTAGGTAATAAATCAAAAGCTTAGAACGATAAATTTAGATTTATTGGATGGCAACCATGAATCAAGTTTGTTTTTCTAAGCGTTCCCATTGCATTTTTTAGTATTGGCATTTACGTATGACAAATTGTTACCATTTTTGACAATACTACAAAATTCGAATAGAAAGAAAATTTTTTTACTCCTCAAAATGCATCAATACGTTTTATTTATCAATAAGAAATGGTAATTTAATTTAAAACACTGAATTCTTTTATAAAATATTCATTTTTCAATTGATAAATTTTAATTTTGACTAATGAAATGAATTTATAAAAAAAGGAAAAATAATATTTTGTGTTTAGTGTAAATTCTTAAGTTATATTACCCTTTTTTAAAGTTATTGATAGGATTATCAAATAGCTTTGAGGGATTCTTACATGTTCCTAAAATAAAAACTCAAATTGTTCTTCAATTAATATATATATATATATATATATATATATATATATATATATATATATATATATATATATATTGCTATACCAAAGTTGTACAAGTCTAGATGTTTTAAATAACTAAATTCTATATAAATTAAATTATATTTCAATATAAAATTTTAAGTTCTCTTCAAAAGAAAGTTTATAGCTCTTTTTAACAGTACTGCATGGGATGCACAAAATTTAATTTTTTAAATTTTTAGATATATGAATCAAAGTTTTATTTTGAAAAAATATTCTATACTGTTTAAAATAAATAGGACAAACGGAAAAAGAATTTTTTTTAAAAAAAATCTTACTTTTTACATTAATTAAGTAGTCTGATAGTACGTCTATATAGTACACAAAATGTCTATCTTTAGCAAAAATAACCTCTTCAGCATTGATTGCGATTTATTTCTCTAGACTAATTCTTGATATCATAGTCTTGCAACTCAGTTTGTATAACACTTTTATCATTTGTTTGAGACACAATTCATCTTAGTTAAATTATTCTTAAGAATATTTACCAAGTTTCCGGTGGGATTTAGATCTGGTGAGTTACCAGGCCAATTAAATGTTTTATTTTATTTCCAGCATGTCATTGATAATCAAATGCATACTTAGATAAGAAAAACATATTAATATTCATATTATATAAAAAAAATATATTAATATAAAAACGTATAATTTCTAATTAAGTCGAGCACATAGTACAAAATTAGTATTCAATACTGATTTGCTATCATACTGTAACTTACATTTTTTTTATTTAAAATGAACTCATGCTATTAATTTTTGTGCTAAAGTTTTCATGTTATCTATTTACTTATCTAGATTCCAAAATATTTGTCGAGCATTTCCTTTATGTTGAGAACTCCCCTTAAAAGCTGCATATAAAAAAATTTCTTATCATCAAATCCGTTTTGTCACTATTAAATATAAGAATTTATATATTGGCTAATAATAAACAAGTTGTTTTTTGTTTCAAAGACAAATTTAATACGAACGTTCTTGAACAAGATAAGCGAGCAACATGCATACTTCTTAAAAACTTTATATATATATATATATATATATATATATATATATATATATATAAAGTTATATATATATATATATATATATATATATAAAGTTATATATATATATATATATATATATATATATAAAGTTATATATATATATATATATATATATATATATATATAAATATATATATGTATATATATATATATATATATATATATATATATATATATATATATATATATATATATATATATGTGTGTGTGTGTGTGTGTGTGTGTATATATATATATATAAGTTTATCTTGTATTTAGGAAGTATCTCATTCATTCTAACTTATAAAAAAAATCTCTGAGTTTGACTTTTACCTCAAATGGATTTCACTTTGGACATTAAGCCTGGATTAAATTAAAATTTTTCACCAAAAATTGAAAGTAGAATGACAAATAGATCAAAATCTAAAATTAAACAAAGATTTTTAAACGTTGTCTATCTTTCTATCGATAGAAAATCTTTGAAAAAAGTAAACTTTTTTACAACAAAAGGAAAATTCTTCACTTTTTCTTTTATAAGAGTTTTTAAATGTTCTGTTATGTCATTGGTTAATAATATCTTTATATTTCCTTCTTATATTCCCCTTTATATCACTAAAAATTATTTAGAAATTAAATGAAATTCATGAAACTAAATAAAATTACTGTTGAAATATTTTTTGTTTACACATTCTCAGAGAAATTATAAAATCAATGTGTTTTTCAATAATATTTTAATATACATGCTAAAAATTATGGAAAACCTAATCACGCATTGCATTAAGTGAGATTTCATATAAGCTAAATAACATCCCTTTAAAATTTTATGTCATTAAAAAAAACAATAGCAGTACCACAAGTTTAAACTAATCATTTATTATTATTTAAATTGTATCAAGCAAATTATCAAAAAAAAATGCAATCGTTGGATTTCGATATTCAATATTTAAACCAAATAATGTTTCTAAACAAGGCACTTTAACCAATTTAAAACTAAATTTAAATTTTTCTTAATGATTTTGACTTAAATTCATTAAAAATAAAATGAGTAAGATACACTTGAAAATTATTTACATAATTTCTATCTCTTATTTTATATTAGGAACTCTTCATAGGTCAGTGTGACTCTCATATCCATTTTCTTAATAGGTGTACTAAATTTAAATCTAGATAAAAGCAAAGAATGTAGATTAATATTAGAGTTTCATACATCCTAAGAGAAAATTATTAGCATTTCTCAAAAAAGTAACGAAATTTTGAACCTCTGTTTGGTGCCAATTTTCTCCCAAATGTTCTCAAAATTTAGCACCGATGATATAAAATATCATTACTTTATGTCAAAAATTATATAATAGCAATTACTTGCTAAATATACTTCGTATAGTTTGAGATTCAGTAAAAAGTATTCAGGAAAACAAAATGCATATAGCATATTCTATATTTTAGTCCAAATATTTTTATTCATTCCAGTTCATATAAGTATTTTACTGGAGTACTATAGTACTCTGAAATATGTAGCGTACTATTAATACTTTGAAAGTATATAGTCAAATAATTTTTAACTAATGAATTCTTTTCATATTCTGAAATATGATGTAAATTATTTCGTACCCTTTTTTGTATTGTTTTTCAATATATACTTAATATTAATAAAATGTTAAGAAATATTGAAAAATTTCTTATTATTAATAAAATATTTAATATAAATTATTTTTAAAAATAAATAAAATTTCTTAATATTAATAAAACATTAAGAAATATACAAATTGTCTATGTATAATTACATAATTTTTTTCATGTTACACTTTATTATTTAGAAAAATAATTAATTATTTTACCACCATTAATTATTTATCAATTATATTTCAGAAAAATACTTTTTTATTAGTATTAAGCTCCTTGCACTAATATACGTATATTAATTTTAAAAATTTCAAAAATTTTAACTGTTTGTTAATAGTATGTAAAATAATATTCAAAAAAAATCATAAAGTTTCAGAAAAACGACTTTTTATATTGTATTTTGTTAAAATAACGTTTATTGTCACAACAATTGGAAACACTCATCAATTAAATTTAATAAATTATTAATATTAAAAATTAGTTTTAAAACTACGCACTCAGTAAATTGAATTTTCTAATTTCAGCTTTATGTAACTTTTAGGTAAAGAAAAAAACTTCTAAATATATCTTTACCGAATTCAATTAATTATAGGGGCAGCTAATTGTAATTAGCAAAAATCTATTCTTCCATAAAAAAATCCGGAAAAAATGTGCTTCTCAAAAATTTAGAAATGGAATGGGAAATCAATATCATTGAATTACATTCAAAAAATCAACCTTTGCAGATCAGTGACAAAAAGAAACTAAATAAAAATTACGTTTGAAAGAAATATTCAAATCAATATCAGATCAACAATAAAACACCGGAAAATATATCAAATGTTGTGAAAAAAATGGTACCGGAAAAATTCTCGTTTGATTTCAAAATCGAGAATGTTCGAAATTCCCGAGACAACAAAATCGATATTTTTCACTTCCTCTCTCTTTCGCTTGCACTTTAGTTTCTAAGAAATAAAATATAGGGAAATGAATATTTATTCATCCCCCTCAAACAATTTCTCCTTTCATCATTTTCCCTTTTAAAATCCCTAAAATGCAGAATATTGAATTATTTGGCAAGAGTCTAAAAGTCTTTCCTCTTACGTGTTTGCAAGCGAGGGAAAGAATTTTTACTGCTTCTTAGACATTTTACGGAGAAAATAGTTTTCCAAAAGAATAGTTTATTTTCAATATTATCAGAATTTGTAAAAGAAGTATTATTTTATAAAATTGTAAAGTTAATAAAAATTGAAAACTTATTTAATGTCTTTTAAGTTTCGCTTGAATTTTGAGATCATTTGTTTGTTTCTTGAAAGTAATAAAATTACATGTAAAGAAAATCTATATTATAACATAGTTCTAACATTTTTAAGTTATTTCAACAATTGAATTGTTCTTCAATTATACAATAAATTCCTGATAAGTTGACAAATACATGTGCGTGTTTAAAATAGATATAATAGTTGCAATATTTAATTATTTTTCTTTATTTGTAAATACATTCAACAATCATTTAGTAATATTTTTTACTATCGAATATATTCTACTGTATAATTACATAATTACCCTAAATTCACAGATATAGAAATTAACGAAAATCGAAATACTCAACCGAAATTCTTTGCTATTTTGTTCACAATAATCTTAAATTGCAACAACTGGCAATCTTTAGAATAAAAACACTGCCATTTGGCTCTGCAAATGATTTATTTTACCATGAATAAGAACAGAATACAATGCAAAATCATTTATAATAAATATTGACTAAGATGTGAAGCGCACAACAATTAACATTTAATTCGGAAATACAGAAATTCAATGGCTCACTTCATAACTGCTGAAGTTCTATTGTCTTTGTTCTTGTTGCCAATCGATGACAGCTAAATTGTTGTTGCCATTAGAAACTTGATGTTTTGCTTCAAACATATTCTTATGTAAATTTAAGAAGTAGATAATAAGTATAAGTACGCGCTTGTATACGAAAAATTTGTAACATTTTTAAAAGATCATTCCTTTAGAGTTAAAATAAAAAATAATAACTTAAAAGTATTGTACGAAAATTTAAATCCATGTTTTCTTTCATTTACTTTATCAATAACTATTAAGAATTTCCATTCACATATTTTTGTAAATTTAACAAACATTTAGATAAAGGGGTATATATGCATGTTATATATATTCTATATATCATAAGCATTAAAAAGAAATATATATAAGATATGAAAATATGTTTTAAAAAAGTGTTTGTCTTAGATTTAGAAAAACAAAATGATGACATGTTTAATAAAATAATGAATATAAATTCCTATTTAGTGAAAACAATCTATAAGAAATTAATTCATTTTTAATGCAATGCACGTAACTATATTCAGCTGCTAAGTGACATTAATATAACTACATAATATACTTTGAAAATAATAAAAATCCTTATATTTTAATTGAAAATAATTTACCTATAATGCTGTTTTCCCAAATTTCAAGAATAAAATAAATGAAAAAGTATGAATCTAGATTCTCTTAAATTCTATAATTCAATGCTTATTTATCTTCATTAAGAATCAATGTTTATTTTTGCTTTGTTTGTTTTAAAGGTTCATTATTAATGTTTTAAAAAATAAATTTATTTTTTAGTCATACTACGTGAACATCCGTTAATAAATTTAATAGAAGTAATACAATTCAATGACAAGATTGCCTCTAACAGGTACATGTGACAGTCATTTCTCGATGGCGCTTATCAAACTTGCTAAGAGAAACAATTTAATTTAAATGTCTGTACGTTCAATTACGGACTTGGATAAAGTTGCTTATATGCCAAGATTCAACTTTAAATTGCCTATCACTGTTGAATTTATTTTTGCGTGTTAAAATAAGTGATCACACAACGATGAAACGACACATGCAAGACTTAAGTTCAATTCCAATTTCTATCATTAATTAATAGCATAATGTGTGAGTTTAAATACCTTAATAATATAATAATTATATTTCAAACATTATTTAAAATATGATTATATTAATAACTATAACACAATACTTTTTCAGTAGAATAACTGATTACTGAGAACTTAATTACTAGATCAAGAGACAGGAAATGTAACAATTCAAATACCACCTCATAAAATGCAATTCATTTTTTTCAAATTAGAAAAAAAAATTAGTTTTATATTTAAAATATTATAGATCAGCAGCAAAATAAAACTTTACTCTTATTACATTAAATTGAATCTATTCTACTAAATGTTTACCTTCATTCTTTCATTTCATTGAAAAAAAAAACGATTGTAAATGCAATACTCACAAGTTAGTTTTAGAAAATGTTTCACATTCAAGACACGTTAAGTCCTGTAATTTTCCGACATTTGTCGATAACAAGTTTTGTAACTGCAAGTTTAATTCGAAAGAAAAAGTTCGCCTTAAAGTTGTGTGAGTAATTTAAATAAATTATCGACCTATTTCTGATAGGTTTATCGTTTGTCTGTTTTTTTAAGAGTTGAAACATTATTGAATTTTAAATAACTGCATTTGTAGCTATATATATATATATATATATATATATATATATATATACAGGGTGTCCTAAAACGACCGCATAAAAACGTACATAAAAACTGCCCGAAGAAGCGTTCCTGTAAGATCTATAGTTTACGAAAAAAATGCGAAAAACAAAGTACGACGTCACTGTCAGTGCAAGGAAAAAAAACTTTATTGAACATATCAAAAGCACTACATGCAGAGGATATCGACGGGCATACAACCTAGCAGTTCGAAAGGCATTTCCATTACATCGGCCGTACATGAATTCACATGTCGCAGTAGTCACGAACGGAATACATGGCATCCATACAAAGACTACCGGGAGCTACAAGATGCAGCCTTCTAAATATACCAGTTCACCGGAGGCTTAATGTCATTCCATGGCTCGCTCATTGATGACGCCACATGCGCGGTGAACTTTTTAAACATTATCGTCTGGAAAGTTATACAAACTCTTTTTGATATCTCCAATAAAGTGTTTATTCTTGCACGGGCAGTGACGTCATAATTTGTTATTCGTATTTTTCTCATAAACTAGGGATCATACAGGAACGCTTTTTTGGGCAGTTTTTATGTACTCCCAACGAGGAATCTATCTGTGCAGAGTTTATGAGATCATTTTGGGACACCCTGTATATATATATATATATATATATATATATATATATATATATATATATATATATATATATATATATATATATATATATATATATATATATATATATATATATATATATATATATATATATATATATATTAAACTGAAACAATCAATTTTTATTTTCAAAATAATGGAAGTGTTCAATTTTATTTCAATAATAAGTGTAATTCCTGTAAACGTCCAATTTTATCATTCTATTCTCTTATTACTTGATTTGCATTATATTTTAAACTATATTTATTTTTAAAAATTATAAAATTCCGTTCCAAAAGAAATAGAAGCTGAAACATATATATATGTATGCATATATATATAAATAAATATATATATATATATATATATATATATATATATATATATATATATATATATATATATATATATATATATATATATATATATGAATAATTGAAAGTCTAAGTGAAAACACTAAGTAGCATTTTAAGAAATCGCTCAATGAATATTATTTTATTACAGTAGCAGCTAAGGAGGATATTCTGTGTCTTAATTTTTACTTAATCTATTTAAAACCTCTGTTTTGAATGTTTGCAGAATTATGGTTTGTGTTTCATCGACAGAAGATCGGTGTGATGCCTGCACAAATTCATCTCAGTTAAGAAGAGTAGTAACATGCTTTTCATGGGAGAATCTAACTTACAATCTGACAGCAACGCATTCACATTTTGAAATAACCATTCGAAATATTCTTGCAGTTGGTGAAAAGGTGATAACTTGGGATAGTTTTTCTATCAATAGCAGTTGCAATCTGTGTTTCATCAGAAATTCAATATTTATGGCTCACAAGTAAAGAGATGAGATTTTCAGATTTACTAGGTGGCAATTGGAAATTAATTCCTTTTTTGGTATGGTGACACCATGCAATAATTCATTCCGTGCATATATAACTTTATTTTCGACTAACGAATCTTTCGAATGCATTGTACAGCATACACCCAAGATAAAATCTCCATAAAACGTGTTTGGAACATTCTAAAGAAAATTATTGCTAGTCGTTTATTAAACCTAAAACAGTTCAGCATTAAGGAAACTTTCTTGAAAAAGAATGGAAGAAAAATATCTCAATCTCTCATAAATAACTTTATTGATTCTGTACTTTCTATGTGTGGTATAGTTTTTGGTCAAAAGAAATGATATCTCTTTTTTGAAGGGCTTATTTTTATCCAAGAAATATCTTTCATTTGTGTATGGCATATGCACTACTTGTATATATTTTATTTAGTAATAAATATCCACAATGAAAAGTCGTTTATCTATTCATCTCGTAAGGAATAAATTTTATAAAATATTACTGGTATTTTGATTTAATATTAGATAATTTAATATAAGATCTAATTTAAGCCATAAAACACAAAATGGCTTCCTATTTTCAACACTGGTAGTCATTAGACACTGATAATTGCTAAATCCTTAAAAAAATCTTAATTTTTATGGCAAATAAACTAGAAAACTGACTGCTTGGTGAGAAAAATATTTAAAAAGTAAAAAAACTTCTTGCTTAATTGTTATTAAAATTTATTTTCAATATTTTGAATGAGATATTATTATCGGGCAAATACAATGTTATTATTATCGGATAAAACTAAGATCATAAACAAGCAACAACCCAAAACAGCATATTAAATACTCATTTTCAGCAAACACTGATGGTAGATAAATCCTTATCAAAATCTTTACTATTATATCAAATTAATATCAATATAAATCAGAATAATATAATAATAAATTGGATAATTGTTTAATGAGATGAATATTTAAACATAAATAAAGCTATAAAACTCTAAAAAAACTTAACACGAATTAATATGTTCATTTAAGAAATACTTGCTATTTATCAACATTTCCAAAATACTGATGCTTTTCATCAATATCGAATTTAATAACTATATTAAATTCAAGTTAATGAAATATTTATTTGATTTTCAAACGAGAAATAATTTTGTGACTAATTGTCTAACGAGAACTAATTAAATGTAAATTTAAGTAAAATACGCTTTCTATCTTACCTTAGAAACTACATGGAAAATAACTTATAGAAGGAAATATGTAGTTTAATAAATTTAAATTTTTAAACATTTTATAGCGGTTAAAAATGATTAACTGGATAGAAAATAACGTGATTAAGCTAACTGATTATTAAAGTGAAACAAATAGAGCAAAATATTTGAAGAAATCATAATTTGTGTGCATTTATGTTAATCAATAACCCATAATATACCTGTATAAAAAGTAATATTTCAGTCCATTGGAGCTGTCAGTATTTGGAGCAAAATATATTAATTGTGAAATAAAGTTATTTATATAAAAGTATTTTCATTATTATTGCATTCACATAAATCCTGTGTGTGTGTGTGTGTGTGTGTGTGTGTGTGTGTGTGTGTGTGTGTGTGTGTGTGTGTGTGTGTGTGTGTGTGTGTGTGTGTGTGTGTGTGTGTGTGTGTGTGTGTGTGTGTGTGTGTGTGTCTGTGTGTGTGTGTGTCTCTCTGTGTGTGTGTGTGTGTGTGTGTGTGTGTGTGTGTGTGTGTGTGTGTGTGTGTGTGTGTGTGTGTGTGTGTGTGTGTGTGTGTGTGTGTGTGTGTGTGTCCCATTGTTATTCCATTTTTCTCTTTATTGTTACACTAACAACCAATTTGACGTCTTCAAAATATTATAATTTGTAGAAACATGCAATTATTGTATTATAAAAAGTATTACTTCAAGTAAACTCTTTTCTAATTTATAAAAGTTCCAGAGCGGTTATTTTTGAAATATAATCCTATTATTACATCATTAGTTACTTGCTTCTCTACATCATTAATTACTTGTGAAATGTTTTTTGTACAGATTTAGAGATTCTCTTTTAATTAAGTAGAAAGGAAAAGAAAGTAATAAAGAGCTTCAAAATATAAGGATGAATTCTTTTTTAAAGAGGTAATTTGCAGTGCATGTTATTTGCATTTAAAAAGAGTAATAATTCGTCTCATGTGTCCAAAAAGCGCGACGGAACAATTATTAATAATAATTTACTTTATTTAACTATAAATAAACGAAAGTGGGAAAAGAGATAGGTAGATATTAAGCTATAATTACCTTATTCCTGTTATTATATCAAGATCATAATTAATGATCAGAGTAATTTTCTCGCCATCATTATAAAAAGTATCTGACTTATTTTTCATTTGAAGAGAAAATTACAAATGCTTTTAATCTGAGTTCATTTCTGATTAAAAATAAGGGTAAATATTTAATACAAAAGTTAAAAGTAAATATGCATAAATGACTGATTAATATTCTTTATCAAGATAAATTTTGGGAAATTCATAAAAAAAAGTTTGAAAAATAATTTAGTTTATTTTTTTAATGTCGGTTTTACTTGAGACGTTTAAAAAGATAATGTGTTAAGAATAATGATTTACAGTATTTTGAAAATTTTTAAAATTTACTTAAACTGAAGTTTCATACTTCACTTTTATAAAAAAAATCTTTGTGAAAATTAAACAGTAATGCCTATATAACTGATGAATTTAAAAATTTTAAGATTATATAATTCCTTTTGGTAAATTTAATTATAACTTTTCCGAAAAAAGGTTCTTTTAAAAATAGCATAATCATTAAGATAAAACTTTTGTTTTTGAAAATAACTCAATTTAAAGCAATGATTTATTGATTCAATTGTGGAAAATATTTCAGTTGAATATAATCATACATAAAAGAAGAGAATAAAAAAATTGCTCAAAATATTAATGTAATTTCTTTTTGCCAAAACATTGGAAGAATTAAATAATATTCATTAATTCAGTGAATATTGTTGAAGATATATAAATAAAGTCAAGATTAACAACGTATAAGCGCACGTAAAAGTTTCAAAACACAACACACGCAATGTAAGTTTAAAAAATTGTTTTATTTCCATCATTTTATGTATTTTAAAATTAACTATCAATATTTAATAGCTAATTATCTGAAATTCCATTATTTTAAATTATGAGCTGCATGTCTGATTTGCTAAATTCTGAAGAAAACGTTTTCTGAATTTTTACATAAAACTTCAAATATTGTGAAGTTTCGTATAAACTTGACAATATTTAAGGTTTCTACTTTTGAATCATAACAGAAGTGTCACTGCTGCTTAAACTACAGAGCCACTAATCGGCATTTTTAATATATTTTTTACAAGAAATTCATTGTAGCCTGGTGACAGAGGCCATTTTTTTCGAAATGGAAGATCTTGGGTTCAATATCATCTCCAGAGAACAAATATATGCTTCTCTTCTGCTTTCAACATGCATGTAAGTTTGGGAATTTTTCAGGAATTCTCCCTTACAACATGGAATACTGTCTATCTAAAAGGCTTCTTCAAGCCAAAACATGGAGAAAATTAAAATAATCTTCGAAATGGAAGATCTTCTATTCGATACCAGCTCCAGTGAACACATAGATGCTTCTCTTCCTTCAAAAATAATCAAACATGCCTTTTAAACATGGATGCCTTGGGTGTTTGGGGATTTTTCAGAAATTCTCCCTAACGACATAGGAATACAATGTACGATCAAAAAATCTTTGTTCAAGCTAAAACATGGAGATTGCTAAAATACCTAACAACAGCTTTCTGATATTACACTATCCAATGTGTGGTTTCAAGTTTTTTATTCATTTTAGATATGATAAAATATTTCTTGGAAGAAATATCGGAGAATACTAATCGACATGATTATTTAAAATTGATTTTTAATCAATGCTATTGTCATTACTTATGAACTCAACGAGAAGACAAACTCATTTGTCGGGCGGCTATGCGAAATTAAGTCAGAAGGATGCTTTTTTCGTTTAATCAAAGGTGCACGAAGGAGAAATTATGTCTTTGCTTTAAGACTCCCTCGATAGATGGTATCACCAGAGTATCCACTTTCTCAAGTTTGACTTTGATCTGAAAGAAGAGGAAATTAGCTCCAAACCATTACACATATGGTAACTTCCCAACAACCAACCATATCGCTTTCGATTCTACAAATTTAAAGAACACTTATATCCCATGTACTAGGTTGGTCTTTGGTGGCATAGGGAATCGAACCTTGCCCTTCCGAACTGAAGACCGATGGCCTAACCACTTGGGCCCTTCTAATCAATGTTTATTTTGGCTTCATGACTCACGCTTTAAAAAATTGTATTGTAAAGTAGAATATTGCAGCAGAACAGAATCTAATGTATAATGTACGTCAGAATAGTACAGCCATATTGTATTACATGATGTCTAAAAATCTGTTAAATAAGAATATTATCTCATAAAGAACATATTTTCTCTGTATAAAGTATTTTAAAATGATTCCTTAATTGAATATTGATTTAATTAGAAAAAAGTAGTTAAATAATGCATTTTCTTTTCATTTTAGAACCTCATTAAAATACAGTTTTGAATATTTGATTCATGTTATCATTTAAAGTTTGACATATTTTTATTAGTTATAATTCAATAACAATTTTAGAGGAGGGTGTGACAACAGCAAGCATTAGTATAAATATATAATTTTTATTATTTTAACAGAGAGTTTTCTTCATTTACGTACGTAAATAAAATATTTTATTAATTGCATCTAAATCCTGGAAACTATGTATATAACATTTGGAATGCAAAATAAAATCATAGATTCCATTTTAATTTAGCTCATAAATAAATAAAACCTAAAAAAATATATGTACATTTTTTAATGATTTAGCAAAGAATTGGAATTCGCAATTTTGTTTGTTATGAATCAATCATTTTCATTAGAATAAAAATTAAAATTTCACTTTTTACTCTAAATTCTTGATAGTTTCAAATGTATAAGGGTATATTTTATATCAGTATAAGTGAAATAATGTATATAAAAATATACAAACAATGAACCAACTTCCAAAACAAATTAAACACCTGTGAATAGAAGATATTAACTCTAAAACGGTGTAAATATATTAGCTGATGTGCTTTTTTTGTTTTTGTCTGAAGTGATAAGTAAAGGAGGATCTCAAAAGATAGAAAAGAAGGATCTAAAAAGAAGAGAGACATAATTGACGCCTCTTTCTTGGTAGGATTCCTGGCGAGGGATCTCAGAATGTGCAACTCAAGAGACTTATTTATGATAAATAGGATTTCCTTATTGATTTTTTGATGAAATTCAAAAGCTGAAGTAAATTGGATTATGAATTTGTCCTCTCGCTACAAATGGTAGAGGAGAAAGCAAAGCTTGAATATATTAAATAGGTGAGAGCCAAATTCATCATTCTTTTATCTAAAATATAAGGTAGGGTTTTCAATCTATCGCTTGTACCTGGTATTGATCAACAGTGAGTAGTTGTATGCATTGTAAGAAAGAATATTATTCAAGCACCAAATGTTTTTTATGATGCGAATTTCCTATTATTAATATTCAACTAATGAAATATTAACTGTCATTCACTGCTAATGAGTAAATTACTCTTTAAAATTTTGAATATAATATATGCATAACAAATATAACTTTAAACCCAAGCCTAGGTACATCACAAATATATATATATATATATATATATATATATATATATATATATATATATATATATATATATATATATATATATATATAAATATATATATATGAACATATATACATATATATGAACATATATACATATATATATATATATATATATATATATACATATATACATATATATAAACATATATACATATATATACATATATATATATATATATATATATATATATATATATATACATATATATATATATACATACATAAATTATGTTTATACAAACATATATATATATGTTTGTGCATAGAATCGCATAGAATCGATGTATTATAAATTTTATTATCAGTAATACTATACAAAGATTATTGCTATAAACATTCTATTTAAATGCAGTAAATATTAATTTTAAAATTACTAAATTTAAATATGAATTCCAGAAAATATTGCCAGCAGAAATGTGCTATATATATATAATATGTATATAATATGTAGATACATATATATAATATGTGTATATATATATATATATATATATATATATATATAATATATATATATATATATATAGATATATATATATATATATATATATACATATATATATATATATATATTATGGATGGATGGATGTAACCTATTAGTACATCAGCCATACTGTAACATTGCAACATAAAAAGTTAGTACTGACAAAAATTTTTAACTAATCTTTCAGAATAATGCAAATGTTTGAAGACCTCTGAGGAATTATCTATATTTCCTCTGCAGGTTTCCAGCATTTGCAATTTATAGTAGGCGTGCAGCAGAAGTACAATACTATCTATTTTTTTTGGTTCATGCTTTTTCTGTTACAAAACGAGCAGCTTTAACCACAATTAAATATAAAATGCTTCGTAAAAACAATATATATTCTTGGAAACCAGCATTGTACTGTCACTTACTTCTCACAATCAGGGAAAATGTTTGACTTGGATATTTATCACATAAACTATGTTAAACCAAATGCCACCTCTTCTGTTTCTTAATGACTTCCGGTTTGCTCTACAAATTTCAACACACCACCTTACTGAAAAAAGTATATATTCTAGTGCTTGAGTTTTACAAGGTAAAAAGGGTCTTTAAATTGGATAACACATTGTTAGCGTTCCAACATAAAAATTGCAATGCTCAGAAGTTCAAAGATGCAATACTTTATTGTATTTTTCAAACTTATACTGCCAAGCTATTGGCGATGTTTTCCTTTTACAGGCAAGCAATGCTTGCACTTAAGCTGTTCTTCTTGGGCACCAGTATTTTGTAGAAGAAACTACAGTCAAAATATGATTGTAGCTCATTATCTCAATTTTGATTCCATTGTGCATAAGTGGGACAATTTTGTGAGGTCAGTTCTTGGAATAAAATTTTATCCTCAGTCCAGTACTGTCTTTAAGTTGTCTTCCATGATTAATGAGCGTTGTAATATAATTGCATCGCTTACTGAAATCACCTTAAATAGGTATCTCTCTAAAACCTATAGTGTTCTTCAAAAGCGTGAATGAACTTCGAATACTTTTAGTATTCGAAGTTCATTAAAATCTTATTATCTATATTTTTGTACAGCTTATTGAAATCGCCTTAAACAGCATAAGGCATCCCTTTGAAGTTCTTGTTGTTAAAAAGTGATCAAACACTATTCAATGAAATTCAATTAAAATCCCAGAATGCTATAAAAATGTTTGTAACATGTAATAATTCGTAATTTTCATATAAAAATGTTCGTAACATGTAATATTTCGTAACGTTCATATAAAAATATTCGTAACATTTTTATATGAACATTAATTAAACACTTTTATATTAACGTAACACTTTATATGAATAAAAATGTATACTAATAATTCGTGATATTCATATAAAAATTCTCGTAACGTGAAACGATTCATAATGTTTATATAAAAATGCCCGTAACATGTAATAATTCGTAATGTTCATATAAAAATGTTCCCAAACATTCCAAAAAATGTTCCAAAAACCCCATTAATGTTTATCTCCTTGCATACTTTGAATGAGTTTTAATACTTAACTCAATATAAAATCATTAAATTGAATATTAATATTTTTCTAACATTTGTTAATAAATAGGGGAAATTATTATTTTATTTCAAATAAATCTTCAAATATTCAATGCTTTTTCATTTACTATAAATCTAAATTTTTGAAAATAATTTTTTATTTAGAGCTTTAAAATAGAATATATAAAAGCAATATGCAGTACTTCATTTAAGTATTCATTAAAATATCCTACACTAAATGAAAATAAAAAAAATGATTAGAAAAGAATTGTTTCTTGAATATTAAATATATAATTTTGCTTATTCTGTTTACATAAACCTTAATTAACTTCCTGAGAAATGCTTCCTTTCTCAGCAGTGTTAATTTTTCTAATAAGTTAAAAGCATTTTTGGTTTTTACTTAAAATATTAATTTTTAGGTATAGGATTACGCCTTACTTTTATTCTTTAAGTGGAAAAAAAGTATAAATAATGTGCTTGAATGTTTTCTGAAATATTGTGTAATTTAGAATATTTTTTCACGGTAGTTTCTTATTCTAAAAAATAAAACATGCACAGGATAATCACATTCCGTTAACAGAAATCGCAAAATGTTGGATTGTCGAGAAAGAATAATTAATTACTGGAGCTAAAATTAAAACTTAACCATTTATACATAGAAATGTTTCCCCTCAAAATTGAATTTAAATAAACTATCGGTTTCCATTCCACCTTATTCATTATAATTTTCCCAAATTTCATTTCGCGGTATTTAATAACTAAATTACCATTAGCAAAATATAAAAAGAATTGGTTTCCTGTAGCGTAATTATATAAAAACATCAAGTTAGATAAAGCAGATGTGACTGTGAACTATATTTGTAGATAAAAATATAAATCCTTTTTGAGTTATTTTTTTGGAATTTCGTTTATCTAAGCTCATAGTATCCTTACGTATATTTCTCATATCAGAGATGGGCTTATAATAAAGCAGTTTTAAATATTTTGTAATTAAATGGGAAATTTTAAGGTTATAAGTGGTAATCTTAAATTCGTTCAGTGTATGCTTTATTTAATTGTGAATTGATATCAAAAATTATACATGTTTCAAGATTACATGGCTATGTTGTTAATAATTTTGATATCATTTCAATTTTAAAAAACATGTATATTTGGTGATTTAAGGAAATAAAAATTACAGCACTAATATATTTCTGAATATTAAAACTAATTTAGATCCAATTAAAAGTAAATCCAGAAATGAATAATGCTTTTCACAAATTTCCTAGACAAGATTTCGCATCGTTTATTTATTTTCATTTTTCTATCAAATATCTATCTTAAATATTTGGTGCAATAAAGTGTTGCAAATCGTCCATATGAATTATAACAACTCGTGAAAAGTAACTAAAATTAAAACTATCCCATTATGAAGTTTAAAATATTAAAAAAATCACACTTTTTAATGTCCATTTTAAAGTTGCAATGGATTATTTTGAATTTGTTTAAGAAAAACAAAAAAGTAATCATTCACATTAATTTATTATGAAAATTAATTTTTTTAATATGCATATGTTTTTCTGATTATTTTTCTATTTATTTCCATTAACTTCTTTTATGATTTGTTAAATAAATAAATTATCCATTACGTACAAACAACCTAAAAAACACTGAATTAAACATTGTTAAAACAAGTAAATTGATAAATAGATGAATGATTTCGTAATTATTCCAAGATTGTGGTAATTCAAAATGAATTTCATTATTTAAAAATGCAAATTTATTTTTGAATCAGTTATTTTAAAGATGATCGAAATATAAACAGATTTCTACAAATTTATCAACATATATAATTATCACTCATTACAAAAATATCAGCAGTTATTAATGTATCATACAAGCATAAAATTATAAGTCTGTTTTAAATCCATTAAAATTCTTTTCTTTGGGTACAAGATTATGTAAAGCTTTCAACTCACACACATAAAAAAAACTTCATCTATTGTTATTAAAAATTAAATATAAGAAATTTTAAGAGTTAAAAAATTATTTTTTATTTTATTTATTGTAAATCGTTAAATTAACATTATATTTGGTATATGTTAGCAGCTTTTTTTATTTTCTATTGTTATACAAAAGTAACACATCTTTGCTTACAAACAATTTATATATATGTGTATCAATTTATTAACTCAACAGCCTTCTTTTAAAATGAACTAACTAAAGAATACCCTAATAGAAATTTTTGATAAATTTCAAATAAATAAACTTAAAAGTTACTTTAATACATGGATATCATTGGAAATTTCACAATACCTAATTTTACTGTTGAGTATTTCTTAGAAAACTTTCCAGTATCCTTTTAAGATCGTATTTTCAGTATATCAAGCATCTTTTTTCCTCTTGAAGTCCCTTTCTTGATTCGATCCCGTTTCAAAGTCAACAGAGCTCTGTCTCGAAAGAAAATGTTTCAAAACATCAAACTATGATTTGACTGATATTTCCTGGGGCTCTTTTTGCGGCGCAGACGATAATATGTCTTTGTTCTGTTCTAATAAAGCTATCATGTATTTCGAAAGCATCCTTATAGAAGAATGTAACATTCTTTTGGGGAGAAAACAAAAATTATATGAGAAAATGATATTTTAAAATAGAATTTTTATATGCAAAAGAAAAAGAACTTTCATGTGTTATTCATAAATCATAAGATAGAAAAGTAGCTTCATTGTACTTTTTGCTTCTATTCCATAAAATAGTGAAGATATTCTTGGTTTTAGCTTTCCTTAAGTCTCAGCTTGCTTGATTTAAATTTTTTTCAGTGTTCGAGCACTATTTTATGTTTTAGCCGATTAACATATCAGTTGAAACTTAAGAAATAAAAACTCATTTATTCTGCATAACATTGTATAATTTTTAAATGAACATAAGAATATAATGTTTTGAATCTTTGTTAGAACAATCTTTTGCGCCACTAAACTTTAGATAGATTGCAAATTTGCTAGAAATTTTATGATGTTATTTCTAGTTTGCGAAATGTTTTCCTAATATCTTAAGAATCTTGAAACTTTTAAGACATTGATATTTAAGATTCGATTTATATGGTACGACTAATATTTTTTCTCCATATAGATACGCAACAAATGCTAATTTCATGTTTTAGTTTATACATTAAACTATATTATATTAAACAAAATTTATATATTTTTTAATCTCTTTTAAATTTTCATTTCAACTTAAACTTATCCTCTTAAAAAATTTTATAGTTAATTAATATTTTTCAAATTATTTTCTTACTTTGTTTATGTATTCATTAGCACTCCTTTTGACTCTGAATTATCAGTACCAGTCATAATTATCCATTTCAGGACAGATATAGCAATTCGCTGTATTTTTTATGGGGTTAATATGTATAGATATATAATGTTACAAGGGCAAACATTTGCTAACACTGCTTATATGGTGTCACTGTATTTTTATGAGGTTGACGTATGTAATTGCATGTTTCAAGTTTAAAATTTTCGTGAATATTTTCTTTTAATTATCGTGATGGATATATCGCATTTTTACATTTCTTTAATCTTTATGCTCAATTAGAGATGATGTTATTAAATATTCTTTGCTAATAAACAACTTCCATTAATTTTTAACGACACACCTTTGTTCCAATTATATTGAAGCAAGTATGATTATTATACTTAATGAAATCATTAAGTATATGATGAACGATAAGAAATTTATGCAGAGAATATTATAAAGCTTAATATTGGAAGACTTCATATAATAATTTAAATTGTGAGTTAAATTGGTTAAATTATAATTTAAAAGTCTTTAAAATAATGAACACAGATCCTGAATCAGAGTTTCTAATAACAAAATTAATCGCTTAAAATTTGAAATATTTTAAAGTTTCCTTTCGACTATTTTAGTCTAGTTAAAAAAAAAATGCGCTTATTTGACTTACTCGTAGAAATCATATTTTACAAAATGCATAAATCCTTTTGTTTCTTATAAATAAGAATGCAAAATGGAATATTATAAATACTGTTGTATTGAATGTGAAAAATAAAAAACCACATCTACTCATCCCTCAATATCCCTCAATATCTACTCATCCCTCAATATTTCTCAATATCTACTCATCCCTCAATATTCCTCAATATCTACTCATCCCTCAATATCCCTCAATATCTACTCATCCCTCAATATCCACTATTGACATGATTTTTCAAAGTGACAGTGAATCGCCTCGAACTATTCTAAAGAAAGAAACCTTGAAAATCTACTCTGAATGATTTTGCCTGGTTCAAACAGAAAATATTGCACTCTCTCACCTTCCTATTCAATTGTGTAAAAATCGAATCCATCACATCGAATCCTATCTCGATCACAAAAACCAAATCTTCTTCGTAATATACAAGGAGTGTGGTTAAGACCTCAAAAGAAACATATGTGGTTGTTTTTAACGTTATTGCTTTTTCGGATAATATCAGCGTTTTGGATAAAAACAAAAATAATGGGATCCTAAACTCAGGATTGATTTAATACCATCATTAATTGTTCTTAATGTTATAAATTTCTGTAAAACATCGGCTTTTCCAATGAAAAATCAATGGTGATTAAAGTGATTTTTTATTGAATTAAATATTGCCAGAGAATGGTAAACTTCATATCACATTTAGTTGGAAGAAGTATAACGATTAGACATAAAACATTGATGTAGAAATACACGGTAAATTTAAACCTTCTTAATAAAAGTAATTTATTATTTACAGTATTCCATTTGTATTAATTTAATACTGTTGTCAGCTTTCTTCCTAATTATTATAAGAGTGCAATTTATTGCATTTTATTCAGAGAACGATGGTTGGTTGTATACATTTGGCAGTAAAAAAAGAATCATTTTTACTTTACCTGAAATTATCAAACATGTGTCTTCTTTCTTCACAAGCAATTGATAGTTAAAAAGAAATATATACGTTGATTGAGTTGCAGTTTTGAAGACCAAAATTTTAGCTAAATAAAATAAATGTAAAAATATATTTAAATAATTCAAGAAATTTGAAAATATTCCTTTTGTTTTTTTATTTTCTAAGATTTTTATATCTGTGACAAAAAAATTTTATATGTTAAATAAAACTTGCTGGGATGCTATTCGGTGCAGCTTTTAATTTTATATTGCTTTTTCACTAGACATACTCTTTTCTTTCTTTAATGATGTATTCCCGTCTTTCATTCTTGATTAAAGTGAGGGATGATATTGATGAACAAAAATCATTTTATGAGCTTGAAAATATTATGTAAGCTTCAGATTTTGTTAATTAAGTGAAGTTGCTTATACAGTTTTGCATTTCTTGTAAAAAAAATAGAATTTAAATATATCATGTCGAATAATGAATCTATTTATGTTAGATATATAGCAATACTTTTTACATCGATTTGAGATGAAATACTATAATTTTAATCGTTCAATTTCCTCTTCTCGAAAATTTTTCCGTTTTTACTTTACCTCCTTCCGTGATTGGTAATTCTTAAGTGTTACTGAGAGAAAAAAAGCCTTATTGTTTAAAAACATAAATTTTGAATTTTGTAAATCTACACTTTTGTTTCTTATATAAAAATAACGTACATCATATCACCAAAAAACATTTATCTTTACAAAATCGTCAAACAGCAATTTTTTTAATCGAAATATAATATTCAAGAATCTTTTTCATCTTTCATTACTTCCGAAAAATATGGTAAATATAATAGTATTGTTAACTAATATAACTTTTTTCTTTAACATTCCCAAATAGCAACTAAGAAAAATATCCAAATATAAATAACTGAAGTACTGCATGAGAAGATACTCCATAAATTTTCTAAAGATCTTTCAAACGTTTAAAAAGAGGATTTATTCCAAAATCTTCCTCTTTAAATTCCAAGAGTTTGTGCGTGAACAAATAATTCCGCAGGCCCAAAATCGATATTTTCAATTCCCTAATCCCCAGGCTGCTTAGTTACCGAAGACTGAAATACAGGAAGTAGGAATATTTATATAACTAGCGTAAATAACTTTTTTCGTCGTCTTCTTCGTAGAATCTTATGGGGACAAAAAAAAATGAATGAATCAATTTTGGAAATTTCTTGTCACTCTCCATCGTTTGCAAGCACAATTCCTGATTGGTTTCTTTGCTTTTCACTGTAAATATGATTTGTTGTTTGAAATTTCTTCTAGTGAGTGGTCTTTGTAAGTTTATTTACATACCAAGAGAATAAAAACCTTATTTCAAATATATTTGGCAATATTATTTTTAATTTCAGCACTCAATAAATATCACAAGATTAAATTAATAATACAAAAATCGCTTCTAAAAATATTAACTTTTGCGATTTAATAAAGCGATTTTACTGTTGTAAAGGTTTTTAAACTGCTTTGAGTAATTCCACCACTAAAATTTTTAAATTCCAGTGTGTTAAATTCCTTGATTGATAAATTTATAAACAATAAATACGGTTCAAAAAATCTTCTAAGATAATTTTAAATTAAAAATTGAAAAGGAAGCAGATTAAATAAAACTATACAATAATGAAAATTGTGCTCCATTATTACCCAAATATTTACCGTTAAATTTTACAGATAGTTTATTTTAGAACCATATATATTCATGTAATATACATCTTTTGAGATAATTTTTAATAACAATCAATAAATACCGACACATGCATGTTAAAGACTATTAACATGTTAAGACTCTTTTTAATTAAGTTGTCACATTATTAAATAAATTCTTAAGAAATTAATTTATGAAATATTGTCCTTTGTTTTGTTTTGTTTTTTTTTTTAATTTTTATTTATACAATTGAATCAATTAAATAATGCGATCGTATAAAATAAAGAATTTGTGATAAGCAAATCAAACCTTTCTTTCATAAATATTTCCTATCATCAATTGGATCTTATCGAATCTGATATTTATTTCATCAATTAATCAATATAATCTACTGATTATTTCATCAACAATTATTTTTCATGAAGCAATCATTTTATTAAATATCGAACGTTATCATAGAGTTCAGAAAATGAAAAAAAAATTTAATTCAAATTGTCAATATTTGTGCATAAGATAAAAAATAAAATAAATTATAGAATTTTCTCAAAATCTTATCGATCTGAGAATGTAACAAAGCAAAGTATTTGCTCGAAATTCACAATAACCTGTTTAAGAGCTGCCGGACACAATTTGACCAAAACAAAGATGTTATCACTCTTTTTAGCTGGTATACGATTTTGGAACAATCTCTGCAGACTATGATTTTAATGTAGCCTTATAAAAAGAAGCCAAAGGTGATAAATCATGTCTTTATGAAGTCCAAGAAAGTTTATCGATTCTTAGAGTGATTCTTAGAGACACTTCTGGGCAAATACAGAACATTTTCTGCTTATGTGAAGGATCTCCATCCAGCTGAAACCAGTACTCATCGTGGACATCAGGATTGAATATCATTGTTCAAAAGTCCAGATAAAGTTAAAAATACAATGATCGGACACAATCTGTATACCTTTAAAGAAGGCTAAATTGATTTTTTAAGCAACCACGCCACCTGTAAACGTTTTCCAAGTTCTTGAAATCGAAAATAATATGTTTTATTATTCACTTGTTAATAAAAATCAGTAAACAAGTTCCGTAACGATCCTTGTGCATGAGTCTACAAATCCACGATTCTTGCTTCACCTATTGAAAAATTATTCAATTAAGATTATTTTTAAATATCATTTACAGTAATTACACATTCATTCTTGAAGTATATAAAAACAAACACTGTTCACTTTCTGTATTTTAGAAACACATAGTGAAACAACAAGCATTGATACCTAATCTTTTAATGTAGCCAAATAATTTTTTTAGATTCTAATACATTTCGAAAGCATATATGATATTTTTTTTTTGAATTTATAAAACTTATAAGTAATACGAATTTGTATTTAAAATTTTGATTTAGAGTGTTGTAGAATTTATTTACTTAATATATAACCAAATAATATAATGACATCCAAAAATTATCATACTTTCTTCAAATTATATCAAGCAATTAATTTCAAGAATAATTTAAATTTTAAATGATTAAGTTTGAAAATAGAAAAGAAAAGTATTTTTAAACTCAAAAATACTGATAGTAAAAAAACTGCCCGTTATTTTTTACTCCTTCCCAAGATTTTTTACTTATTTATACTTATAACTATAAATGAATACAATACTAAATATATTTTAAATTTAAAAAATATATAGAATAACCTTAAAGTGCTCCAAATACGGAAAATTCTTTAAAATGAATCCTTTAGCTTTTTATATATTCTTTTAATCATTAAATTATAAAATTAAAATCTAAAATGGAAGCTACAAATTTTTCCATACACAAATATTAAATTAAAAAATCACGTTATGTCATCATACATCTCTCTGAAAAATTATAAGTTAGGTTATTTATAAAATAAGGCTTTTTGTGGAGAATGAAGTTATACCATTCTTTTTTCCAGAAGAGAAAAAAATATCGGGTACAGAAATCAAGTTTTTACATAAAAACGTATTAAACAATGACTTGTTGAAATGAATATTCCGAAGAATATAGCTTATTGAAAAATTAAAAAAAATATGCTAAATTATCTTAAAGCCCGTTCTAAAATTTTCTTTGCGCATATTGTCAATTATAAAAACAATTATACTTTAGCAAGCATCATTAAGTAGAGAAATAAATTGAATAAACTAAAAGGCAAATATTTTTCTGGTTTTGTTTCGTTTGCCTGCTTATGTTCACTTTTTACCCACCAGAAAAAATATTATTATCCAAAAAATGATTTCTACTCGACAACTTTGCAACCATGAGTAAACATGGTTTGTCGAATCAATATTTCTACAAATATATACAGTATAAATAACAAAACATTTTTAATTCAAAGGAAAAACATTTACTTTTTACTTATATAAAATCAAAATTCTGTAAATTATATGAGAAAACTTTTCGTATTCATTTATCTGCCACTATTAACATCAAAATATATTTTAAATATCATTTTGTATTCGTAAAAATCAATGATACAAATTGTCCATCTGTTAAAATGATATTATCGTTTTAGCTAATGTTTGAAAATTGAATAAAAGTACTAGGAAATATTGAGTATTAAGTCATTAGAAATTTGCACTTCAACAATAATAAAGAATATATCCGAAATTGCTTTAAGTAAATCACTTTTTATTGTACTTTGTTTCTCAGTGAATTCCAAATAAAAGCATTCTCCACACACACACACACACACACACACACACACACACACACACATATATATATATATATATATATATATATATATATATATATATATATATATATATATATATATATATATATATATATATATATATATATATATATATATATATATATATATATATATATATATATATATATATATAATAAAAGCTTGCAAATTTATTGTTTATTATATGATCATTTTGAATGCTATTTTATTTCCAAAAGAATGATTATAAAAATGAACATTTTTGAAATAAATTTCTTGGAGTATAAAAATGTGAAATTTTTTGTTCTACCTTCAGTTTTGCAATGCGATTTATTGAAGTAAGAAAACTGCTTTTTCGACACAAAAAGTACTTTTTTGTGCATTCGTATGAAAAAAACTATTTATTTATTTTTTGTTCTATACTTTTTTATAACCTTGTTGAATACTCCTATATCTTAAGAAAGAATAAAAGTAACAAAAAAAATCATTAGATTTATTGAAGGAATAGAACTCATAAACTCGCATGAAACAAACTTTTTATTTAAAGAAAGTATTTTTTTATAAAACAATAGAACAGTGACTCACTTTTTCATTTCTGTGAATCACATTAAAGAAATGAAAACGTTTTACGATTATCAATATTTTTACTCAAGTAAATGCTGCCGTTGCAAAATATAAGATAAAAGGAAGAACAGCATATCATAAGAAAAAATAAGTATGATGTCCGATACATATCCACTAATATATTACTAATAACCCATGCAATTTATTATTATTTCCATATATTTGATGTGAAAATTAGATGCATCATCAAAAATCAACAAGAGAATAGAAAGCAAAGATTCATATAGCTGCGCATTAAAAACGAATTAAAAAATTTGATGAATAAATATAAATAAAAAATATCCGATGTAATTGCTACAAAAGTGAATGGGCATTTAGCATAGTATGTTAGAAAATATCATTAAAAAAATGGTTGATTACGAAGCAAAATATGACGAAGTAAATTCACTTATAATACTTTATTTTCGCTTAATCTATCCAATTAATATTGAATTTTAAAATCAAATTATCCAATCGAATTCTCATTCCATAGAATATTGTGTAGATATCTCTACTGTTCAAATAAATAGTTAAAACTATCAAATTACTTCATTTAATCACAATATTTAGAATTCAGCAATAATTTGAATTAACTGGTAATGTAATTAGAACTAACATAATTCGAATTAATAACTAGTCAAATAGAATCTCTCCTTCAACCAAGCTGACAACTGAATGGCTGGACCTGTGGTATTCAATTCAACAGTTCGTGGGTTTGATTCTTCTTTTGAAAAAAAGTATTTTAATATGCTTCAGAATTTGTTTAAGTTGTTAGTCCCAGTTAAATTATCTTTGAGAGGAAAAGAAGTCATATATATAATGACAAATAAATTCAGCAACATGCGAATAATCATCAGAAACAATTAGTATGAACTAAAACTGGAGTTAATATAAGAATTTTAAAAAAATTGAATAACCAATTAATGGAGATAGAATCAGCCCAATTTGAATTAACAATTATAACAATTGAATTATCTTTTTCATTGGAGTTGTCAACTGAATGACTTGTACTGTAGCTTTTAGCTCAGCAGTTTGAGGCTCAAAATCAGATAAAAATGTTTGTAATGATTCGATATTTACTGGTTTCGTCTGTCACTCAACGGACATTTTCTGAGAAAGAGGGCTGAGAAAGACCCCAAGATGGGATTCGAACCCACGAACCGAAATTGTTGAACCGAAAGCAAAAGCACTAATCATAGAGTACCAGTTCTGCTTGAAATTCACTGGTAAAAGTACGTCCAAGTCGAATTAGCTGTAATGTTCGAAAAATATCATATAAAAGGTGACTAACAAATCATAACAATTCTTAATCTCCATTAGAATTGAACTAAAATTAAAGTTAATGGTTAATAAAAATTATCTTTACACCCGATTTAATTGCGTTAATTGAGGAATTGGAATTTTTTTTTTCGTTTCTAACATTACTAAGATTTCAACCTTTCAGCTCTTCAAGGAGTGAATGTGATGGCACTTTATATAGTGGATCAGCTAGTGAGTGCGAAATAGTAATTCCGAAAGTGAATTTTCAGGATTTAGAAGTAGGGACTAAGCAAAAGACTCCCAGTCTGGGTCTGCTACCCTTTAGAGGTATCATTTCTCATGGAAGACATTGAGAACATGACATATTTATAGTAACCTGCCGCCATTAATGAACTTCGATCTGGTCAGGAATCAAACTCACTGCCTTCCAACAGATAGAACTAAAATCTTAACCAGCCAGACACCGCTGTCATATAAGCACGAATTAATAGTTAATGAATTAGCATTATCATAATATGATTAACAATTGAGGCAGTTAGAATATTTTTCTCAGTAACTACTTCTAAAATTATAACAATCAATTTATATTATTAGAGTTTAACTATTTCCCTCTATGAAATTGTTGAATTCAAATATCTTTGAGTTACTCAGCTTTTTTTATTTTTCATGAGTGTTATTGTATTGACTGTTATTCAACCTCTTTTTTTTCTTTTTTTTTTTTTTTTGTAATTCAGTTTAGTTTTTATGATGTGTATGCAACACTCTTTAAACATTGTTTTACTGTAGAGCATACTAATGGGTCATTATCAGTACTATGAGAAATACTTCAATGATGTGTATGCAACACTCTTTAAACATTGTTTTACTGTAAAGCATACTAATGGGTCATTATCAGTACTATGAGAAATACTTCAATGATGTGTATGCAACACTCTTTAAACATTGTTTTACTGTAAAGCATACTAATGGGTCATTATCAGTACTATGAGAAATACTTCAATGATGTGTATGCAACACTCTTTAAACATTGTTTTACTGTAAAGCATACTAATGGGTCATTATCAGTACTATGAGAAATACTTCAATGATGTGTATGCAACACTTTTTAAACGTTGTTTTACTGTTGAGCATACTAATGGGTTTATGTTAAAATATCAGTACTACGAGAAGTATTTCAATAATGAAATTTTATTAAATTTTTCATTAGGATTAACTTAATCACTAGAATTCAAGCCGTGAGCTGCATCTAAATCAAAATCATCTGTAAGTGATTGAAAATGACAAATAGGTTAAAAGTTCATCAAGGACAATAAGTAATTGTTCGAAAGCTTATATTAAATATACACGATTTTTTGTGTTAAACGTTTAGTAAGTTTTCAATACACTTAAGAAGGGGAGAAAGAGTGAACCATGAGTAGATATACTTAAAAGTAACATAGAGTTATTTATTGATTTCTCGTCAAATATACATCTCGATGGATAACATAGTATTACCCATGGGAACAAGTGTTTGATCTTGCTGTTCCTTATTGTCTTTTCAGCATAAAACCTTGCAATTTGAGTTTTTTTTTTTTTTTTTTTTTTTTTTTGTATTTTGATGCTAACATCAATACCGTTTCTTCGACCAAAATGAACCTGTACCAACATAAACTGATTAGAAGAAAATTAAAAGAACTGCCAATAAAGATTCTTTTTATATTACATTGAGAACAGTATATTGACCATCAAAATACCTAACAAATTGTTGGTATCTTCATGTAGTTCAGGATAAAAATAAGCAAATGGTATAAAGCTATTGAGATTTAAACGATAATTTCGTAAATATCTGAAACAAGTAGCCTAACTGGTAGCTGAATGGTTACTGCTCTTGTCTTCAGTTCAGCAATTCTTGGGTTCAAATTTCCCCTCGGATTTGGATGTTTGTAACTGTTCAGAATTCACTTTAAGCCATAGACTCTGATCTAATTAGCCCTCGAATGCGAAAAAGGATTGTTGCGCTATTAACAAATACTGAGACAAGTAAATTTCAATTATATGAAAGAAGGAGACTATTTAAATATCAATGAATACCAGATTATCCATTGTATTATAGACTATAAATAATGGGATTTTTAAATTAAATAGTGATCATTGTTTGAGAAGAAGATAATTGGGAGATAATAATGCCCAAATTTATCTTGAAGCATTAGAATTTTAATTTGCTAGTTTAATAATCGAATCAAATACGTTTGTATCTTAAAAATACAATAAAATGTTACACATTTTTTTTAAATTTCCGTTAATTTGTGATATGATTGGAAATATTAGATTTTTAGGGGCCATGGTAGCCTAGTGGTTACGGCCATTGGCAATCCGTCCGGAATTATGGAGTTTGATTTCCAATGCCGCCACAGACTCAACGAGTACATGTGATATACGTGCTCCTTAAATCTGTGGAATCGAAACTCCTGTGGTCGGTCATTGAGCAGTTACCATGAGTGCAATGGTCTAGAAAAATTTTCTTCCCCTTTAGATCAATGTCAAAATATTAAGAGAGTGGATCCTCTTGTAGTGCCATCTATTGGAGGACTTTGAAGATCAAAGTCGTACTTGAACCTTCATGGTTCTCTGATCAAACGAAAGACGGTCCGTGCTGACTTAAATTCGCATAGCCAAAGCTTAGCGAGCTTGACATGTCCAAGTGTCATAATTAAAAAGAACAACAGATTTTCCAGTTCTGTAGTTATAAGATTTAATACAGTAAATAGATAGTATGCTCATCTTGCTAAGAATGTTAGCAACAAAATACTATCAGTGACATTTCTTATTGAATATGTTATTCATTGATTGAACAATGTTATTCATCTTATGAGTCTATTCAACACCTATATATATATATATATGAGTTTTAAGGCCATCTGTACTTTCACGAACTCATCCAACATATGTTCAATGGGATAAAAATCATCTGTTCTGACTTTAAAAAACTTAAATTGTAAATTTAAAATTTTCATGCCACATTCACTATACAGTAGAACTCCAATAATCTGAACTCCATGTATCCGAATCTTTTTCAAAGGTTCAGAAAAATAAATTAGGCTAAAGAAGAGAAGGGAAAAGATAAGAATAGCGTGTCTCCTGATGAATTCAGAAGCATTCTTTTGACAATTCCAGTTTGTTCAGAAGTTTTCTCTAAAAATATGGAGAATGTATTATGAGGCAAACACTAGATTTCAAATTATTGAAAGTTTCAGGGAAGAAGATGACCTGAATGTTCAAGCTGAAGCAAACACGGAAACATAGCAAGTGAAGCATTTACCAGCTTTCAAACTGCTTTAAATTATATAGAGTACCAGCTTGAGTGTGACCACATCCAAATCCTCACTATCAAGCGAATGTGCGACTTGGCTGCCCGAAAACGTATGAAGACTGTAAAGCAGCTTATTCTGACCGAGAAGTTCAGCAAGCAATAGCTTTCATTTACAGTACTGTACATGCATACTGTATTAATGTAGAGTACTTATTTAATAAATTACCTTAACATATAAAAGTATCGCATTTTCATTTAATTTTAACTTCAAGTTTTCTTTAAAAATACGCAGTTTCTTCCTCCTATTTTCAACGTACAATAATTAATTAAAATGGAAGATTTTTTGAAAAAATCCAAATAACTGAATTTTTAATTATCCGATGATGTTCTAATCCCAATTGATTCGGATAATAGGAATTCTACTATATCAGCACATATTTTGATCATCTGTGGAATACACCAATATTAAAAACTCGTTTCGATGTTAACAAATTTCATCGAACTTTTGCTAAAAATTATAGAGTTCTGGTGATATAAATATGACAGGGCTCTGTGTTGATGTTATATATATATTATTTATATGGTTATATTTAGTTAAAGATTAATTATTTTCTGGGAATTTGCAGTTATATAAATCATAAAATTTTAATAAAGTTTTAAATATCATAAATATTTTTTCAAATGGTCGGGGTATATCGGAATGTATTGTCCCCTTGTACCAAAGGAACCGGCCAGAAACAGCGACCTCTTTGCCGCCGAGGCCTTGTTCTGAGTGCACCACAGGGGGTAAGCCACCATCGCATCCTCACACATGTCATAGGGACCCGTTTACAGGGTAGGCACCATTCATACCTCATTCTCACACACACACAAGGAAAGGACAAAGACAAGATAGAGAGAGAGAAAGTACATCCATGCCTGCACCGGGATTCAAACCCAGAGCCTCCCTATTCGTAGTCAGGCACTCTAGCCTCTGGACAAGTTTGCCGTCACATTATAAATATATTTTTAAATTATTATCACACATCAATTGTAAATGTGTTCCTAAATGTACAATTCATTGATATTTTGACTTCTGGTGGCAAATATTATAACTTCTTTCTGCTGAACAAATTTTTATTCTTACAAAAATTCCACGCAAAATTTTATCACAATCTGTTGGTGCTTTCTCTTCTAAGGATTTGTAAACTATTTTTAAATATACATATCTATGATTAATTATTGAATTATTTCCGGAGTTTCGCAATTTATTAATATTCTATATATGGAAAAATTTATGAAAACCTTATATTTTATCAATCTCAATTAAAAGCCATTTTATTTTATGATTTAATTTTCAAAAATACCATACAAAATTCCTCTCACACAAATTAAAATTCTTGATTTTAAAACACTTTTTCCTTTTAAGTTCCATCAAATTATCCTATCCTCCTGGATAACTAATTTATTCTTTGAGTTCAGTTTGAAATGCAAATTGACCTTTCATTTAAAAAAGAATCTTTTGAATATTCATTATTTTAACACGAAGATATGAAAACAGTGAAAAGAGAGAAATGTATACTAAAGAACAGAGATAAAATCCTATATGACTAAAAGCACACAACTAAGTTTGGAACGAAACACAATTTTCAAGTTTAATTAGTTCTTCTTTTGTTGAACTAGTTTCTATGTTCACACAGGTTTGAGACTTCAATGTGTAAAGAGTCAAATTTTACAAGCTAAGGTAATCTTTTTTGAACAGAAATTTTTCAAAGTCCTGGTGTAAATTGTTCTCTCAAAAAAGTGTTTTAGAATTAAAACTATAAATGGGAGATTTTCATTTTATATATTTTAGAAGAAAAACAAAAAGAGAAATTAAAGTGAAAAATGTGAACGATTTTAGTGTTTATGAGAAAGAAATAAGAAACTTTTTTTGTAATAAACAGACTTTCTTACATGTGTATGTGTGTGTGTTTCATCTTTATATTTCTCAAATTTTTCAATGACATAATAAGGATACACAGGAAAAGAAATATTCACACATTTTGACAATTACTAGTTTTTGGAACCAATAAATTCTGTAATCTTGTAATATTTTCATGTGTTTAGATACTATTTCATGGATATAAAATATGTACATGAAAAATTAAATTTTATGTAAAATATGGATCATTTTAAAAAAAATCTGTGAGGTTACTTAATGGCTATTTAAGTACTAAATTTCATCATGTTTACGTTCATAATTCCCGTTCTTTCTCCTGTATATCAAATTTTATAATAATACCCTGAAACTGCCATTTTTAACAAGTTCTATTTTTAAGAATTGCAATTACCTTCAGATAATCTTTCTTATCAACTCAAAATTAAAATATTGTCGTTGTTGTAATTTTGTAAAGTATAGTAATTCAATGGAATCAAACTGATCCAAAAGTGCCCAAGACAGTTCAGGCAACAATTATCACTTCCGAGGAATTGAATAGTTGATGAGGGAGATTTTGATGGATCCTGAAGAGCTTTGTCAATATGGCAGGGCAATCAAAGATATGATTCAGTGTCTGTGCAGTGAAAATAGCTCCTGTAACTACAATGGCCATCGGGAGATATTTTCCTTCCTTTAAAGTATTTAATCCTCGATCTGACTAGGGTTGTGGAGATAGCACAATTACAGTTTAGAGCAGGGGTGGATTGTTTCTGAGAAGAAGCAAGAATTAGTCTTCGGCTGGCTATTGCGTCAGCGTTAGTTGTTGCACCAGCATGCTTCCCTGTACCTAGCCCTGAGTAGGGCTCTAACAGTTAGAAACTGCCGGGTGGAGTCTTCGTGATTTTGAATCAGGGACCAAGCAGAAGACCACTAGTACTTGACCTGCCATACCAGAGGTATCATTTTACTTACATACATTAAGGACACTAAGACCACAACCAGTTTTAACGTTTTCTAGCTGTCTTTAGCAAACATGACGGATCTTCGGTTGTCCGGGATTTAAATTCACTACTTTCCGATAGGGGTGCGACGCCCTAACCACTGTGGTCCTGCATCAGTATCAGTGAAAGTCAGGTTGTAGGAAAATTGAAGGTTATCTCAGGTTTCTTTAGAAAGGTTATCAGCTTTCTCATTACCATTGATGTCGACGTGCGCTGGTATCTATTGAAGAGTGCATTCTTTTTTGCTTTAGTTCAAACATTATTTATTATATTGAATACATATCCTTTAAGAAAACTGCTAGCGTACTCAATTGATATTTGTGTTGAAAAGTTTGTTGAAAATGTTGAAAAGTTTCATTAACTTTACTTTCACAATCCTAAATTTTCTCTGGTAAATTTTTCAATATTTTAAAAAACCATCTCGGAATTTTAAAGCTTTATATTTTGACACATTCTTTAGTATTTAAAACAAATAATTTAATCTTACAATTTTCATATTAAATAAATTTATGGAAGTAAATATTATTTAATCAATTGTTATCAAACTTAAAAAATATTTATTAATAGTGAATAATTTTTTTATTATTTATTATAATAAAAAATAATTTTGTTATTTTTTATTATTTTTCAGAAATGGATAATATTTATTCGAAATAAATGTAATTTAGAATTGTTCAAAATTTAATAAATAACACTTTGAAGAAAATGTATGGCCTCTTGTTTATAATACTTTTAAACATTCAAAGAAACTCAAGGTTTCATGAGTCATCTCTAAAATATTAGTAGAAAAAGTAGTTGCTTAATCATGAAATTCTCTGTGAGAATATCCCATTTTCAATTTCAGGTACTAACTTTAAAAAAAAACTAAGCCGAAGAAAATTCTACACTCCGTAAAAAATCTTGAAAATGAAGTGGAATTCGAGAATCAATTCTTTTCAGAAATTGCAGTGAACTAGGGTAGAAAATGATCACTTAAAATTGTTTTAAAAAGAAGTGGAAAGAAAGGTAAAGAAGTCTCTAGTCTAAATTTCCTAATAAGATTAGCAAGGTAATTTCATTCTAAAATCAAATAAACCTGATAGCAAATGTCTGCAACATTTCAGTTAAACTGGAATCCTTTATCTTTCTTCTAGAACAATTAAAGCTGTTCTAGAAAAAAATAAGAGATTCCAGTATTAAAAACAGTTATGAATTTTATGAAACTTTATGAATCAAAAAAGGTAAGATTAAAATTTAATTTCTTTGAGAAATGAAAATATTAATCACAAGTATTTACACTGTTACTACCCTTAACCGATGATAAATTAATTAATTGATTTCTTAACTTCCAAAACAATGAAAAACAGGGTTTGAAATAAAGAAAGTTTCTACAATTTAAAGGAACAATACGATAACACAGGAAGAAATGTCTCAAATTTGTTACATTTATAAATGAAAAATATATAATGATCATACCGTTGCAAAATTCTGATATCATTATGCATCTTTCAAGCAAAACTACTCTTTCTAAGATCATAGCTAATTTTTTCTAAGAGAAAAGAGCTAATCTTTCTACTGCAAACAAAAAAGAAAGTTTACCTTTCTAAAAGTCACACTCATACCTGAAACGTGTAACAATTATTATATTCCATTGTGACAGATTTAACTGTTTAAGAAAGATATGCAAAAATTCATAATTTATTAGAACAATATAAGAACAAGAAAAGAAAGCTTTATATCACTCATAGCTTGGTCGAAATTTTTTAGAAATTATTTTAATGAACTTTGAAATTATTTAAAATTACAACCGAATTATATTGCATTCGTAACATGCGTTCACAATTATAAACGTAAATGCATAACAAAAATTTTTCATATTTTAATAGAACTTACTTCTAGCTACATTTTATAATTTTGGAACTTTTATTTAATGCAAAATCATTTCGAAGAACATAAAAATGGTTTCTTACAAATTGCCATAGTTTATACAAGAAATACAAAAAAGTGATAATTTTACCCGTTAGAAATAACCACTCAGTATTCCATTTTATTTTGACTAAGTTTTTATTTAACTCTAAAACCTATTGTTTTAAAACAAAAGAACTTGTGGTTCTCTAATAATTGCATAATGTTTTTATGAATTCTAACAATTGCCATATTTTATCAAAAATAAGGAGTTATAATTGCTAATAAATCAAGCCAAGCAGACGATAAAAATCATGTTTTGAAGATTGTCATAATTTCGAACTTATCCTCGACACCAAATTTTCTAATTTCCATCAAAAATTATCTCAAATTCTTCCTGTTTAAGAAATGAGTTATACTGAAAGCTGAATGAAAATACTAGATCAGATAAAGAAAGTATGTGGATTAATAGTAGTAAAAAAGTTCATAATTGAGATTTCTAATAAAAACTATAAACCGAGAATCAGTGAAGTTATAATACATTGTAATGGGCTTATGCATATAATGGAAAAGCTCGATTAATAGTTCACAATAATCTATGAATAGAGAATAAATAGAGCTTTTATTACCCTTGGATGCTTAAAAGCAATTACCTTAGAGAAAGCTTATAAGCATGTATTTTCCTATTCTTTTAGGATATATTCTTTTCTTCAATATACGAATTTTGTTTTCTGATGCTTGTTTTCTTTATAAGGCAAGACTAGTTCTAGTATCTCAAGATTTTCAAAAGTATGCAACGGTAATGTGTATTCAATTTTCTTGAATTGTGTATAAAGCAGATTCTTTTCTCCAACAAAAATGTAGGAAATATTTCGTACTTCTATATACATACATGAATCTGTTATTTATCCTAGAAAATAAACACCATTAAGATTCATTACACGTTCTAAGTTGACAAGACTGTGTCTAGTAATTTCAGAACTAGGTTTTAAATAGTTGGTACACTGGCCTTCAGTCAAAAAACAATCCAAGACTTGACTCACACCTCGGCCTTAATTTTTTGTAAGAGTTCCAAATGCATTTTAGAGCCTTCGCTCCAAATCGAAAAAGCGTTCGTGCACAAAATTTGACCATAGAGTGTGCATCTAAACTTAAAGAGTATTTTTATTGAGATAAATGGTAACTATATTTGCCATTTTCCACAAACATTAAGCCAATAAGCAAATTCTACGATAACAATCAACGTAATTGTATTAAAAGACTAAATCCACTAATTAATCTCTTTTCATATTTCCATTTATTTTATTATGTGAGTTTCAACTTATAAAAAATTAAAGTAAATAAAATGCTTGTTTTCTTAGATTGGAACTAAAAGTAAATTATATTAGCTTAATTATTATAAATTATGTAAACCGAAGGTTTTAAGTAATTTAAATGAATATTCTTAAATGCAATCTAACAATCATTTTTGCTAATGTGTTTTATATATGATAAGGAATTCTATATATTTTGATTTAAATATTATTCCTTAACATTTTATGTCAACGAAATAAAATTGAACAAAATAAATTAACTAATTCTACGAAACCGAATGAATTGCAAATCTATGCTTTTTAAAAATAAAAACTTCCGTTTTTGCAAAAACACTTTAATATGTATTTATGTAATTTTTGTATGCGTATTTCAATTAGTTTTACTATGAAAACAAGTTGCAACTTGTATCAATTTTTACAAATTGTTTAATTCTAAATTATTCTATATATTTGACTTTCGAAAATTTAAGTTTCACGAAAGATTAATATTTCTAGGAAACACGTTTCGTGTAGAAACAGTACAGATTCGTACATATATATATATATATATATATATACAACTCTTCTGTCAGAATTAATCAACTAATTAGTTATGAATGGTATTTTATATATATTATATAAATTATGTGTGGATGATGATATTATTTGACTTGTTACTATTTATATTATTTTTTATTCTTCACGTATTTTTAGTTTGGCATTCTTGATTATGACCTATTAAAATTATATCTATAAGAATAGGTACTACTTATGAGCTATAATAACTTGGAACTGCGTTACTTTTGTGATTTGGAGGTAAAAGGTTCGATACCAGGCGTAGTCGAAAACAATTTTCCTGAAGGGAACTTTTTTCGTTAAAAAGTCCATCAAGTCCTTAATTTTATTTCAGGTATAGGTGACAATGACAGGTAAATGCCAGCACAATGGTCAACCTCGTTACTTAACAATGGTTTTTGAGTATGAAATGGCGTTAGTGCATAAAGATGTTGGAACTGAGAAACAGGAAGTCAGAAATATATTAAAATAGTATAATCTAATTTATTTATTAACTAATTAACATTTTGTTTTGTTCACTCAATAACTATAGCATAATTTAATTAAGTGAAACTTTTGACACTTGCATAAGATGTAAAATTAACTTTAAACTATTATTTTCCGCTTTAAATTTTATTCAGTACCAATAAGCATTTTAAAAGCACAGAAATTTCAAACCCATTTTTCTGGTACATTTAAAAAAGGGGGAAACGGCCTATATATCTTAACACATTCCCATTATTTTCCCTCTAATTTTGACTATTTATTTTCTTACAAACACATTAGTTTGAAAAATAAATAGCAATATATTTAAATGGTAACGACTTCGCTTAAACTTATTCTGTGAATTAGCTTATTCATTTCAGTTCTTTCACATTCCATCGTCTGCGACAAAAATAAGTGGACGACATTTTAAAAATGGCATAAATTTGTCTTACACGCAGGCATAAGCACATGCGCGATTCAGTTTAGGAAAAGAGAATTTATCATTGACATTCTTCAAACTCTGTATAGTTCTCCATTTAAAATATTCATGTTTACTTGCTATTGTGGCCATTTTTACTTTACTTTATCATTTCCTTTTCAAGAAAAAAGATTAAAAAAAAGAAAATTTGTTGGAATAAAGTTGTAGAAGACTAAAGAAATGCAATATTCTATTTTCTTTTTTCATTCTCCTGTATAACAGGATTTATTGACAGGAAAAGAATGTTCTTTTACCCCAAAAAAATGTTTCTTGTATATTCCTAGGGAAAAAAATCGATTTAGCTCGTTCCTTTTTTAGTAACTTTTTTCATCTTTATGAACAGTTATACATTCAATAGAAAAATACAGATGATTTTTATGACCTAAAGTTTTGTTTCTTATAAATACGTTCTAATAAAGAAATTTATGTCTTTATTTCTCATGTAGTTTGCTAAATTTATTTCAAAATAGTATTCTAAGATACAAAAATCACTAAAAACATTCATTTTATAATAATTTAAAAACTGTTTTTGAATATTTTAACTAAAAGTAAATTAAATGTCATAATAATTCCTTGGTGAACTTTTAACTTATTTATGTGAATTAATTATATTTTTATTTATTTGTGTTCTGAGAAAACCCAATAAAATATGAGATAAATTTGATTTCAGCTAAAAATTTTTATTTTAACTAAATATTGTTAAAATGGATTGTTCAATTAACATAAAACCTTAGTCCAGGAAATAATATTTCCTGCATTATGGGGACAATACAACTTCTTTTGTGGGAATGTGAATTGCCGATTACCACAATTAAATACAGAGAATATTTTCGATTACTACCTTTTGTAATTTGTTAAGACCTTTAACTGTAGATGTCGCTAAGAAAATACAACAGATGCTTCAAAACAAAATGAAGATTCAATTAATTCCCTTAGCAAATATAATCTAGGATTTTAATATTCATATTTTGTGGTTGCGTCTGTATTTGATGCTTCTTTGCAAAATTTTCATTTTTATGCCTTACAAAATAAACAAAATAAGAAAATTAGAGATTAATTTTTCAAATAGGGCATCATTACAGAAACGAATATTTATTAATTAACCACTAAATGCAACCTCAATTGCTCAGTGGGGGAACACATCCTTCCGTGTCTAATAGTAGTGAGTTCGATACCTGAACTCATTAAAGACCATTGAGCTGATAAAATTCATTCAAGCTTTTACTCATTCATTTATATGTAATTTTCTTTTGGTAGAGTTGCGGCGAGAGGCTCAGCCATCCCAACTCTGGCATCAACCTCGGCATTGATGATTAATGACAAACAAATTAGATGCGTTTAGATTGGCTTTGGGCTGTAGAAATAAATAACTAAAAATGTGTCGCGATAACCTAACTTAACTATGACAATTCGTTAGCATTTAATCACATAAAAAAGTACGATTCTAAATCAGTCGTTCAAAAATTATAAGCATTCAAAGGATTCAACATAAATTGGCATGTGTATATGTATTAGATAGATAGATACATTCTTTTTATTGTGTAAAAAATAATATTTTTGAATTACTTTTTTTAACTAATCAAATAATATTTTGGTTAAAATAAAACTGAGAAACTTTGAATTATGAAAGAATTATTTTGGTTCACTATGTTTTACCCAGTTTCTTGTAGAAAAGAACAATTTAAAGAAATTATTTTCACCATGTACCGTAATTACGTGGAAAAGAATTTTAAAAAAATTTTCTTAAACGTTGATTTGCTCCGCAAGGAAATAATCTGAGAATTTTAACTGTATCTCAAAACTTTTGATTTTGATTATTGTCTGTCACGCAATTTTTATGAAATATTCTAGTTTCATGAACAACACAAAAATAATATTTAGTACATTGTTAGATTAAAATTGTATTTGCTTATATATTACTATATTTTAAAAAAGCATTTTTAAATTATCAGGTAATAAATACGTTTAAAATACAGCATTTCACTTAAAAGTTATGCTATATATTTATATAAACTAAGGTTATGAGAGATTACATATTATATAGCAAATATTTCTTATTTTCGGGCATCACTTATTTCCATATGTATTTGTACTAAAACCGAAAATGAGTAAATAAATAAGCCATTGAACCAGTAGAAATCTTTTAAGATTTGATATTTAAAATCACCAAAATCTAAAAAGGTTTTAATTTGAATATTTTAAGATTTTGGTAATTTGAAATTAAATTTTCCATTCACGTAGAAATAGTGAAAATGAAAGAATTAAAAACATTATATTATATTCCATGGTAGAGAATGAAAATTAAGGATAAAATGGTTTTTCGAATTTAATCTCCCACCAAAGGAATAAATACCAAACACATACATTTTTTTTACAGCAGCGGACAATGGGTGACTAACGCTTCGGCACAACAAGACCGGAAGCATCTATTTATTTGCCGCTACCCAGTGGGCACCTGTGAACCAAGTCACGGAGATGAGTAGCATTACCAACGCCATACTACCACAAACCCGTTTATAGGGTGGGCCATATTTATACATTATCTGAAAAGAAAAGTGGGCCATATTTATGCATCATCTGAAAAGAAAAAAGAAACACAGAGAAAGCAACATCCATGCCCAAACCGGGATTCCAACCCGGGACCCTCATCTCAGGAGTCAGAAACGCTAACATCTCAGTCATTGGTCGGCCCCAAACCCATGCATCAAACTTCATACGCGAAAACAAAGGAACGATAAGCAAAATCACCAGACGAAAAAGAAAAAAGAAAGTTCCGTTTGACAGCCATTTAAAGATAAAAACTTAAGACTTCATTTGAAATAGTCAAAATAATAAAAATATCTATAATAAAAGTGGCATTTGAAAATGCATTTCGTAAAGATTGTAATCATAGTTACTAGTTTTTTATAAGGAAAAGTGCTTACTATAGTAAGGTGAAGTAGCTTTGGAAAAATATAACTTTTAGGTTTCTGTCAAAAGCGCAAAATGTGAGATTTCACAAACCTCCAAAGATTCCAACTATTTGGAACAAATGTGACATTAAATCATTTCAACTTTTAAGGGTCTCTAGAGGTAAGGTCTCGACAGTTATGGCAATATACTTACAAAAAGGAAAAATAGTAGATGGAAGAAAGAGTTGAGTGAAAGAGTTTTGGTCAAAAACGTAAAATGTGAGACTTTACAAACCTCCAAAGATTCCGACTAGTTGGAACAACTATGACATTAAAAAACCTCAACTTTTAAGGGTTTCTAGATGTAAGATGTAGACAGTTATGGCAACGTACTTACAAAAAGGAAAAATAGTAGATGGAAGAAAGAGTTGAGGCAAGACCGTTGGTTACTGAAATGGATTGTAATATAAAAAAAGATACTTTTCCTATATATCCTCGCTTTTGATAATCACCGTGACGGGAAAGAAAAAAATCGTAAATTATTGTCACAAATATCCCATTTGCAACATGTATTGCTTAAAAATATTTATGTTTTCAGAAACTGCTAAAAAATAATGCAAACATTTTTATTACATTTTAAAAACTAAACAATTATTATTTATTGATAAAACTTATATGAACGCCATTGTTTATACCTAGCGGAAACAATTTAGCAGCAATGCTTCTTTTAATTGATAAAATTATCACCAAGCAATGTTTTGAAACCACTAACTTTATTTTTGTTTAATATTTAGCTTGTTTACTATTGTTTACCACTTTTTAGTCAATTTTTGCCAAAAATTGGATTTACTATATATAAAATTTAAAAAAAAAATACTAAGCCAATCAAATCATTGTATCTATACATTATATTATATTCTCTTCTCCGCAAAAACACGCCATCTCTTTAATATGAAAAGCGGGTTATAATGGATTATTACCAAAAAAAACAGTAGCCCAAAAAATCACAAAATTCAATCAGCGTATGAATTTTCCTGTATCACTTATAAAAGTTTAGAGTTACCTTAAAGAGACATTTTAAAAAGCTTTTAAACTAGAACAGCAATTCCTAAGCTAATTGTTACTGATGTTAACATGAAATGTCTCTGTAATGATCCGACAATCACAAAATTTGATCGATTGATAAATAAAAGGCATCAAACGAATCACCTCTCATATTTTTCCCCGAAAATGAACATTTTACGCCAGCAGACCTGCCTGTTTCTAGCTCGAGATGAGCTTTACCAATTTAGGTAGAAATCGCTGGATATATATATATATATATATATATATATATATATATATATATATATAATTTATTTGAAATTATTTTATAATAGGGCTTTTAAACCCTTCTAAACGCAAATAAACAAAATGAGAAGAAAAGTTAGGTAAAGCAAATTAAAATATTTACATCAGGTATGAAAGAAAAAAGTAACAGGTCAGTTAGTTACTTCAAACCTAGTAAAGAGTTAATCATGTTCAATTAAAATGTCCATTAGCCTGTTTAACTTTAGCCTGCAATGTTGATTTTTCAATGCTTTCTTTTCAAAAAGCTTTTCCCATTGAGCTGCTGGAGCCGCCAAATGCCAAGGTGCTGTAAATGGGCTAGGGGTCAAGTAGTGAAGAGGGTTTCCCTCATCTTCAAATGTGTAGTAGTAGGTTGAAGCTATGTTAAAACGTTTAAAATAAGTGGGGGGAAGGCCCCATTGCCAGTGAAGAAAAGCATTTTTTGACCAGTGTAGGAGTGAATTGAAACATAGGGCTCTAAATCAAATATAGAACGGTCTGTATTACTGTTGTTCCACTTTTCCTGCTAATTTTTTAATACCCAGTTTCTGAGGAACATAGCGGAAGGGGTATAATTTGTTGGGTCGTCAGAAATGGTGGCATTTTTAGCTGATAGGTCTGATATTTCGTTGCCTGTGGTTCCCACATGGGCTTTGACCCAATTGATTGCGATATGAGGAAAAAAGAGAGGATCATTTTGACTGAATCTCACTATAGGGCTTTTACTGTTAGGTTTTAGAACTGATTTAATATACACTTGGCTGTCAAACTAAATAGTGACGGAAGATTGATGTTGCATTCCTTGCTTAACAGCCTCTTTTGAAGCTAGAATTGCATCTTGATATACTGAATTTCTGCCTGTAAGCTTAGCTTTACATACTAAATCATAACCATCTCTGTCAAAGAAGACAACTACTGCTCCTACGTTATTTCCTGTTTTTGATCCATCGGTGAAGATGTTGATCTTTCCTTATTCAAAGGTTGGGATATTAGTTTTTTCATCAATTGAAATTTGTGATTCCAGATGAAAGATTCCTGGGTTAAATGAATCTACCTTCATTGTGACTTCAACCTCTGACGGCGATGGGAGAGAAGAATCAGGACAGGGAATTCGGCTACATGTTAGACGAATAAATTTTGCTTCTGCTTCTATTGTAAGGTTAAGTGGAAGGATCCCTGTTATTATTTGGAGCGCTGATGTTGGAGTAGTGCGAAATGTTCTTGTGATGTTGAGGAGAAATTTTAGCTGTATAGAATTGAACTTTAGAGATAATTTAGCAGAGAGTGGTGTTCCCCAAATGGCTGCTTCATGTAAAAACATTCTTTCAGATACAGTTTTATATGATATAGTTCGGGATTACTTTGAGTATCCCCACTGGCTATACCAGCAATTCTTTTACGTTATTCATGTTGTTGAATGTTTATTTCTCTGTTTTATGATATGAGCTTTGAAATTTAACTTTTTATCAAATGTGGTTCTTAGCAATTTAATGGTATCTGCTTCTTTTAGTCGATGATCACCTAAAAAAATTGTAGTCCACGTTGTAGTTTAGCTTTTAGGAGAAATTTCGTTTTTTTTTTATAAGAGATATCAAGGTTGAAATCATCTGTCCAAGATTTGGAAAAACTAAAAAAAAAAAAGCTTCATTCGCCACTTTACCAACCTTCTTTTTACTTCATGCTACAACTACGAAAGTGAAATCATCTGCAAAAGCTTGCAGAGATACTGAGCTTTCAGGATCCAGATTTTTTCCAACGATAGACCAATCGAATTTCAAATGGTTATTAGCTACTAAATACCAGAATATGGAGCCACTGCAGGAACCCTGAAAACATATGATTTTTTGTCATTTCCTTGCTTTGCCACTGTTAGTTGATAAGATGACTGATCTATCATCTGAATGGCTAATTAGTAAGTTTCTAATATTTTGTGGACAGCTTGTTGATAGGAGGATTTACTTGAGCTGATGATGTTGGAATGAGTCAAAAGCTCCTTTCATATCTATAGTTATTAGGGCTGTGTGTAATTTATATGATTTATGAGGGTGAATGATATTGGTGAGATTGGTGAGATCTTCGTTGGTTGGTTTCCTGTCACAGAATTTAAACTGAAATTTACTAAAAAAATTTAAATTTTCTAAGAAGATAGTCAGCCTTTTGATTTTTAGTTTTTCAAGAAGTTTTCCCATTGTTGGTTGTAGGAAAATCGGACTATAGGAATTGATGTATTGCATGCCTTTGCCATCTTTTAGGAACAGTATTATGACCTCAATTTTTAGGCATTTTGGAAAGGTAATGCAACAAAAGACATTTATTAAATAGCTGATAGAATAACTCTGGAAATCTGCAATTATTTTTTATTGTAATGTTGTTTAATACGTCATATCCTGGTGCTTTGCCATCATGTAATGGATTGATTACTCGAGCAATTTCTCCTGATTCTGGTGAATTGGAGGTCGTTTGAAGATTGCATGATGATGGAGATTAAAGCTGGGTGTGAAGGTGTGGGAAAAAGACATTCTAATATGTTTTGTCATTTTATAATTTAATGAATAGACGATTAAATGAAATATCTACCTTTAACATTATTATGAATTAGGCAAGAAATTATGACTTATATTAGGAAATTCAATATGAAATCACAAATCGATATTCCCCAATGAATTCTCTCCTAGAAATTTCACAATACCTCCATAAATAATACCTTACATCACAGTAGTACCCTTACAATAGTACCCTCTCCTACATTATTCCTCTAAACACTATTCTGTATTTACACGTTTAAAGAACCAAGTCAGTTGATCATTAACAAGGTCATATTAATTAAGGATTCCTTAGAAATCTATCGTGTTTCCAAGTCAGTTGATCATTAACAAGGTCATATTAGATAAGGATTCCTTAAAAATCTATCGTGTTTCCATTATTTTAATAACCACCTATTTGATAATTCTCAATTATGTTGCTATATTGCATATGCTGATGTTAAGATCAACAATGAGAAGTTGCGTCGTCGTAACTAATTGTGAAGTAAAGTCAAGCACAGCTGGGAAATCTTCCGGTGTCTTGTAATATATTATCAAATTTCATAACAGAAATTCATATACTAATTCCCTATAAATGTCTAAATAACTAAGTTTTTCGATAAATAGAAGTAAAACAATAACATCAAAAATTGTTAAAATGTTTGATGTTATTGTTTTATTTCAATTTGGGTATTTCTATCTTAATTAAAAGAATGTAACTTTTGAAAGAATTAACTTGGTGAAAAATAATTTTCTCTAACAGATATACTTTATAAAAATAGGTGCAAAAAACAGGTATTAAAAATAGATGCAAAAGTAAATAAGCGCAAATTATTAGTTCTAATAGTTAATGTATTCTTTTAATTCAGAATAATTCAAAGAACAAAAAGGCATTATGTAATGTTTTTACTAATGCTATTCGAATTATTTTCTTCTTTAACAGCATTCAAAACTCGATTCGAAAATAAGGAATTTAATAATAATTTTCTTAATTACCGATGTTATTATTTCTGCCTTTATATGCACGACAGTAAACTAAGATGAAAATAATTTCACAGTAAATTAAGATGAAGAAATTAAAGGTGTAAATTAAGATTAGATAATTTATTTAATCTTAGAGAATCAATTGCTTTAACAGATATATTTCTTAAAGCTAGGAAAGATAAAAAATTTTAAAATAAATAAAAGATGAAAATGCTTTACATAATAAATATTTTAGCATTAAAAGTAAAGTTTTACATATATTCATGGGATATCTTCAATGATTTTTATTTAAAATAGCGTACAATTTCTCTAGTGAAAATCAATTTATTAATCGTTTTCTTAATTCCCGATGTTATAATTTACCTTAATTTATAAATCGAAAAAAATTCATCATTATGCTTTGATGAAGAATTCCTGAAAAGCATCAGATCTCCAAAGGAACTGATTATGTTTAAATAAAATAGCTTTTAAAAGAAAGCAAAACTCTGGGAACTTCATCGTGAGAAATTCAATCCACAATTTCTTGATTTTCCTTCAAAAGTATATGCAAATAATTCGTTACAATGTAAGGGGTTCAATAATATTCTTCATTTTAAATGTAATTTTTTTCTTTAATTTGCACGATAACACATAAAGATCAAAATATATTCATAAGGAACAAGTTTTATTTCACAAATATAATTCTCAAAAATAGGTGAGAAAATTGCGTTTATATACACTGCTGGCACATAAGTGCAAAACCCTGAAGGAAGCTTGCAAATAACATGAAATTTACAACATACATTAGAAGAGGTATGATATGAAAATGAATAGAATTTCAGCGCAGTCACACATCATGCCCACATGTGGCACCATTTCAAAGCGCTATTTAACGCTTGGAGATTTTGACGATTTCCAGTTCGGAAAATATGTTTTTCTTGTGGTTTTTTTTTAAAAAAAAACGATCAATTATGCCTCTCAGAAAACAACGATCATTTTTTATCAAGCATCCTACTTCGACAGAGGAAGGATAATGGCATACCGAGATTGTGGGTTATTTTTCAGGTAAATCGGTAGTCATGTTGGACAAAACCAAACAACTGTAATGCGGATTTGTGATCATTGGATGCATGAGGATAAGACGGATCGACGTGTTCGATTGAATTCACCTCAGTGAACCACTTCACGTAATGACAGGCAAATTGTGCAAATGACAATGATGCTTCGCACAGCCACATCACAAACCATAGCATAGCACATCCAGTCTTTAACGCATCACCCAGTGTCTGCGCGTACGTCATATGACGCCGTTTACATCAAAGTGGTCTGTCTGCAAGGCGTCCATTGCTTTTTCTACCCTGACGCAAAACCACCGACGTCTCCGCCGCCAATTGTGCGATGAAAAAAGGATGTGGACAACAGAATGGAATGACATTGTCTTTACTAACGAGTCTGCTTCTATCTACAACACCACGATGTTCAAATGTAAGTCTGGAGACACCGTGATGAGACTATGATGAACAGCTGCTTTATGCACCGCCACACTGCTCCTACACCAGTATGAATGGTATGAAGAGGTATTGGATATTAATCCTCTAGTACGAATTGCCGGTACTAACAGCCAGCGCTACATCTCCGAGATGTTAGAGCCAGTTGTAATTCTTTACCTTCAATGCTTGCCCACAACCCTTTTTCAACAGAATAATGAGCAACTACAAGTATAACGTATTGTCCAAAAGTTCTTTTTCAATCGTCAGATAGAATTGCTTACCTGGCCGGCTCACTTTCCAGATTTTCCACCGATAGAAAATATGTAGTCCCTGATTGCTCAACGATTGATCCAGATTACATCCCTAGTTGCCACGCCAGATCAACTTTACCTGCTTGGTCTGATGTACCCCAAGAACACATCCAAAGTCTTCTTGAACCAATGCCGAAGTGTGTTGCAGTGGTAATCTCCAACAATGGCAGCAACTCTGGCTATTGATTTTGGCAAAACTTGACAAATTTATAAATTTAATCATTTGATACTTGGTCAACATGTAATCTAGAGAGTAAACTTCGTTGTGATATCTCTTGTCTCTTTTGATGTTGCAATTTGGGAGGCCAGCAGTATAATAAACTTCCATTGATTGCTTTGATTTTCCTTCAAAATATGTATATAAATTCTCTTTCAAAATTAAGATGTTCGATAACAATTTCGTATTTTTTTTTATGTTACATTTAATTTTTGTAAATGTACAGGGATAACTAGTATTGTTTAACCCAAATATTTTTTTTATTTTATGTTAGAAAAAGATTTTTAAAATAATTAAAACTGATGGCACACATGAACATTAATATCATTTTCTAATAATATTTCTTAAGAAGTATGCACAAATTTTCTATTAAAAATTAAAATATTTAATAATAACTTATTTATTATAATAACAAATTTATAAATTTATGTTGCAATAATATTTTTTAATATTATTGCAACATAAATTTATAAATCATTAGATACAGATAAGAAAATATTTCTAGAGAAACTAGTTTAAAATATATAATTATTATATGTAATATGAAAATCTTTTCTCAAAGTATTCCTTAATAATATATCCTTTTATAAAAACTTCTTTAAAAGTTTTACATAGTAAAAATGTTTTATTTATTAAAATTTCATAAATATTGTTCAATGTTTTGTCTATTAAAACAATGTACAAAACTTTCTATTAAAAACATTGCGTTTAAATAATCCTTCCTCAATTTTAGATATTATTAATTATCTTAATTTGATCATTAATATTTAAACATAAGAATGTATTCCAAAAGAACCACTTTATTCAATAGGCATATTATTTAAAATAAATGTAATTTTCTAAAAATATTTATTAATAAAATATTTTATAAAAATTTTTAAAATTGATGAAACAAAGATATTTTTAATGATTATTTTTTTTATTAAATACAAATTTTCTTTTAAGTATTAATGATTTAAAGGGGTAAAAATAATTTTGTTTAACAGGCATTAATTTTTAAATATAATGAAGAAATCATTTTCCTTAAATATTTATTCGTTAATAAAATATCGTTTTATGAAGACTTAAAAAGATTTGTATGATGAAAAACATGTGATATTTTTACTGACTTTTTTGTTATTATAAACAAATTTTCTGTTATACTATATTGAATTAAATAATAATTTCCTTAATTTAAATATCATTTTATCTTAATATATAAACATACAATACTTATTTAACAATACATAACATACAATAGTTAATTATAAAATTAATATATCTGAACGATAAGTTTGAAAGAAACTCTTGTGTTTCAGTCTAGGCGAATACATTTTCTTATCGTTTTTTCTGACACCTTGTTGCAATTTTGCAGATGTTTTTCATCCGTTTCTTCTACGCAATGATATATCGGCGAGACATATTGCTTTTTTCATCCAATTTTACGCTACGCGGGTCAACGATTCTGTCTTTGATATCACTATCTACTTTGGGATATCCTGTTTACAGTAATTTCTCTTTATATCCTTTCTATCTTAAGATTCCCAGAGTTCTGTATTTCTTTCTTTCTTTGTTATTATATTTTATTCTTCTCTGTTCCTTCACATAAAACATTAAATTTCTTATATTAATTTAAAACTACAAAAATGTATAGATTGCATGAAATATTTTTTTTCAGAATAATATGCTTTTATCTAAAATTTTATGATCATTTAAAAACATGGGAAGTATGATAAACTAATTTTTAAATATTTCTCTTTTATCATTTTTTTAAATCTGCTCTTTATTTCAGTTTATTTACGATTAACTTTTTAATTATAAATATTTTAAATAAATATAGAAGACTTCAATTTCTCTTTACATCTTAAATTATTTCGTGTAGTTTTCTAGTGTTTTTTTCCACATATCAGATTTTCTAAAATTTTAATATTATATAAATGTTTTCGAAAACGTTTCTGTAGGAGAGCATTAATTATTTTTACGAGCAGACGTAATGTACCATTGACTTACTTAATCACTAAGATGTCTTTGAGGAAGACGATTTTTTATATTTCAAAAGAAAGTATATACTCTGTTTTATTATAAATCAGTTTCTCAATCTTTTAATGTCACAAAAACAACTTAAATTTTATTTAATATTTTTTTGTACTTATTATTAAAAAAATTCTCTAAATCGTTTCTAATGAAAATTCAAAAAGTTTATATAATTTCCTTGATTTTTAATGGAAAATATTCAGAAGTTCTTCAATCTTTTTTTGCTCAAAATTTTAAAAATGAATTTCTTATTTAAATTTTTTTACTAATAGACGAAAGTAACCTACCTAAAATATCGATCCACCCGATTAAAATCGAAAATTTTGTTAAAAAGGGTACACTTCCCAAAACCCTATCCGAATACAGAAGAATGATTATTCAAAATAAAAATTTGAAAAATCTGAAAGTGTTAGATGATAAAACGGACTTCAAAGATAATTCAATTTATACACCCACTGCTAAGTCAGTTTGATTATTATTAATCACATTTTGAAAGGGATTTCTTTTTTGAATTTTTCTACAAGAATAATAAACTTCGGTGCATATTTAAACCAAATTCAATTTAAGTAATTTAATTTTCATGTCTATTTTCTAAATGCTCCATCATTTACTTAGGAAAACTTTATTAATTTTTATTTTTAAAAAAGAATTAACTATTTCTCAATTAAGAGGGATAAATTTTAGTACCCGAAAAAAAATCCTTTCTGTCCTTTATAATAAAACAAATTCAAGTTAATAATTTAACAAGTTTTATTGTACATTTATTTCATAACATTATGTGTTTCTTAAATAAATATAATATATTAATAAATACTTTGTGTGTTTAACGAATAATATTTATTTTTACTATTTGTTAATTTTAATATTAAATATATAATAAATAAAATGAGTATTTTAGTAAATAAAGAAATTGAGCAATATTAAATACAAAAATTCAGTAATATTAATTATCACATCTAACCTAATTTATATCTCTATGTTAATTTACTATCAATTACCAATTGATGAAAACATATTACAAGTACTGTAGCCGTGTAAAAAATTACAAGTATTATACAAGGGAGTTGTTGCACCAACATGCTTGCCTGTACCTAGCTCTGAGTAGGGCTATATCAGTTAGATAGAAACAGCCGGGTGGAGTCTTTGTGATTTAGAGATAGGTACTAAGCAAAAGACAACCGATACTTGGCCTACCACCTGTAGAGGTATCATTTCACTTGAAGGACATTGTGATCATGCCCTGTTCGCTCAGTAGATATTCTGCTGACCTTTTGATAATAAGGACGATGCCGTAACCGACTTCACCGAACTTCATACATTAAATCATTTACGTGGAAAGTTTATATTTTTATACAATATGAAAATATTAGACATCCTTCAAAACTTGAAATATAAATTTGATAAGAAATTATAAATGTAAATTCATACCCCAATTACTATACAACATTGACTCAAAATTTGCTTCGAAATTCAGCAATGACTTCTCCATTCAGAATTTTTTAATTCCATGACGAATTTTAATTTGTTGTATTAAATTTGTTGCTAAACGATAAAGGTGAGATTTATAATATAGTAAAATATAGACAAAAACACTATTGCTAGGTACTATGAAATTTTTATGGGATTGAAAAATTGAAATGAGTTACACTCAGGTAATATAATCTGATTTGATTTTATTCAGTCTAGTTTCAGTGGCCTTTTTAAATTCTATTCATATATTAAAAAGTCTAAGAAAGAATTTTAGACTGAAATTTTTGATTTATTGAAAAATGCTGAACCAGTCTCTCATTAAGGCATTTCAAAACTAGTTAAGTATTCATAGTAATGTATTCATTATATCATAATAATATTTATTGTTCATTATACAATAATAGTATTTTCACTTCATTGTAGTGATTATGAAAGGGGAATTTTCTTTCCTAAGTCTTTAAGTAATACAATGAACTATAACTAAAATCAGCAAATCCCCCAAAATAAGTATGTAACAATTTCAAATTTAAATGGTAATGTAAATGCAAATTATTTATTTATTTTGATATTTATATCTTTTCAAGTATTCATTCGAATTAATGATACTGTATTTTATATTAAATAATTTATAAATTATCCGTGTATTTATGATTTCGAAATACATCAAAAATAGAGAGTATTTTTTTTATTCATATATGAAGCAAGCTGATAGGGTCCTGGCCGGGAAAGGTGGCAAACATGTTTGTGGAAGGGACAATTTTTTATAATTCATACAAAACCAAAGATTTCTTTTGTTCACAAATGGCGAATGCTTTACTAATATTATTCAAAATCGTAATTTTTTAAAAATTATTATTGTAAAATTTATATTTTCTTTTTATTAATCCCTAATAATTTTAAATATTTTATATACACATGATATGTTCCAAAAAGTTTGAATAAATAATACACTGAGAGACAATGACATTTTTTGATCGATCTAACAAAGTTATTTATGAAAAATAACCAAAAAAAAAAATTAAAGCGAATAAAAGCTGTTTGAGATTTTAGAATAAATTATGTTTGTTAAGTAGTAAACTTTGGAAAATTTGTTTGATTAGATTAATGTACAAAGATTTTACGTAAAGATTTGATATTTGTGGGGTGTTTAACAGCATTTGTAAAGCTTTTCGTAGCATCAACCCTCACATTACTCTATTTTGGAGGATCTTTTTCGTTGAATATTAATGCTTTGTAATGAAGAGAGCCATTAAAAAATACTAAGTAGTCATTCCATCAGATATGCATCCAAAAAAGCTGAAGCATAATGCCACCTGCCGTGTTTCAATAGTGACTGGAGATTGATCCCAGTGATGTTGCACTCCAAGAAGATTGGTCTTTCTCTTAAACCACAATAATCTAGTGTACTACAATGCTCTTGTGTATTCCTATGCTAATGCTCAATAAGCCTGGGTATCCTTTCATTTGACACCAAATTGTGGACAATATATCAAACGAAGGCTGTTGTAAGCCACTGAATATCGATCGAATCTTTTTCTATTAAGTTGATTTGCCTGTGTGTACACTAACACATTTGGCACCACGTAGTCAATAGCTTAACATTGAAGTTTATTGTAAATCATTTGAGCACTTGTCAAACCCTAGACTTTAGAAAACTTTTTTATGTTCACAAGAGTCTTGTATAAGAATTGTAAGACAGGATAACTTGGAAACTCTCTTTCCCAACAAATATACCAGAAAAAAGCAAAAGCGTATAGTGAATCTTTCGTTATTTAACATTAAAAAAAATTAAAATTCAAACTTTTCACTTTGAAAAACACAGTACCAATGTCATGCCACAGTAAATCTTGAAAGCGAAGCATAAACATATCTAAATGTATAAAATATAGATGCGTAAACTTATCAAATGTTAAAAGAAGTGATTGAAAATGAATAATTAGTCATCTCAATCGATTACAGAATTCTCATAATCAATAATAATTGAAAGGATTACTTTATTTATGCAGCAACTAAGAAATTAAAGCATTAAAAGTTTTATCGACACTTTTTCAATCTTGTCGATATATGGTACCATAATGAGTCAATTAGGTGATACTAAGTCAAGATTTCAACTAAGATTTTACCTATAAATCTTTGCCATGGATAGTGCCATCTGAAATAATGTTAATTGAACACTGAAGAATCTTGCTTTTTTAAAGGTTTCCGTAACATTTGATGTGGTTTTCTGATGATTAATCAACACCTCGGAACGAAAGTTACATTTCACCTGCATAAGGAACATCCAAACAACTCTGAAGACTCTTACAAAGTTCTTTAATTTCTATTGTTATTATTGTCTATATTTTAGACTTTTCATGCATAGTGGATACTATTCCAATATTACAAAATAGAAAAATCAGAAAAAAACCCAAGTTTCATCAACAGTAAGCAGTAAGGAAATATCCATCTTCCATTTTTCTTCCTTCACTGAAATCGACCTCAGGCTCTTTAACTTCGAAAAGCAAGTTTTTACTTCTATGCTATACTTCTTTTACACTCAAGAATAGTAATATGTGAGACATCACACTGAGGATAATATATCAGCTGGAAAGGTTGTGAAATATTTAAACAACAGAGTGTAGCGGTTATAATTATAGCTACCTTACTTATTTAAGTGGGTAGATGGCGCTAAGCGCAACTACTAAATTTCCCATATAAGACACTTCGCTTAAGATTATGAAGTGGGTTGTACGTTGTTCTTTTGTGTAACTGTTTAGTAAAATTGTATGTATTGTGCTATTATAGTTATATATTGTAATGTAGAACTTTAATAAAATAAATAAACATGTTTTTGAAAGCTTTGTTATTCTTATTTATTATTATATTTGAAATCATGTGTTTATAAGAGTAATTTTACTTCCGAAAGATCTTTACACAGATAAATGGGCCATATTCACATGCAACAAGAAGTATCATTTACACTGAATATTTGTTAGTATCTTTTTCTTTAGTCCTCCCTTATATTAGACAAACTAATTCTGATATAACTAATTCTAAACTAATTGGGCATATGATATTGATGTACACATAGGTAAGTTGATAGACTTATAGTTAAACAAACATGTATCGGAAGCCTAGAAAAGAGTAAAAATTTAAGAAGGAAATTTCCCTGCTTCGGTGAATAAAATTATATATAAAATTAAGTGAAAATAATTTTGTACATTTTAATGAGTGAAATGGAATATATGAAAACTAGATGAATGGAAAAACAGTATAAGCAAAAACATTTTTAGATGAAACTATCTGTTGTTGTTCTTAATTGTGCATATTTCTTACACAGGCTTATGTTAGGTGTATGCTTTATGTAAGCAACTAAATTGGAGTGGATGCAAAAGAAAAATAGTATGGACAGTGAATAATAGATTACAGACATATTGGAAGTGACGAAAGTTTAGTGGAGTAAAATATTTATCATGGGATAAACTGTATCATTTGACACATAACCTATCTTCATCTTAAGCCCATAATTTTCTATCCTTTATTTAAATTTTCATTAATTCCTTTAGAAGTCGGACAATTTTTATAAAAATATTCCTCTTCATGGATCAATAAAAACGTTCTAGTCTATAATAACAAAAAAAAATTCTAAATTCATAATAATCATTATTATTTTAATTTCTATCTTCTACTTGCATAATTTTAATGTGAGTAATAACAGCAAAACTATCGGTATTTAAGCAAAAAAACAAACATTAACCTCAAAAAATTAACTTAAACTGACTAATGAATGTAACAGGAATAAAGAGCTGATATATATTAAACACTCAAATAGAAAGACCTTATCAAAAAAGTTCGAGAATGGTGTATTTGGCTAGCTTGAAAAATACCAAATGTATAGTAGTGTGTTCAAATATCTCTTTATGGGTTAAACTTGCAGTATAAAAAATTAGAATTAGAATTAGAAAATTAGAAATAAATTGCAGCATAAGCAATTACATTACAAAAAGGGAAAAATGTGCAGATATTAAAACTCAATAACAAATTATAATATGCATAAGTTGATGTGTATATATACATACATAAATATATTTACATCTGTATAATGATAAGTTATTATTATTATCTTTGTGAGTATCAGTGATTAAAAATATTATCAACTAATGTATTAGAAAAAATTCTTCCAACTCACATAGACACATATTCCACTGAGAGTAGATAAAAGCTGAAAATATTTTAACAGCAGCTGTGTCTCTATCTTCCAGAAATAAGTTTCATTGATACTGGTCATGATCACATCTCTCAAGGATATAAAGTCAACAAATTCCCAAGCATCCACTCAGATAAAAACCTAATATATATTATAATATATATATGTGTTACATATATATATATATATATATATATATATTAATCGTCTAGTATAAGTAATTGATATAAAAAAGATATGAATGACCTTGGTTTTACAGGAATGAAAAAAAATATGAAATACTTTTTACCATAGAAAAACTAAGAAAAATTATCTTGAATTAGAACTTACGGGTAAAAGTTCTAATTTAAATTTTTAATCTATTTGTAAGATTTTTTAAAGTATTTGTGTAACCTCTCTTAGGTCATTTAGAACTTACGGGTAAAATTTCTAATTTAAATTTTTAATCTATTTGTAAGATTTTTTAAAGTATTTATGTAACCTCTCTTTGGGCTAAAAGAAAATAAATTTTATAAAAAAAAGCAGAAATAATAATAGATAATATATTTGCCTCTATTTAATATTCATTATCTATTTTTAAATGCATTCAGTAAAATCCAAAAAAAATTAATCAAAAAGAAAGGCATTTAAGCAAAGCTTCAAACTTCCACTGATAAAATTTTTAATCTGATTACAGTGAAAAATAGGGAAACGAAATACTTTACAAAACACAATTTAAATCATAATTAATATTCTTGATTGAAAGTATTTCTCATTTTTAATATTCGATATGTCGTTGAATGCAATTTAGAAAATTGCATATTTGTTGCAACGATTCCTAAGGAACAAAATCAAAAATGTAAGAATCTAATATCTTGTATAAAAGAAAAATGGAATAAAATATCCATTTATGTTAAAATCTATTAAAATATAGCAGTCAGATATTTGCTTAATACCTGAAATCCAACACCAAGGAATTTGCATTTGAATAGGACTTTTTTCTTCGTATTTCAAATATAGAAAAACTTTTTCGAAAAAAAAAATCGTAATTCATTTTAGGATATTACTTTAAGTTCGCGAGTTTCCCGTTTATGAAATACATTGAAAAAAGAAGAAAAGTAAGTGGAATATTTCTTTTTTCAGTTTTCACATTAAAAGAAAGTTTTATATTTTCATAAATGAAATAAAATGATTTCTTCCAATATATATTCTCAGATTAATTACTCATGAACAAAATATATTAATAAAATATTTTTTTTTAAATAATTAAAATATATAGTAGTCTAAAGAAAGTTTTATTACCTGCTAAGCTTTTAACCGCTTTATTATCAACAAATTATTATATCATTTATAATTATTCATATTATAAATAATTTTAATAATTATTATTATTAAAATATTGTTTATAATTTGCATATAAATAATATTTTAATTTCATAAAAATATAAAATAATAAATAATATTTAATAATTATTTTATAAATAATCATTTTTTTTAATATATTATTTAAAATTCATATTAAATAATGTATTATTTAACATTAATGTTAATATGTTAATAAAAAATAATAAATAATATTTTAATTTGCATAAAAATATTATTAATATTTTAATTTGCATAAAAATATTATTTATATACAAATTATGCATACATAAATAATATTTTTTTCCATTTACTTCGGATAGATTAGAAATAATTTTAGAAGTGAATGCACAAAAAATATTATTTATATTTACACGAAAGTGTTAATATAGAATATAAAAGTACAATTAAAGCATTGTGTAAAAACAGATGTTTACCAATATGCTTTTCTTTATTACTTCTTTATTTATATTTTAAGCAAACAAAATACTTTTAAAATATGTTTCCCATTTCCTATTTCTGCCAATTGAATACAATCAATCATTTAAACACACAATTGTGAAGTAGATGTACCTCATCTGTTAGAAAAGATCAAGAAATATTGGCACAGCTGCCGTGTAATCCTTTGGCGAATTTTTGAATTTAACGAATTTTTTAGCGGATATTGTAACTCATTTGGTAACTAGGATTTATTATTGTATCGTAGAGATCGAGAATTCTATAAATATTCTACAATATTCTATTTTCTTAAATATTCTTGAGTAGAATATTCTACATAGTACTTATGTAGAATATTCTACTCTAGAATATTTAAGAAAATAGAATATTGTAGAATATTTCTAGAATTCTCGATCTCTACGATACAATATTAACGTCTCCGTGAAGGAATTTAGAAAATTTTGTTTCAGTTATGCATTTTAATAAAAAAAATAAACTTATATTTACATTTTTCCAATGTTCTTATTTTTTTAATTGCTAGGCAGTTTAAATTTATTTTATAATTTATATTTTCATTTCAGAAATTGATGTTTCAATGTTTATCTTGGAATTTCTATTTACACTTCCGAAATTGTTATTCCTGTGTTTTCCTCGTTTGTATTGGCATTTTTGAAATTAATGTTTATATTTTCTTTTTCAAAATCCTAATATTTCAAAAGTATATTTACGCTTTTTTTTGTTTATCCTGTTTAATTTCATTATTTAGATGGGTAAGAATTTTTCAGGAAAGACATTATTTCGCCCACTTGGCGACATTTCTTCGTCACTCAAAAAATTCTAATATTCATCCAGGAGATTATATAGCAACTATGCCGAAATATTATTTAACTCGTCATATATGTTGTAAATATATTATACAAAAGTAAATAAATACACTTTACTACATTACAACTTATGTTTCCTTGTTATATTTGTTTCTTTAAAATACGATTTTGATTTCAAATTTCTGCGCACACAGAACAGAAAACACACTACACACAGTAAATAACCTCGTAATCATCAACCCTGATCCAATGACGAGATGACCTCACGAGATCGAACTGGCATTCTCCTTGCTACGTTCAATGAACAGACACTTGCACATTGGATATATATATATATATATATATATATATATATATATATATATATATATATATATATATATATATATATATACAGTGTTATGAGAAAAATTTATTAGTCATTAATTCTTGTTACTCAGTTAAACTACTAGTAGTTTACTTCGTATGATATATCGTCTCAAAACTATAATGATAAATAAAATTTCTGAATTTACAAAACAGACTGCATAATAATTTCAAAGTAAAATGTTCGATAAACTAAATTGCTTTGATACAGCATTCCAAAATAAACTAAACTCTTTATAGGAATATGCATTTTATGAAAAAATTTGCACACTAGCTCTTCAAATATTAGAATAAAATGTGCATTATGTTTTTAATTTTATATATATATATATATATATATATATATATATATATATATATATATATATATATATATATATATACCCACAATATTGAACAGAACATATGTTTTAGGCAATCTAAAAATGAAAGGAAAATCCAGGTGTTCTCGCATCAACTAAGATATATTTTTCTCGAACATTATCTCATTGTTAGTTGTTCTTCAATTACTTTTCCACATGTCTAGTTAGATGTCAAATTTCTATACACCATCCTTTGGATTATGACAACATTTTGTTTCTTGAGTTTTAAATTAATATTATCATATTTTAGATTCCAAACAAAAAAACTTAACTGTCTCCTACAATTTTATTTAAATAATTGATAATTATTTAACTATTAAAATAAAATCTTACAAGATTTTCATAAAATAAGAATTAATTGTAAATAATGATTAATCGACATCAAATATGTTATTAAATTGCAGTATTTTGTCTTTTTTTTTTCTTTAAATCTAAAAAATTTAGTAATTCCTTTACAAAATCATGGAATTTCTATTTCTCCTTATTTCACATTAATTTTTCCTTGTGACTATGCTTACATAATTTAAATACATGCACTTTTACATATTTAATACGTAAATTGCACATAAAAATTTGGTAAGCACATTGCTTTACTGAGATTTCATAAACGATCATCTTCGTCACACATGACGTAACACAAAGAGTGGAGCAAAACGTTCTGATCCAGATGCTTCCAACAATCTCTCAAGTAACTAAACTCATTTAATTATTTGTTTCGAGGAGCAGACAAATCCTCTTCTACTGAATCTAGCCATAGTAGTTTAAGTTTTTCACTTCATCTTGTGTTATAGGGTCTAGATGAAAGGATTTCCTTTCGCAATAGCATAAATATTTACACTGATAAATAACAAATAAAAAATACATAATCGAAAGCGTATTAAAACGTGATTTCACAGAAGATCTTCATTTCCTAATTGTTTCAGTTGTGAATTTTAATTCAGATTTTATTTTGGGAATAGTAACTTGAAAATATTACATGATTTCCTAGAATTCAGAATCTGGGATATTATTGGCAAATTTGAGTTCAGCCAAACGCAAAGAAAAGTCAGGGATGCAGCTGGAATACAAGAGATAATTTTCTAGACTGCGGAGTCGAGTTCTAGGATGCATCATAGAATGTAGGCACCGACAAGATGCCTCATCGTTACCACAGTCATCCTACCACAGAAAATGCTGACTAACGTATTTCTTTCAGAGTGCGCTGATACAAAGCAGGCAGACTTACTTAGCTGTAAGGATAATTTGCTTGGATATCAGGCCGAATAATCTAAAGCCAGACTATCCGAAATAGGACTCACCAATATGGTCTTTATACACATATGCCAATAGATTTAGTCTGCTGACTTCAAGACAACGCTCCAACTGAAGTACGTAAACTGGATGAATATCGAGATTACAGGGTCAAAATAATAATAATATTGTACCGAGCTTCGGGGTTTGTGTTGATTGATAGTCGATGAAATAAACTCTGAACAATCACAGGAATTTTCTTTGTAGAACCTTCTACAAGATGCTTGAAAAACCTAGGAGTTACAGCCGTTACGAATCACAATTATACATTATCAATTCAACGGTAAGCAGCTCCCAAACACAGAGGTTTTCAAATACCTCAGACAGACTGCTCGTATCCACTAGTTTACCACTTCCGCTGAAAACTCAGAAACTGACTCGGTCCATGGAACGGTGGTATTTATAGCAGCTTTGGGGTGAAAACCTAGGTCTTTCTCCAAGGTTCTGGAAGCTTCCAGGCCACCTCGCTCAATAATGGCCCTAGAGCTTAGGTGGTGGAAGTTTCCAGAACTATCCATTTCTCGCCGAGTAATCGCCAAGCCACCAAATCACTGGATAAGTCGTTCTTAACGTAAGCCTTTATGTCTCAATTTTTGTTCCAGAATTCGAACTTTAATCTGTCTGCGATATCTAAAGACGAATACAAAAAAAAAATATTTACAAATTTGTAACAATATCAAGTTATCTTTACCACTCAATTTTGAATAAATTTAATATATGACAACAGACTCTCTTTAGCAGGAAATTAAAGAAGTATTTGAAATAATTCCACAGATTTATTCGGAAAAATCCACATTATTGATAAGTTGTTTTGATTGTATGGATTAGAATCAGTATAGGTAGATTTACGGAGCAACATTTCATTCGTCATGTCTCTTTGTTTTCTCAAAGGTAAGTGAACAAGTAATTGAAACTTCCTGCTGTACTTTAACGTTCAACCATTGCTGATTCCTTTCTTTCAATGGATATTTATAACAGATCTCGTATACTTCATCTAATACTGACCATGCTAAAATTTCGAACAATATGGACGATGTTATGATCTGCTTGTTCTTCTCGAGTAAACCTGACCAAACATATTTGAGACACTCTCGAAGGGACTCCTTGCCATGAAATCTTTCTGGAATATGAATAGTTTTTTATACAGAGTGGTACAGTACCCTTCCAGATTTCATTAATGACCGTACAAATCAGGTGTATGACTGTCTTAGTTTTTCAAAGGAAATATTCTCTCTCATTAAGCCCTTTCCATAAAATTTGTTTTTTGTCAACTACATTCAAAGAGAACATTCTCTCACACATTAAACCCTTTCCATAAAATTTGTTTCTTGTCAACTACATCCAAAAGGAACATTCTCTCACATTAAGCCCTTTCCATAAAATTTGCTTCTTGTCAACTACATTCAAAGGGAACATTCTCTCACATTAAGCCTTTTCCATAAAATTTGCTTCTTGTCAACTACATTCAAAGGGAACATTCTCTCACATTAAGCCTTTTCCATAAAATTTGTTTTTTGTCAACTACATTCAAAGAGAACATTCTCTCACACATTAAACCCTTTCCATAAAATTTGTTTCTTGTCAACTACATCCAAAAGGAACATTCTCTCACATTAAACCCTTTCCATAAAATTTGCTTCTTGTCAACTACATTCAAAGAGAACATTCTCTCACACATTAAACCCTTTCCATAAAATTTGTTTCTTGTCAACTACATCCAAAAGGAACATTCTCTCACATTAAACCCTTTCCATAAAATTTGCTTCTTGTCAACTACATTCAAAGAGAACATTCTCTCACACATTAAACCCTTTCCATAAAATTTGTTTCTTGTCAACTACATCCAAAAGGAACATTCTCTCACATTAAACCCTTTCCATAAAATTTGCTTCTTGTCAACTACATTTAAAGGGAACATTCTCTCACACATTAAACCCTTTCCATAAAATTTGCTTCTTGTCAACTACATTCAAAGAGAACATTCTCTCACACATTAAACCCTTTCCATAAAATTTGTTTCTTGTCAACTACATTCACATTCTCTCACATTAAACTTTCCATAAATTTGTTTCTTGTCAACTACATCCAAAGGAACATTCTCTCATTAAACCCTTTCCATATTTGCTTCTCAACTACATTCAAAACATTCTCTCTCACATTAAACCCTTTCCATAAAATTTGCTTCTTGTCAACTACATTCAAAGGGAACATTCTCTCACATTAAGCCTTTTCCATAAAATTTGCTTCTTGTCAACTACATTCAAAGGGAACATTCTCTCACATTAAACCCTTTCCATAAAATTTGTTTTTTGTCAACTACATGTTCTTCATATCTAAACTTTTTCAAGGATTCCCATTATAATTCTAAAATCTTTTTAGTGTGTATTGTGCTTTTTCTGAAAATTACTTAAGCATGACATTGCATTGAAATAACTTTACCAAGACAGAGTTATGGTCATATTAAAGATAAATTGTGATTATATTTTTAAAATCTAAATAAATTATACGCTGTATTTAGTATGTTGTGTATATTTTGCAGTTTTAATATTCTTAAAAATATATGTATTTAAATAATAAAAAAATATTAATTTTATTAAGTTTTCAGAACAAAGCAAATTTAATTCATCAATACATTTTTTATCGAGAATGTAAGTAGAATATTTATTTATATACAAGACTTATTTATTTTAAATTGAATAAACTTTCAAAATAAGATTTGAGTTTATGAAAAAATAAGTGTAATTACTTCTAAGTAATCAAATTAGTTTTAAAATTTTTTTTAACTTTCGATCTTCTTTAATTTACAGTGTATTTATTAAATTGTAAAGCATTAATCCAATGAGAAAGATTTTGCATGAGAAAAGCTTTTGATCTAATCAAAAATTTCTTCTGCATACAAATAATTAGTTTTAAAATTTTTAAAATAGCTTATAACGTTTCATTGTTCTTGATTGCATCTTCATATTTTTTATTTGCAAATAAAAACTACCTTAATTTTTAAGTTTTCGTAAAAAATAGACATTTATATTAACATATTGCATTTCAACGAATATTTATATATTACACTTAAATCTAGTATTTATACTGTAATATGCTTTTGAGAATTATTTTAGTTGTCATATTAATAAATAAGGTTATAGATATAACAGTGAAACTTGCACAGGTTGCAAACTAATGCTGAAATTCTCAAGATTTGTTAATGTAATTGTAAAAATTATAAAACATTTAATGAGCATTTATAAAATTTGAATTTAATATATAACAATGAAATTTAAAGGCCAAAAAGGTTTCTTTAATTCGAAAAAAAGAGGTAGTACTATTTTCATTTTCGGAATAAAAGCTAGATAATTATCAACTCTCTCTTTTAAAATGCTTCATTACATTTAATTGCATATCATTATAATTACTACAAAATAATCCATTTTATTCGCATTACAGGTACTTTCTTTTGCTATTTTCAATGATTATTAAAAAAAATTTAAATGTTATGGGAAATTTTATTTAAAATTCAAAATAAACTATAATTTCTTTTTCTTTCACTTTATCTCCAATAATCTTTTTTTTTTAAGTATTATTTAGGTGTTACTTAAAATCTAAGTGCAACCTACGTAACTTAAGTGTTACTTAAAATCTAAGTGCAACCTACGTAACTCAAGTGTTACTTAAAATCTAAGTGCAACCTACGTAACTCAAGTGTTACTTAAAATCTAAGTGCAACCTACGTAACTCAAGTGTTACTTAAAATCTAAGTGCAATCTACGTAACTCAAGTGTTACTTAAAATCTAAGTGCAACCTACGTAACTCAAGTGTTACTTAAAATCTAAGTGCAACCTACGTAACTCAAGTGTTACTTAAAATCTAAGTGCAACCTACGTAACTCAAGTGTTACTTAAAATCTAGTGCAACCTACGTAACTCAAGTGTTTAAAATCTAGTGCAACCTACGTAACTCAAGTGTTACTTAAAATCTGGTGCAACCTACGTAACTCAAGTGTTACTTAAAATCTAAGTGCAACCTACGTAACTCAAGTGTTACTTAAAATCTTGCAACCTACGTAACTCAAGTGTTACTTAAAATCTATGCAACCTACGTAACTCAAGTGTTACTTAAAATCTAAGTGCAACCTACGTAACTCAAGTGTTACTTAAAATCTAAGTGCAACCTACGTAACTCAAGTGTTACTTAAAATCTAAGTGCAACCTACGTAACTCAAGTGTTACTTAAAATCTAAGTGCAACCTACGTAACTCAAGTGTTACTTAAAATCTAAGTGCAACCTACGTAACTCAAGTGTTACTTAAATTCTATGCAACCTACGTAACTCAAGTGTTACTTAAAATCTAAGTGCAACCTACGTAACTCAAGTGTTACTTAAAATCTAAGTGCAACCTACGTAACTCAAGTGTTACTTAAAATCTAAGTGCAACCTACGTAACTCAAGTGTTACTTAAAATCTAAGTGCAACCTACGTAACTCAAGTGTTACTTAAAATCTAAGTGCAACCTACGTAACTCAAGTGTTACTTAAAATCTAAGTGCAACCTACGTAACTCAAGTGTTACTTAAAATCTAAGTGCAACCTACGTAACTCAAGTGTTACTTAAAATCTAAGTGCAACCTACGTAACTCAAGTGTTACTTAAAATCTAAGTGCAACCTACGTAACTCAAGTGTTACTTAAAATCTAAGTGCAACCTACGTAACTCAAGTGTTACTTAAAATCTAAGTGCAACCTACGTAACTCAAGTGTTACTTAAAATCTAAGTGCAACCTACGTAACTCAAGTGTTACTTAAAATCTAAGTGCAACCTACGTAACTCAAGTGTTACTTAAAATCTAAGTGCAACCTACGTAACTCAAGTGTTACTTAAAATCTAAGTGCAACCTACGTAACTCAAGTGTTACTTAAAATCTAAGTGCAACCTACGTAACTCAAGTGTTACTTAAAATCTAAGTGCAACCTACGTAACTCAAGTGTTACTTAAAATCTATGCAACCTACGTAACTCAAGTGTTACTTAAAATCTAAGTGCAACCTACGTAACTCAAGTGTTACTTAAAATCTAAGTGCAACCTACGTAACTCAAGTGTTACTTAAAATCTAAGTGCAACCTACGTAACTCAAGTGTTACTTAAAATCTAGTGCAACCTACGTAACTCAAGTGTTACTTAAAATCTAAGTGCAACCTACGTAACTCAAGTGTTACTTAAAATCTAAGTGCAACCTACGTAACTCAAGTGTTACTTAAAATCTAAGTGCAACCTACGTAACTCAAGTGTTACTTAAAATCTAAGTGCAACCTACGTAACTCAAGTGTTACTTAAAATCTAAGTGCAACCTACGTAACTCAAGTGTTACTTAAAATCTAAGTGCAACCTACGTAACTTAAGTGTTACTTAAAAATAAAATAATTGGATATAAAATGAAATAAAAATCATAGTTTGTTTTAAATCTTATTTTTTAAAATATAAGAACATTTTAGATCCAAAATGCATTCCGGTGTCAATTCTGTGCTAACATTTTGTAAGTTCCAAATTTTATGAGAGTTTTTATTGATTACTATATAAAACACTAAATTTTTTCAAAGTTCTTAAGAAACGTTCTTTTATAAGTTGTGAAACATTTACTGTTTCTGCAGGAATAACAAGTATAGAAAATACTGTAAATAAAATTTATTGCATTCCTTTTTGTAGCTGTAAAATATTAAAATATGGGAAAACAAATTAAGAAGAACATTATAAAAACTTGGAAATATAGCGACAGAATGCATTGAAATAATAAGTATAGTGTGCCCTTAACAAAATCCAAGATAAATAAACTTTTGGTACGCTTCCTCCCCCATACACAAAGATAATTCAATTCCTCACATCAAATCTTGAAAAAGAAAAAAAAAACAAGAATAAAAATCCACTGTTTGCTTTATAAGAAAAACAGAAAAAATGTTTAAAGCTAGTAGTATGCTGTTATGGTACATACAAGGTAAACAAGAAAGTTCTTGCCATTTTCAATGAACTTAAATAACTTGACTTACAGAACCTGCAGCCCATTGTTATCCTCGAAGTAATCATAATCAGCATTCAGCGTTTTCTGACGTATGTCCAGTTGTGTAATCCAATTTCTGTAAAACTTGGGATTTTTTGATGAAGAAGTCCGTGAGTGCTTGGCCCAAGTCTACTGGTGAAACATGTTCCACGAAGATTTTTATCTAGAGAAGAGAAAAGGTGTAATCTGAAAGTGTAAGGTCAGACGAGTAAGGAGGATGCCACAAAGTCTCCCAACTAAAACGTTCTATGGTATTTCTGGCCACCCGTGCTATGTGTGGCCCACGTTATTGGCCAAAAACTGTATGCCCTTGCAATTAACCAATTGAAAACCTGTTGCTTGTTTTAATTGCTACAAATATAGGTTCACAGTGACTATTTGGCTGGCTTGGTAGCAGATTATCGTGAACTACTTGACGATTAGTCCACCAGACACAAAGCATAATCTTGCATAGGTGCATCTTCCAGCCTGAATTTGGGAAATCAATGTCTGTCAATGCGTTCATTCACAGCATTATTCCCAAACACTTGACATATTCGACGACTTGATGCAGCATCTGATAAGCCCACTTTGAAGTCGTAAAGCAAACAACACCGAACAAGCTCCTTCGACACGTCCGTTTCTCTTCGCTACTTTATGAGTTACGATTGATGAATATGCGTGATGGACCTTTTTCTATAAAGACTGATACTCTTGGGCAACGGCATGAAGCTACTGACTCATTATGCTGTTTTGATATAAATACATGTTATTGATATTTTCTATCGTGTTATCATTTATAACCATACTTCTTATATTCAAATCAAACAAAATGAAGGCAGAACCAAGGTTTCTGAGCATTGAATATAGTTTTAACATATATTTGATTGAGTTATTTAAAGATTTAAACCAGTACAGGGCTATCTTTTTACAAATTTTGCAATTAACTACAGGTATTCTTTTGATCAAAGTACAAAATTTAAGCAGGTAAATAATGGAATTTTGTTTTTAGGAAATTCAAGAATAATTTCTTGTTTTCCAAATATTTAATTGAAACTCTTTATTTGGGACCAAAATTCCTAACTCGGCAAAGCACATTCATCTTTTGTATGTTTTCATTGAAAATACACCGAGAATAATCTAAAAACATGCTTAATGAACGTCAACGTTTATTTGAATGACAGAATCAATGTGTGCGTGTGCGCGTGTGCGTGTGCGCGTGTGCGTGTGCGTGTGCGCGTGTGCGTGTGCGTGTGCGCGTGTGCGCGTGCGCGTGTGCGTGTGGGCGTGCGCGTGCATGTGCGTGTGCGTGCGCGTGTGTGTGTGCGTGTGCGCGTGTGTGTGTGCGTGTGCGCGTGTGTGTGTGCGTGTGCGCGTGTGTGTGTGCGTGTGCGCGTGTGTGTGTGCGTGTGCGCGTGTGCGCGTGCGCGTGTGCGTGTGCGCGTGCGCGTGTGCGTGTGCGCGTGAGAGTGCGCGTGTGCGCGTGCGCGTGTGTGTGTGTGTGTGTGTGTGTGTGTGTGTGTGTGTGTGTGTGTGTGTGTGTGTGTGTGTGTGTGTGTGTGTGTGTGTGTGTGTGTGTGTGTATGTAATTAAAATTAGAAAATTAATATGGTAGAGTTGAAATCACATATTACTTACAACCTAAAAAAAAACTTTTACACCTATTATATAATTATAACTATACATTGCTATAGTACTATACAAAATTATGAATTTTAATATTTTAAAAGAATAAGTAAGAGTATATAAAGCAATATAAAATGGATTTATAGTATTGTTGTGTGTGTGTGTATGTTGTTCAGATTAATCATCATAAAGAGAAATATAAAATTTACATAATGGTAAGTACACTATCTAGTAAAATATCTTTAATGGTATAATCAGTTAAAATATAAGCATAAAACAATACAATACTATAATAAAGTACAAGCACAAGCTTATACAATAAGTTGTTTATAGGTTAGGTTAGGTTACGACAAAAATTGTTTTGGAGCTTTATGCTCGTAGGCTTATATCTCGCATTGAGTAAGATTGAGTTTTTATTTGAAACCTAAACAAATATTGATGGATTGATGATTTTGAAAAAAAAACAATCGAAAACAAAAAGTTAAGCACGGCGTTTGTTTGACAAATGAAGGAGAAAATAGGCCGCTTGGAAAATACAAAGACGAGAAAAAATTAAAATCTATTAATTTGTTTCAAAAAAGAAATAGTTGCGTCAATTTTCTCTTTTGGATTCATTGACAAATCTAAGATCCAAGAGAAAGAAAGAGCTCCGATACCAAGTTTTTCTCTTAAAGAATTTCTTGCTTGATCATACCGAGGACACGATAGCATTATGTGATCCATGGTTTCTCTTTCTCCACAAGAGCATTTATCCGTTGAAGAAAGTCTGAATTTATGCAATTTAACTTTTGTCGGAAAAGATCTAGTTCTAACTCTAGCTAGCCACACTTCTTCAAGGCGAGAATTGGTATAATTGCGGTGAACTTTCGTGATAGAAGACAAGTGCGAAAAGTTAGACGCGTATTTACTATTATTCCATTCGTTGTTATTATAATTGGTAAAAATGTTTTTTATATTATGGATAAGGTCTTCAGATGAAATCGAGTGCAGAATATAACTTTTATTAATGGCCGATTTTGCAAGAGCATCTACTTTTTCGTTCCCAGCAATTACAGAATGACCTGGAATCCAAACTAATTGAATAGATTCGCAAATCTCAGTTGCATTTCCTAAAGCTAATCCGATGTGTTGAATGATGGTTGGGGAAGAGGTTAAGAGAATATTCAAACTGCTTAGACAGGATAAGGAGTCTGATAATATGACATAGTTGGAGGGAGAAATACAGAATTTAGTCACCGCCAGATATAAAGCCAAAGCCTCTGCTGTAAAAATGGAATTAGAATTATTGATTTGCCCGGAAACAAAGGAGTTATTTCTGCTGTTATAAACAGCGATTCCAAGTTTATTTTCTATTTTAGATGCATCAGTAAATAATAATATGTGATTGGACCATTCAGAAGTACTATGCAGCTCAAAGAAGTCATTGATAGCATTTGTAGGAAGATTTTTAGTCTGAAAAGTATATTTTCTAAGAACTATTTTTAAATTAATATTAACAGATGTAGATTTTGCAGGAAATCTTAAAATATGTGATTCTTGAATTCCATTTTCTTCAAGCCATTTTTTCACTCGCAAAGATAGAGGAAGAGCGCCAGAGATATGGCTGTAAGGCATTGATTCCCATAATTTACCACATGGAGATCTAGTAGAAAGTGCAAGGTTTCTAATGTACATCCTTGTAGAGAGAAAGTTTTGTCTTACAGAAAGAGGTACGACCCCTGCTTCTTTCAGAAGAAGTGGAATAGGTGTCCAGCGAGGAAAACCTGTAGCAATTCTAAGAGCTGAGTGATATATCGGATCCAAGATTTTTCGGTCAGATAAGCTCGCTGATGTAAATACATCCATAATCGAGATAATCGCTGACATCCATAATCGAGGCTACTTGTAATGAAGGATTGAATAATTTGAAGTAAATGATTAGTTTTTGCTCCCCATCTATTTCCTGCAATAGCTTTTAAAACATTACTTTTCTTCTGGATGGATTTTTTTTTCATTTGAAAGTTATACTTGAAAGTTAAATTATTAGTAAAATAGAGGCCCAGAATTTTTATGTGCTTAGACCAAGAGATAGGTAATTGGTTTATAGTTAGTACAAAATTTACAGGAGATTTTTTGGAAGAGAAATCAATGACTGAACATTTTGAGGAATCAATTTTTAGTTTCCATTCTTCACACCATTGTTCAAGTTTTATGATTGCAGTCTGCATTTTTTGCTGTAGCCTTTCCTGTGATGAATGAGCAGCCAAAAGGATTATATCATCAGCATAAATAAAACACTTAATGTCGGGAGAGAGAACTTTGTAAATATCTGACATATAAATCATGAAAAGAAAGGGAGAAAGAACACTGTCTTGAGGAACACATCTATTAGAGAAAGTGGGTTGAGAAAAAGTTCCACGCCATTTCACTTTATAACCTCTATTCGATAAAGAAACCAATATCCAATGAGCAGCATTTCCTCTGATATCAAATTGGAGGAGCTTATAAATAAGACCGTCTGGCCACACTGAATCGTAAGCTTGAGATATGTCTACAGTTGCGCATATGACATATTTTCTCTGTGAACGTAAAGCAATAATATGATGATGAAGCATAGAAAGAACACTGTCGCAACCTCTATAAGGCATAAATCCATGATGATTTGGATGAAAATATTTGGAAATGGAAATATGATTTATTAGACGATTTAAAATCATGCGTTCCATGACCTTACATAGAACACTTGTAAGAGAAATTGGGCGATAAGATTTTACTGAAGTTAGTATCTTTTCCAGGTTTTATTATAGGAATTATGATGAATTTTTTCCAAGACGGGGAAACAATACCGCTTAACCAAGAGGTATTAATGAGTGACAAAAGGGATCGTAAAGCTATGTTTGATAGACCCTTCAAAATTTTAGCTGATATAAAATCAGGACCAGCTGAAGTATTTTTGCATTTAGAAATCGCCATTTGGAGCTCAGAAAGGAAGAATGCAAATTTATATTCTAAATCAAAGTTTAAGCTTAAATTGAGAGGTAGTACTTCAGTTTCAGATTGACGAGAATAAAATTTGGCAAATAAGTTAGCCTGAACAACAGGATCCGAAATGATTAAAGTTTCGCTAGAAATTAATAGATGATGAGTTGGTGAGTCAGTAGATCTGTTTTTAAGTCTTTTGAGAATAGAATAAATGTCTTTAGATATACCAGCGTTTGTTATAGTTTTATCCCAGAAATTTCTGGAAAGGGTTAGAAGAAGTTGATGAAGTTTTGCAGAAATTCGTTTGTACTGTATCCACAGAGTCTGATTAAGAGAACTTTTCGCTTTCCTCCAAAGTTTTCTTTTTTGACACAAAAGATAACAACATTCCGATGTCCACCACGGAGGATATGATTTTGACAGAAAAATTTGCTTTTTCCTAAATTTATCAAGATAGTTTTTGCATAAAATTTGAAAATGATCTACAAAAACTAGTCCGTTATTAGCAATTTGAGTGTTCATTGAATTGAAGAAGCCAGTCCATAAAATTTTATTGCGGGAAGTACCTTTTGAATAGTCGTTGTTGTAGATTTTGACACTTGTTTGAACAGGGACATGGTCAATACCATAACTATCTGAATTGACTGAGAAAGTACAAAAAGGAAAAATATCAGGAAATACAAAGTTATAATCGATAAGGGATGGTCTATGGTGGAGTCCGAAATGAGTAGGCTGAGAGGTATTTAAAAGACAAATGTTGCTATCCAGTATCCAATCGAGGAATTCTGAAGATTTGGGAGAGTTTGAATAAACTGCCAAGCACCAAACTTCGTATATTAAAGTCTCCAATTATTATGAAAGGAGGAGGAATATTTAATAAGATGCTATGGAACAAAGAACTTGAAAATTTACCGTGTACACATTTACTAAAGTAAGAGATGATTTGGATATAGTAATTTTTATAGCTAATATTTCTGTATCGTTATCTTCTGAGCGGGATATATTTAAAACTTGCACAGGTAGAGATTTATCAACAGCAAAAAGAAGTCCTCCCCCACGGCCATCTTGCCTATCTAATCTAATTATTGTTTTATTATAAATTTGAAGTAAGTCGGAATTTTTAAGAAACGTTTCTTGAATTGCTAGGACATCGGAAGATTGAAAGTATGAAAGTTTTATATACGGACGCTTAGACAGAACACTTCTTGCATTCCAAGAAATTAAATTGAACATAAAATAAAACGAAAAACCTGAACAGTTACTAAAAATCAAACAAAAAAGGTGCGCTAGTAGTAAAAGAATATTATTTAAAAAAAATTATGAATGTTTTTTACGCCTTCTTCCTGGCTCAATTCTTTCTTCAATGTTAGGTTCTGCATATTTAATATTTGGTTGGGGGGACTTCATAATAGGTTGCTCGGGAGATATTTTTTGCTGATTCACTGAATTTTTTGGACTTATCTTTCTAGACTGGATAGATCTTGCACGACTCTTTCTTGGAGGAGATCTAGAAACTGATCTAGCTGGATTCGAACATGTTCGCATAAATTCTTTCATAAATGAGAACATTTGTTGGACCATTTGATCTTGTCTAGCCTGTATCGCAAGTAATTTTGCTTCAAAAATAGAAGCCATCTCTGTCGCTGCTTTTTTAACAATATCAGTTATTTCATTTTGGTTCGGCACGAAAGGAAGATGACTTTTGGTTACACTGGAGTAACTGGTTTTTAAAGATTTATTATAACGTCTTCTCTCCTCAATAAATGGAATGTGGTTCATGCTTTTAAAATGTAAGAATTTTTTTTCTTCAAGCCTCGTAGGGCAGGAAATGTCATTAGCTATATGATTTCCCTGACAGTTTATATATTTAGGTGTTTCATTGCCACAGGGAAAGTCTTTATGGAATGTTCCACAGTTTTTACATAGGAAGACTTCTTGTTTACATTTTTTCGTAGGGTGAGTGTATTTTTAGCATTTTCCGCATTGGCGAACGTTATCAATAAAAGAAGAAATTGGAATGATGGAATAGAATAAGTTAATAGTTTGAGGTAGATGATGACCAATGACGCTCACTAAAATATTTTCACTCAGTTCTTCTGAATTCTTTTTTGTAAATCTTTGTAAGCTTAATATCGTTAAGCCATTTTGCGCAATTTCTTCAGCAACAAGGTATAAAGGTAAATCTACATTTATTTCTTTTATAAGAAATCTTGAAGAAATGTATTCAGGTTGAAAACTGGAGTTAACAGGTACATCAAGAATAATGTTTATCTTGCTTATTTCTACAGCAGTATCTGGGCAATTAGTTTCGAATAGAAGCTTACCTTGACGGCTGTGTTGAATTTGTATTATTTTCTTGTGATTCTTTACAAGTTGAATTATTTCTTGCTTTAAATTGTAATGTTTTATTTGGAATAGATGCAGTACCATCAGTGGGAGACAGGAAAATGAAGAACTTAGTAATACCATTTCCCGCAGCTAACTGGATTAGTTGTGGAATAGAATCTTCGAAAGTCAATAATCTTGAAGTGTTTATTTTTGGGATGCGCAAATCGCAATCCGTGTAAATCATTTCAGTCTCTCCTTCAGTCATTTTAAATCCATAATAATAAAGAAGGGGAAAAAAAAGAATTTAATAAAAATTTAAATAGAAAAAATAAAAGAACAAAAATACTCCATCTTAGTCAATCAAACACTAAGCCAAAGTCAGACGATAATTTCAACACGAAAAAGGAGAAAAAGTGCCAAAGAAAACCATTAAATAATGAATAAATAATTAGAGTTCAAAATTTACGTATTTCGCAATTTAGAACAATCCGCCATTTTTAAAGTTGTTTATAATTTCCGATTTACATCTTCTGAAATGTATGATTGCTGATATTTATTTATTTTTTTTTTTTTTCTGAGGATCGTACTTTGATAATTTTGAAATTTATGTTATTTTTATGATTTCTTTATTAAAAGATTTTCTTATGCAGAACTGTTTCCTGAATCCATAAACTGAAATTATTAATTACCAAATTTTTCCTTTATTATAATATGTAATTTATTATTAAAGTTGGCTTATTTTAATTATTGGTATCTATTGTCTATTTATATTTATATACTATTTTAAAGCGTTTTTCATCTTCAAATTCTTTGTATTCTCTCATTTCTTTCAGGAAGAATTATACCTTCAGTTTGAAGAATTCCATACGTAATCCTTCATAATTAAAATTCTGCCTTTTTATTATTTTGCAATATATTAAAGTATATCATTTTTTTATTACTATTTGGATGAAAATATCCTGCCCTTATAACTTCTTACTATGGTAAATAAAATTTTAATTCACGGTATGGCAACGAGTTCCTCTGGAAATAAAATTTGCAGTTAGAAATCTGGCTACAAAAATCTGCATTAACCATTTCCCTCGTGTTTCTCAATTCATCTTCATAACATACAAAGGTATTTATTATTATTATAATATTAATAGCTTTAATTTTCTCTTAACTTTGCATGAAATCAGGTTGCATTTTAACAGTTAGCGAATTTGTGTGAAACAAATCATGAGTTATACATTTCCGGCAAATATTTTCCCTCGGCACTCCTGTGCCGCTGTATCTATTCAAAGAAAGCATGGGAAGCAATATGAATTATCAGTTCAGTTTCTCATTAAAAAATACTATAGTCTTAACTTTTCTCACTCATCTTCTTTTTGATCTCTATAAATTCATTGAAATAAACGTCAAACTATAACATTGCCAATTTCTATAAAAGGAAATATAGGGAGAATAATTGGAGTAGAGTAGTTGAGATAAAAGATATTCTTCCCCCTCTGAATCGAAGTAGTTCGTTACGTCCTTGGTGAATTATAATGCTTTCTATCATTTACTTTTCATCGCGTGCCATATGTACATTTTGTGAGTTTTTAAAATTTTAATTTTTTGCACAGGTTTTGTATTAGTAAATAAAATTACTAATTAGCATTTGTTATTAACTAATAAAATTCGGCGATTGATTTAATATTTTATATCAAAACGTTTTATGCATATAATTTATATAGTTGTATAATATTATATTTTACTAGTGACTACATATCTATGTAAATTTTATATTGCTCTATACTCTTATTTATTCTTTCAATATATTAAAAATCATTATACTCTTGTATTTTATCTGAACAATTATTTTCTTTATAATAAGAATTCTTCTCTTATGTTATACTAAACTAAAAAGATTTTTTTTTAAATATTTATTCTTTTATTATACTGCTTTTTATTCTGTTATAGCTTGTAAACTGTTTTTGATTTATAGTAAGCTGCCTTTGAAAACTTACCTTCTATTGCTGAAATATATTATTGATATATCTCAATAAAACAATTTTTCAAACTAAAATTTTGTATAAGAGCAGTAAAGATTTATCTAATTAATAGAACTTTTTTTATTTGATTTTTTAGTTATAATGTATATAAATTTGTTCCAACATATTCATGTTTTGCAAAAAAAAATTTTAATATATTATAAATATGCATCAAAATTTCCTATTGTTATAATGTTGCTGTCATAAGCTTAAAGTTGACAAAGTTTTTGCAATATGTAATCAATTTCAAATATCTTTGCATCATTCTGGTTTTTGTAATTATAATAGTTACATAGTTATTTCTATTGTTTATTTTGGGAAAATTTTAAAAATATCAATTTGAATAAAGCTTTTATATTATAAAACTATCTACAAATGTTCACTTTATTGCTTAGTATTTTAAAAAACTTGTACAAAATGATTAATTTTCTTGTCTAGCAAACTTTGCCTGATCATATTGGATATATGATATCTAACTTAAAAATTTTATTTTGCAATTGTAATCTAGTATTAGTTTTGTATGTTAAGTTGAGATTAATCTAATATTAATTCTAGGTATTGTTTCTCTAAAGTAAGAACTCTCTCTATTAGGGTTTATTTTCCTTATGCTACAAAGTAAAATTAAGAATTTGTCACTCTAAAGAAAAATTTAACTGAATGTCAATTATCATAAACTAACTGAGGATGATTCAAATATATAGGAGTCGGCGTAAGCTAATTATTACTTAAAGGAAATTTAATGTTTCTTTTCTCTTTTTGATCTAATATTAGATTCAAAAAAGAATTGTATTGATTAAGAAATTTAAATAAAATGAAAAGTTATTTTTTAATTAATTTTATATAAAACTTTAAAGGAAAGGTGAGTAAAAGTTTTTAATTGTACCTTCTAATTTTTGGTGATTATTATTATTTTTAATTCAACATGTAACTATCAAGGTGGTCGCTGCTACACGAAAACTAAACTAAATATCAGGGTTACCAAAAATTAAATATTTTACCAAACCTAGCGGTACCTAATTCTACACTGTACCTGAAATTAGAGGTTGGAAGTTCCAATATAATTGTAATATAATAAAATTATTTAAATATGCATTAGCATCTTGAAATTGACTATTTGTTTCTAACTTTAATTTGAAGAATAAAGGTATGAATTGAAATTCCTCTTTTTTGGTAGAAAATTGTATATTTCATTTTAATTATTATTTTATTAATATATTTAATTATAAATTAACAAAAAATGCTTTTACAGGAATTTATTATTTTATAGTAAAACACTTTAAGGTAAGTTTAATTTTAACTTGCCTGTGCCAAAATGTGTATCATGAAGAAAATTTATTTATTTTTCAAAATTAAATTTTATACAAAAGTATCAATTTTTATTTAGAAGAAAATTGCATAGCATTAATTATACTACAGCATGTTCAAGCACTAAGTAAACTGTATAAAAGAAGTTTAGATTAATTAGGGAAGTTAAATAAAGCTTTGAGATATTTACACCATAGTGTTTCTCCGCGAAGTCTTATTTTTCAGTGTAGTAACATCTCATGCTCGTGTGGCCGAGCTGGTAGCCTAATGGTTAGCGCTCTTGCCTTCGGTTCAACAGTTTGTGGGTTCGAATCCCACCTTGGGCATGGATGTTTGTAGTGGTTCGGAATCCACTTTAAGCCGTATGTCCCAGTCTAATTAGCCCTCGTGTGCAAAAAATGACCGTTGAGCAACAAACAAAATCCATGCTCGCATAGCATTATATGAGATTTTCTTCACTGAGCTTCAAAATTCTTCAGTAGTTGATTGTTGCATATTTATATAATATTTTTTTAAAAAATATCAAGTTTAAGTACTTATTGTACTTATGAGGCCTAGGGTTTTCCATATGGACATCTTTTCACTGGGTGTTTGATATTCTGTTGAACTGAATAAAATCTTGTTTATTTTTATTCAGCTATTTAACATATTACAAGTATTTGTAACTTTTTCAGGGCTGTACTGCTTATTAAATGTCAATTCTCGAACAAATAGTTATACTTTTTATTTTTTGATATTTCATTGCAGAAAGAATTAAAACAGTGTATCAAAAGTTTTTAAAAAAAAATCATTAACAGTTGTACTATTATTCTTTCTTTCCAGTTATAACTAATATTGCGCATGTTATATTTTTAGAAGAAGGCTCTTTTTAGCTTAACGTTTTAAATAAATAGGAATTGCTCAAAAGTATGTGTCTATAATTATCAATTAATATTTTTTATATTTACCTTAATAAGTAATGTTATAAAAACTAAAATGTTGTCTGTTATCATGTATATAAATAAAATTTCAGAAAAGTCAAGTTTTCTGTATTATTTTTACAATTTTACCGGGTTTAACTTTAAAAATGTACAAATAGTTGTAATAAATTATTTGAAATGTAGTTTGCTTTGTCTGATATTATATTACCTGCTGTGGTAATAATTTTTTCTAGAACTGTATTCTTTGTGAATTTTGACTGTTTAAACCAGTTTTTGACAGTATTCACAACAATCGCTTTGTTAAAAACTGATTTACTATAGTATAAACTAAAAACTTCATTCATGTATGCCTTAAAAGTACTATTACTTTACAATATAAAGAAAAATTAATATGAAACACATTTAAATTACTTTCTATTTAAATTTTACAAAAGAGCTTCATAGAAATATATTTAGAATTTTATGTTATCATTTGTTGATATATAATTTACATCATATATTTCCTATTTAACTAAAAACTTTCTGCTAAATAATTTTTAAATATATTTTTTTCCTTTTTTTTTTTTTTTTTTTTTTTTTTTCTTGTTAAATTTTACATTAATACTGTCTCTTGTAAATACTGTCTTCTTTTTTTTTTTGATAATTTAATTTAGTAATCAGTTACTATAAATCCACAATTTGCCAGAACTTATTTATGCAAATTGAAAATTTTTACATTTACAAATAGTTGTAAATGTAATATAAATAAAATACTGAAATATAAATAAAATACTTAATTATTTAAATTTTATGGAGGATATTTACATTTTTAACAAATGATATTGGTAATAATGTTCTGTGTTTTATGTTTAATAGCTATGCTCTATTGTCATTATTTGAGTAAGAAAATATTTTTGAAACCAAATTATCTATTATGTTATATATTGAAACAAATATTATATAAAACAATTATAGATGAATTTTAGATTAAATATTTTTATCATCAAACATGCATATTTCTTATATTATAAAAATTTTCTAGAATCAAGTTTTTCTTACGAGAATTATTTCTATTAGGTTTCCATATTTTATGGAATTAATTCTCTTTATTGATATTATATTCTAAGTATACTTGAACTTAATTGTAATACAAATAAATTATCTACTTTAAAAAAATTTTATGCAGGAAATAGATTTTCATCAATTAATGAATTCACATATATCTAGACATATATTTCTTGTATTTTTCAGTAGTCTTATTTTTAAAATGAGAAAAATATTTGATAATTTAAAAAAAATGGTTATATGTAATGATAAAAAGTCAGTAATGAAATATAAATAAAATACTTAATTTAAGGGTAAATACAATTTTTTTGTTTATATATTAGTCTTTAACTTTAAAAAAAAAAAAACATTTTTTAAATTTGTTTAAAAACTAGATTACTAAGTATTAAAGGAAAAGAGTTTTAATTTTTATTCAGCAAGTAAGTGTTGCCCACAAATCAAATATCACCCAAAATCAAAGTTTGTACATCTTGAAATTCCTGAAAAATCTTTTAAAGGCCTTTGAAACTTCTGGAATTTTTACTGGCATTGATGCATTTATTTTTTGTTTTTAAAATATTTTTTTTAACACTATTACAATTTATGATGAAAATGTACGAAGATCTAATTATGCTCTGTTTATTTTTGTTTTCTTTATATTGTATAGAATTCACTGATTATTAGTATTTAGATATAAAAAAATTTTCATATCATCCTTGGTGAAAATAGCATATCAGTAAAAGGGAATGAATTTGTTTATATTTAAAATTGCTTTTATTAAATAATAATTGGGGAAAACGTCCTGGAAACCTTATCTCGTATTTGTATTATTTTGTTTCGAATGAGTATACATATTTTTGAAAAATTGTTGTAAACATCTTGAAATACTCAATAAATTAATAGAATCCTGATGAAGATGCTTAAAATCTCTAAAATTACACATTATTTTATACAATTTATTCTGTGATGTAAAGAATATTAATTATTTAAATAAATATTTTTCTGTCATATCTGTAAATTCATAAAGGCTTTTTAAGTAATCATTAAATAAAATTCTTACTTGCTTAATAAAGTTTTCTTAAATTTTTGCAATGATTTATTTTTATTATCTACAAATATAATTAGAAAATGTTGCTTGTACGTATTTTGTTAAGAAATTTTTTAATAAAACTAAAGAAAATATTATTTAATGTGAATGTTAATACCTCGTGGAAATATTTGATTTAACACCTTAAAACTTCTGGAATTTGATCCTTGGAAATCTATACGAACCTAAGGTTCCTATTATATTAAAAGCAATCCATCTTTAGATTTTTGGATTATTTTTAGTCATTTCCTACAAATTATTTGATATTAAAAGAAAAAAAATTCAAGATATTCTGGAATTTTATTACATTTTGCAAATTTTATATATGTTTTTTACTGTAATTTATTTATCTTGTTCACAAAACTGCACTAGTGTCGAATTGATGAATGGACAGTATGGCATAACTTATTTATTGTATTGGAATTTTGTTTGCATTGTAAGTTATTAAATAACAGTCAAGTTTTTTTAAAAAGATTAATTTATACAAACATATATATAGGCTTGGTTATCAGTAATTATTTAACAAAAGAATATTAAATATTTGTTCTTTACATAAAAATATTTTTTTTCTCTATAAGATTGCTAAGTTTGCTAATAAGTATGTATAATTGTCTTTGAAATATTTAAGCATCCAGTATAAACTTGATTTAATGTAAAAATAACTTCCTAATATTTGATTATTATATTTTTATTTGCAGATTTGAATTAAAAATATTGCTCTAGCATCCTAGTTTTCAAATCTTTATCAAAAAAGTAAGTAATTTTATATTTACTAATCAATAATTTATTATTACTATAACTTTCTCAACCACTAAATTTATCATTCTTATATAGAAAAGTGATAGAAGTAAGTTTAATTTAAATGTAATAGTTGGCTTATTATTTATGAAAAAGAGAAAAATATTTAAATTTACTTACTTAACTATATTGTTTGGTATACTTATATTGTGCTGATTATTTTATTTCTTAAACAGAGAGAAATATATACTATGCTATATATAATGCCTACCATATTATATTGCTTATCTATCACTGCTAATCAATATTATTTATGTTGCATGAATGCACAATTATAAAGAATCGTGTTTGCAATTTTTGTCATATTAACTTTCACTTTTTATTTGTTAAAAATTTCAATTTGTCTGGTTCTATTATGGTTGATATTTGAAATATTTAAAAAACTCTGAATTAATATAAATCCTCTATTTTTTACTTAACCAAGTATATTTAACATGTGAGATTAATTAGCTATAATGAAATGTTTTATTTTATTAACACTTATTATACTGTATTTATGCTAAAACAGCGATTGGCAAGTATGTCAGATGAAAAATTTACTAGTCATCAGTTTTTTTAAGGAGAAATATTTGTGTTGCAATAGCAACAAAGTTGTTTGCAGATATGCTAAAATTCAAATTCCTTAGAAAGTCTGTTAAGTTATTTAGAATGATTTCACTTTGATTTCAAAGTGATTAATATATATTAAAAGTGAATTACAGACTTAAAATTATACCTGATCTATCAGCAAGGTTCGCACAACTCTTTAAATACCAAAAAAAAAGTTTTTTTTAAGGGCCCTTGAAAATCGTAAATTATACCTGAAATTTTTTTCATACCTATATACATTTGTTTTATTCTAAAAAAATTATTTTTTTTTAGTTTAAATTTTTTATAAAATTGTCAGAAAACTTAATTCAGTATTAACTTTTAATATTGCCACTAGATGGTAACATGGTTGATGTTCAATTTTTGTATTATTAACTGTTTACTAATATTAATGGTTTCAATATCTAGTTCAGCTATAATAAATTCATGATAATTCAGTTTGGTAGTATTTAGATTTAAGTGAAGTGGAAGTAATCACCAAACAAAATTAATATGGTAATAATTAAGATGGGTGGTTTTAATTTATTCTTTTTCTGTTTGCTATTGTTTTCCTTATATTGTATAAAATTCTTTGAATATTAATATTTCAATATGAAAGTTTTGAATTCAAACATACTTTCCATGTTTCCCTTGATAGAAATTTGCATGTAATTTAAGTGATTCAGTATAAATATGTTTATTAATTAAATAAAGACAAATTATTTAATAGGCCTAGTGGAAAGTGTCTTTTCAATAACCATTGTACTTCTAGAAAAGGCATACAAAGATTGATTTTTGCATGGTTCAGAAGAAATGCATGCCCATTGTCTGTTTTGCGAGAAAGACTTCTGCATTTTAAATATGGGCGAATCGACAATGAAATCTTACACGAAAAGAAAAAGTGTATATATTTATTAGAACAAGATATATCTGCTGATTGTGTTAAAGAATGTGAACTCGTAGCATGCTCTGAAATTTTCAATGCATCTGTTTCTTCAAAAGAACTTTTAAAGTCTATGGACACTTATAGTTTTAAACAATGGATTTAGCTGCAGTTCTTGTAACAATAGAAATTACCTCTTTCAAGCAATATTTCCAGACAGTGCTATTGCAAAGCAGTACAGTTGTCTTAAAAAAGTATGCTTATTTAACAGTTTTTAGAATTTTACCTTATTTTTCCAACTTATTTAAAGAAAAAGATAAAAATGTTTCTAATTATGTGCTTCTCTTTGAATGCTTAAATAATCATCTGCAGACAAAACAATTGTACTGCCATATAAGAATTTGAGATAATGATACAGTTTAAACATGGTATTACTCATCCAATTTTTTAGGTCATTCAACTGGGGATATTTTGTTTGAAAAAGTGAATGAGAAGTGCTTATAATTAGGAATAAATGGATTACACCAGTTGTCAATTGATAGCCCAAATGGGAATTGGTCTGTTTTGACTAAAATGGTTGATTTTTAAAAAAGTGAACATCATTCAAATGTTGGAAACTGCAGAAAATATAAGAGTTTTTGACAAATTGCTTGAAATGTTACCATATTTTAAAACACATGTGCCATTTGTTCAAAACAAAAAATTTCCTAATCCTAATATCAAAACTTATGATATTGTGCAGAAGTGTATAAAAGATGTAATTTTTCCTGCTAAATTCATTTTTGTATATATATATATATATATATATATATATATAATTGCTGAAGATTTTCACGCATTGTTGAAAACTTTGGTGCAAAAGCTTTTAAAAGAATCTTTGCTATCTGAATCTATTGGATATGTCTAAAATTACTCATTATTTTATACAATGTATAATCCAGTATTATATAGAATATTGATTGTTTAAATAAAAAAAAAATGTTCTGTTATAGCTGTAAATTCATTGAATCCTTTTGAATTAATCGTTAAAAAATAGTCTCATTAATATTGCAAGTACATAATTATATGCATAATTGGTTAAGAACAATTTTTAAATTAAAATTTATGTCATTGTCAATATCTTCTGGAAATTTTTGATTTGATTCCTGGAAATCTGTATGAACCCTGTATCAATCTTTCTATATTGAAAAGGCTTTGTGACTAAATTGCATGCTTGTTTCTTATTACCTTTGAAAAGATTTGGAGGTACCATGTTATGACTGTAGGTATTTTTCTAGGTTAATGCACTTATTGCATTAACCTAGAAAAATACCTATACCTTGCACGCAGGTTTTGAACATCAGCGTTATTGGCAAATGTAAAGTCTATTAAGGAGGCTCGATTCTTTGGGGTCTCTGCAACCAGATTTCCAACTGCATGTAATAGAATGCACATAGAAAAATAAAATTTATTCTAGTGTGGTTGCAAAATAGTTAAAAATTACATTAAAATTGATAGTATAATATGAAGGTTCAACTGTTAAAAATTCCTTGTTAAAGGAAATTGAGGTGGTGCCCGAACAGTTAGCACTCTTTGGTTCAACAGTTTGTGGGTTCGATTCCCACCTTGGTCTTATGTGTTTGTGGTGATTTGAAATCTCCTTTAAATTATAATTCCCATTATAATCAGCCATCATATACAAAAAATTATGAATGAATGAAGAAACAGCCAGTCTTGTTAAAGAGACAAGGTATATGAGATAATCTAGCAGGCTTGTGTTGATTCCTTTTACTTATTAATAGTTCAATTTAAATCTTGTTTTATAGAGTTCTTTTAATTTTTAATCTTAATATTTTTTTATTTTTATGTTTTAAATATATGAATAATTTTGAAGATATATATTTAAGGTTACCTTTGATCAGTTAAACAGTTTTAAATTATTATTACCTGTAGTTAAATTTAAAACATTTCAGTATTTCTTAAAAATAACAAATACAGCAGGCCATATAATGAAATGTGTATAAAATATGTAATAAAATAATTATAATTGTTTCAATTAATGTATATATATTAATCCTCATCTTAACTTGTATGGATCCTCAAACTTGTCTGTTGAAAGCATTTTAGTGTTTGTTTAAATTTCTACCAATTTTAAGAAATATGGCCATGTTAGTTTTTGTCCCAAAAAAGCTCCCCTCCCCTTCCGCTTGGCATTTACTATATTTTATGTATTTTATTTTGAAGTAATTTTCTTAAAATGATATCTTTACTATTGATTAAGATTTGACTGTGATAAAATCTTAAATTTCTTGAAAAAAGAGTGAATTTCTATCTTTAATGAGCTTTGTATCAATTCTCCATTAAAAGTGAATTGAGAAATTCTGTAAAGGGAAATACATGTCAACAAAATATTATTTTTCTTAGTGTTGCAATCACTTATCAAAAAGACATAAATATTTTGTTTGGTTTGTGATTCCTAAGTTTTGTATTTTAAATTAGATTATTCAAACCCGTTCCTCATTTTAAAATTCATAAGTATTAATGATCTTTGAAATAAATATATAGTGGCAAACTGTGAACAAAAGAGTAGAAGAAAAAGTGTAATATATATGTGTGTGTGTACACAAAAGAATACCCTATCTTTTCCTGTAAAATCATTTGCAGATTCTAAAATAAATTTCCTTTTATAAATTCTTCTGGTGAAACTTTATTTTGAAAGATGTGTGACCTGTAGCTCTTAGTAAATTTATTTGTGTTGTCTTATGAAAGTGAAGATCCCTAAAATAAAACTTTTTTCTTAAAAATATTAGTACAATCCCATTTAATTCTTACCTTCTGGCAACCTTCTAATTCAAATATATCACAATTAATTGTTAGTATATTTCACTGTAAAGCTAACAAAATTTAAAGTATCATGATTATACTGGATTGTTTACTCTATGTATTGTTTATTAATTATGTACTGTATTTCTCAGACTTTTTTGCTTTAAATAATGTGACTTAGAATTGTTAAAGAGTTATTGAAATGAGAAAGAATTTGAGATATTGACAAATATTTGTTTATACATTTTCTTAAAAAGTAAAATATACAACCTAAAGAATTATTTCTTATTGTCATCAAAATTTTAAACTGCTGTTGAAATGTTATGAAAAATAATAAATTTATTTGTAAAAAAATAATTAATACTATCCAAAATTTAAATTGCTATTAGTTCATAATACAAAAGTAATAAGCAATTACACTAGTTTTTAAGCAAAAAAATAAAATAAAATAAGGGTTGAAAATATAAATGTCTAACCTACTTTTCTCTGAACATTAAAATGTTTTTTACATTAAAGATATTTGTGTTCACAATCCTAACGTCTAAATCTGTTTTTACTTTCTTTAAAGCAATTTTTTAATACTGTAGCTATGTTTTCCAAAACTTAGTAGCTTGAGGTGGGTGCATTATGTTGTGCTGAACCATTGATGTTCGCCATACATTCCAGTTTATAAGGATTTTTCTTTCTGTAGAAAATTTAGTACGCAAAATAACTTTTTTATGAAAGCCTTTATTTTTAATAGTTTCAATTTTGTTAAATTGATCATATCTTTGCAGATGAATGCAGAGAAGCTTAGTAAATTACAAGCTCAAGTACGCATTGGTGGAAAAGTGAGTTTTGTTAATGTTACTTTTGTGTAGAATATTTCTAAAATGTTGATTTGTGTGTAAATTGATAATTTATTTTAATCCATATTTAGAAATATCGGGAATTCTTGATCAACTTTAATCACATTATTCTCACTCTAATTCGTAATACTTATTAAAAAGTGTATGCAAATGAATGGATTATTATACAAAATTTAAGAAATTCATTATGTTTATCAGAGTTTAAATTGTGTAAAAAGAATTTTGATCATTAATGACTAGAATATGATTGCTATTGGTGCATTTTTTATTTGATGTACCTTTTGAAAGTAACTACATGCAGTAGACGCACATTTTTATGAGCACTCATGATTTTATAAATTATTTTCATGTCCATTATGAGGTCCCTAAGATATTTACAATTAATTTTAAGTTTTAATTCAAATTTGTAAGCTAAATGTTTGAAAAATCTCTTTTGTGAACTTGTTTCATGTATTTTCTATTTGGATTATTTTTTTATTTGAGGTTATATTCAATTTCTATTTTATGATTGAGAAAATATTTGTTTTGTGTATTATTAATTGTAACTTTAAGTATTGATTAGTACGATGAATAAAAAGTTCAGATTCTAAAATTAAAGGAAAATTATATTTGTTTATGAAGTGTGTGATTCATATGATCAGACTTTAGGCTATTAAATGCACCAACAACCAGTCTCAAAGCATTCACCCTTTTTTTTTTTTTTTTTTTAGTCATCAATAACATCAAGTGAAAATATTGTAGAATCCTTTGAAAAGAGAATCATATTTTAAATTTGACATTCTACATGCAGTACTCTTCTCAATATATGATTGGAATGATATTGCAGGAAAAACATATAAATCCTATTGATATATGTACACTACATGAGCTACTGTAACTAAAAAAGATTTTTTGAAAAAGTTATCTTACCACTTGAGTGAAAATAAGTTATTCATAAGCTATGACAAAGAAACCTACTGCTTTGCAAAATATCATTTCTGGATTCTTTTGTAATCCAGATTCATATATAATTTGTTCCTAAAATTTATTAAATGATGGAGAATATAAAATATTTCAGATATAAAACAAAGAAAATGACCTCAAGAAAATTCTTGCTTAAAGTACAAAAATGTGTAAGTGGTTGTAAGAATTGTTTTTAATTAGGAATTTTATTTTGCATATATTTTTATGTAATGCATACTCAGTAAATCTTTTCTGATAGTAATAAAGAGTGAATAGTTTTAAAGTTGCTTTTTTCTTTAGCTATTTTAACAATCCCTATATGTTTGTAAAAACATGAACAACTACTGTGTTTTTTTATATTCATTTTCCTATAATCTTAAGCAGATAGTTATTTGGAACTTAAATAGATGATCTTTCTTGATAACGAACTTTTCCTCAATCTGAAATATTTTTTTAATTTTATTTTATAATAATCAACCTTTAAGATATTTTCTTTGTTCAAGTCCTTGAAAAGTACTTTGAAAATTAAAATTGATGTTGTGTGCCCATTAATGTAATGAAATGTTCCTGCTTTGACAATCATATTCTTTGAATAATTTTCCAAGAAGTTACCTGTAGGTCCCAGTCTAATTAGCCCTTGTGTGCAAAAGATTAACATTAAGCAACAAACAAACTGAGAAGTTATCCTCCATTTTATGAAATTGTTAGAAGAAAAAAAAATTTGCAGCTGCACTTAAGTAAACCATATAATGGCAAAGCTCTTACCTGTAAGTATATTTCCCTTCCCATAAATTCTCATATACAGAGGCATTTGGAAACAAAAAAAGAATTTTTTTAATTAATTTTATTTTTATTTTTTTTAAGGAGACTGCTTAATTTCCCTCATATCCTCACAATTTTTATAATCTCCTGTTTTTTGTTATGTGTGCAATACCCTAAATGTTTGATTAATTACCATTTTTATCTGGATGAAAAATATTAAAAAAATTATATTTTGATCATGAAAAGGAGTGCTAAGTCAAGCTAAATATCCTTCATTTCCCATTTGCTATTTTTTTAAGATGCTATATGTGTAATTGTCATATTTTATAATCTAATGATTTTAAATTTTCAAATCAATGAATCTTTATCATGATTCAGAAAATAAGAAATTTTATAATTTTTTACCCACTAAATAGATAGGCAACAAAAATGTAAAAATTCTACGGTGTAAAATTAAATATCTTAATCTAAAAGCTCAGTTTTTAAAGGAAATTTTTTTTATGCGCTTTTTAATTCCTTAAATAAATTTTTATAATTTCTGGACAATCTTATAATAATTTGTCTTTGCTTTGTTTTATAATCATATTTTTAGATTTTTAGTATGAATTTTTTTTGTCTGTTTACTCTTCCCCTTGATCATCTATGTAGGGTACTGCTCGAAGGAAGAAGAAGGTTGTACACAGAACTGCCACAACAGATGATAAAAAGTTACAAAGTTCTCTAAAAAAATTAGCTGTTAACAATATTCCTGGAATTGAGGAAGTGAGTAAAATCATCTAATCTTATGTTCATCTTATTTCAGCCTTTCTCTTAAAAGGAAACTTCTATTTAGAATTATTTTGTGGGCTTTCTTTTTGGCAAAATTTTAAATTTATTAAATTTTTGAATGTGTGTCTTGATTTTAAATTTGAGTTATAAAAGCTGGGTTTTGTGAGTTCAACTTTTAAAATGCTTAATTGTATTTAGTTCAAATTTTATTTGCATTAAGTTATAAAGCACAATATACCTTATACGAAATCATTAATTGCATAAAATTCATTTGCAATAAAGAATGATGTTGAATCACACACACACAAATTTTAATATTTTATTTATATGATTTATTTATTCACCTGCTCAAACTTAATTGTTTTTAATGGAAATTTTGAATTGTGTTTTACTACTAGATAAAAAATATTCTATTGTACAGGGAAAAAATTAAATATTGATTGGCATACACTAAGATACTACTTTTTCCATCTTTTGAGAAAAAAAAATTTTAGTTTGTGATTACAGAATTTATGTATTTCATATTAATGGCTGTTGCTAAAAGCATGAAGGAGTCTTAATGTGAGCAAATTGAATATCTTTCTTCATTAAATGTTGATGAAACTTCTAATCATATGAGTGTAAAATATTAAAAAATATTTAAGTTTTTAATGAAGATTAGAATATAATTACCAACTATAAGAAAATATGCATATTAAAATAAATATGCTGATAATATTTTTTTTACATCCTTATGTTGGCTTTTTTGAGCATAATAAGTCTTGCTGTCCAATAAAGAAATGAAGTATCTCCAGGAGTGGAGAGCATTTTGAAATGTGAAGAAGTGCATGCTTCCTTGAGGGCAGAACATTTCCAAAGATGCTCGCCATCCATCTCAACATGTTCCTTACATAAAATGCAGTCTGGTGAATGTAAGCTCAGTGTGATATAGATGTTTCTGGAGAAAATCTCATAATAAAACTAAGTTATTTATCTGATATTTACCCAACCTTGCATAAAATAGAAAATGGCGTAAAAATAAGTATTTTCTGTGCACAAAATAACTTCTTTTTAAATTATATGGGGATTTTGAAATAAATGGGAATAATCTAAACTGTTGTTGCATGACCCTGAGGTCAGCAATAATAGACCAGGTCCATGAGTGCATACACCTTCAAAAAGTCATGCACCATAAGTAGATTCTCCATTAAATCTCTCCTATAGAGACCAGGGCATTGAAGAATATGCTCAGGAGAGGCCTGTTCATTTCAACATTTGGAGCAAATTTCAATTTTCTTCATACTGTCAACGAATTTCAAGTTACTAAGATGGCCATTTCGGAAACAGTTAATAGCCATTTGTTGTCTATTAAGACCAGTAGCCAGGGAAGTACCTGGGTACTCACAGCGGTACCAATGATGCTCAGGAGGGACAATTCAAGTGGTTTTGTTATAATCTTAATTTGCATAGTTCTCTGAAACTATGCTTTTAAGTTTTCTATGAAATAATTGAGATAATGTGTATTGAATTACGAGCATAAATTGCATTTTATTGAAGCAACTTTTGAAATTTCAAGAAAACTCAACTTGCTAGAGTCTTAAATAGATTTTAACATGCTACTTTATACTAAAGATTTTATAAATTAAATAATGTATTCATAAGTAACATATCCATAAGAAATTAACTTTTCCTTAAGTTTGTACATTGTTATTTTGCCACATTTTTATCACAGATTTATTCATTTCTTGAGTGAAAATACTGTTCTTTTCTGTGTACCCTGGCATAGAGGTGGATTCTTACCCCCTTATTTCATTTGGAGGACATTGCAACCACTGCTTCAATTGCTTTTAATCAACATGGCACTCTTTCTATTGTTGATACAACTATTTATCAAATACAGTAGATTATTAGAAAAAGTTCATTGATAAAATTATTAACATGTCTCCGAACGGCTTATTTCATGTTATGTTTTATTTATTTTTGCCTGACATTGAAAATAGAGAAACACTGTATGATCGATCTCGAAAGAAAATCAGGTTATCATGTTGAAAAATCAGATGTTAAGCAGTATATGAAATGATACATGAATAGATAATGTTAAATTATACAATGGGAATAAATAAGCCAGTATTGACTTAAAATGATGATCTCGTGTTTTAAAATAATTTGTGGTGGCATTCTAAAATGTAAATTCTAGTGGAAACTGTTGTGATAGTATATCCAAAACCTTAGGTTGAAAGTATCATCTTTCAGTATTGTAGATGTTAATGCCAACATTATCAAATGGGTAGCACTCTTGCGTTTGGTTCACCTGTTAGTGTCTTCAAATTCCATCTTGAGAGTATATGTTTATATTAGTTTGGAATCAACTTTAAACCATGGGTCCCAATATAATTAGCTCCCATGTGCTAAAAATTACCATTGAATGACAAATAAACCAATCCAAATTATTGCTAATGACTTAACAATGTTAGATGTAGGAAATTTTGGGTATTAGAATTATTTAATGGTATTGCAAACTCATGGTTAATTAAAAAATTAACAAGGCATTTCTGGAGAAGAAAATGTGCTAAAGAAACAAATTTATATCTATGAAAAGTTGCAATTTAAAAAAAAAATTATAATACAACTTAATTATATTATGAAAAGGCCTAAAATGATCAGTAAATACTTTACTTAAAAAAAAAAATTTCATCTTGGCATTTTCATAAAGTAACACCCTGTCATACATTTTTATACTGATATAAAATATAATTTTTTTAAGGAGAAAAACCAATCATTTTCTAAGTATGTAGTCATTTTCCAGTTGTATAAGTTATGGCTGTCTCATTCTTGCGTACAGTATACTGTGATTTTCAATGCTGAAATAAGTGCTTATTCTTTCTCAGGTAAATATGATAAAAGAAGATGGTACAGTTATTCATTTCAATAATCCTAAGGTACAGGCATCATTGGCAGCTAACACATTTGCAATTACTGGGCATGCGGAACCCAAACGTAAGTAACTCCATGTTTAATAGGAAAATCAAATTTACATGCTTTGATATAATAATGATGTTATTGAAATCTTAACTAAAATTTTAAATCCCAGGATTTGTGCATTGGATAATTTAATTTCAAGGGCTAGGAGTTGTCCTGATATTTCTGATATTCCTAATTTTTTTAAAAACGTCCTGAAATGTCCTTATTTTTCAAAATAAATCCTGGAATTCTTCAATTTTTTATTACATTCCTTTAAAAGTTTAATATTAATTAATAATTTTATATTTTTCAATTGTAAATTTTTCTTCCAGTGGAATATATTTTTTCTTTCCATTACTCTGTTCAACAAGGAAGAGATTTTTCCCCTTTTTGTTCTCTTTTTAAACCAGAAATAGGGTTACCAAACATTTGTCTCCTCCTGATATTCAGACATTGGTCACAAATGTCTGGTATCAAAAAAATTTAGGTTTGGGCTTACCATTAAATTCTATTTTCAGCAAAAGATTCTATTTTTAGTAGTGCACAACTCTTTGCAATGAAAGTGAAATTGTGAGAATTATTCGTTTACTTTTATGCGCCTGCGTAGAATTCTTATCTCTCCATTTTGAACGATTTTGATGGATGACTTGAAGAACGTTTATCAGCAAGTTTAGAATTTATTTTTTGAAAACAATTTTCATCTAAAAATACCAAGGAAAACGAAATTTTCCAATAAATGATTGGCACTTCAACATGGAAATAAATGTCTACTTAAGACATGGTGCAGAAGTGTTGATGTACATTCTGCTGAGTGCTTTGTGTGCAAAAGCAAATTTAGTGTTTCAGATATGGATTTTAGACAAGTGTTTGCTCATGCAAATGGATTAAAACACAAAAAGCTGTGAACTGTTACAAGAATCAAACACTATTTACTATATCAACTTCATCTGAATCTTCGACATCGACTGTAGTAGTTATGACCGTAATGTGAACTGATTGAGGAGTAGTGTATAACAAATCACGATTTCCCAAAATGACATCAGAGAAAACCATTATAGCTGAAAGCATTTTAATTTTGGTGGCAATAAATTTTTTATTTATTTATTTTTAAATGATTTAGATAACATTAACAGAAAATTTTTTGATGACTCCTCCATAGCAAAATATCTCAAATTATCTGACAAAAAAGTCAGATATTTGATTAATTTTGGGCTAGGTCCGTTTTTTAAAACTCTTGCTTCGGGATATTAGCACTTCATATTTTGCTTTACTTTTCGAAGAAGCTTCTACAAAACAAATTGTTGGATATGTACATCTCATATTGGTCTGATAATCAAGGAAAAAATGTCATTTGTTACCTCAAATCACATTTTTTAAAACATGCTTAAACCAATAGAATTGTAAAAGTTTTTATTATATTTTATTGAAAATAATGGTTTCAATTTAGAAAAATTAATACAGTTGTATATGGATGGACCAAGAGTTAATTTAGCTGTTGTAAAGCAAAAAAAATAGAACTGAGTAATCAAAATTTACTATTACTAATTGATTTGGGTACATGTTGCTTACACACAAAGCACTATGTAAGGCACTTAATAAAATTTATTGTAATATTGATGAATCTGTTGTAGGTATTCATCAATTTTTCTAACTATCTCCTACAAGAAGGGAAGATTATCATTCCTTACAGTTGGAAATACTGGAAAAATCTTAGCTAGACATAGTTTCCTTCATCATGTTGAGTGCCTTTGGTTAACTTTGGGGTCAGTTTGGTCATATTGTTGAGCAATATGATGTTCTAAAGGAATATTTTATTGTTAAAGTAACTAAAGAGAATTGAAATCTCCTCTTTCTGATAGACATCTTCAGATTATAAAATATTTGAAAGACCCTAAGACTGCCATATCTGCATTTTGTTTCATTTTTTTGTAAATCATTTGAACTATATTTACTTCTAATGCAAAAAGTCGCACCTTTAGTACACATGATGTATAGTAAGCTAAATGAACTTGTTTGCAGTATTATGTTTAAACTTTTAAATCCAGAAAAAATCTGTGAAAAAAATGGAGTAAAGTTGCTACAAATTAATGCTGATTCAGGAAAAAATTTGTTAAATTTAAACAAGATTGAAATAGGTCATTTTGCAACAACAATATGGGTAGAGCTTATGGATAAAACATTTCTACAAAGTGTGTGTCAGAAGTTGCTACATAGCAACTTCAAAGCATTTGCTTCAAAAACTTCCTATAACAAATCCTTTACTCAAAGATCTCCAGTGTTTGTCTCCATATAATAGAAAAAAAGAAGAGTCTAGGAGTTCATTTAGCAGATTAATTCAACATATTCCTCATGTGTTTAAAACTTCTTCAGACTTTGATTAAGATGAATGAAGAATGGATTCTTTACTTGTGTAAAGATGTGACTTTGATTGTGAATGATTATGATAATGACCAAAATATCTGTAAATATTGGAATGCTGTTTTCAATGTGAAAAATGCTGGTCGTTATATAAAATATCCCACTCTTTCTAGAATTGTTATAGCATGTCTGTCATTGAATGTAAATTCCCAACCAGAATGTGATTTTTTGACTAACAATTCTGTTATGACAAAGGAAGGGGCTTCATTATTGGAAATAACAGTGCAAAGTTTACATACTTGTCATGATGTCATTCGAATGCATGGCAATTCTGTTTCCTCCATTCCATATACCAAAGAAATGATGCATAATATTCAAAAATCTCATGCGGAATATGCATCATATATGGAAAAATCAAAAGATGCAACACAATCAGAGAAGAAAAGAAAGCATGAGGAAGACATAGAAGCTACTAGTGAAAAAAAAAGCTTAAACAATTGCACTTGTTAGAAGAAAAATAAACTTGATAATCAGTGTGCAGCTCAAAAATTTTTGGATGATGCAACCCAAAAAAATAGCATGTGCTATTAGTGATGATAATATGAGTGATGTGAATGTTGGACAAATGATGGTGTCTGCTGCTAATACAGAGATTGCATCTGTGATTGCATAAGTTGAAAAGGTGCAGTATTAAATTATCAGAATTAAATGTTAATACATCCAGTTCAAAATGAACATTATTCAATTATACATAAATTTACTGTAATTTAAAGCATTTATCATGTTACTTATTAATTTTCAGAAAATGTTCAGTATAAAAAATTTTAATTTCTGTATCATTTTTCATATTGTTATATTAAAAACTCAGATTAATTAGTGCATTGTTTTCTAAATTGTGTTATATTCATAAAAATGAAATTAATATGTAAAAGTAACATTGGTTTTGTTTAATTATTGAAATATGTCCTGATATTTCTTGAATCAATAAAAATTAGTATCTTATATGTTTGAAAACTATTATTTTAAAGCTAAATAAAAATTAAATGGGGTTTCAATTACACTGACTTGATGAGTTAGGTGTTAGTCTTTACCAAAAGTAAATGAGGATAGGTTATGAAGAAATTAATCAAGGAATCAAGTTATGGCTTCAAATTTAAAATCTGAAGCCGTAACTTGATTCATTGATTAATTTCTTCTGTTTCTGCCTGAAATTATTTCCTAACAACTTAATTATTTATCACTTCATTATTTTGTTTCATTTTATTAAATATGTAGATTTATTATTTACCAAACATAGTCATAGTTGAACATTTTATTATAGCATATTGGTGTATATTTATGAAACCAACTTCCAATAAAAACAAGTTTTATTATACAAGATTGGTATCTTTTTTATTCATTTCTTTCTATTCTGATGTTTTCAAATCTACATCTGTTAAATATTTTTAGTTCTAAAAGACTTTTTGAATTGACATGAATGATTAATTCTTGAATTGATATGACTTATTACAATGAACTTATTAGCATGAATTGGCTTAGTGAAACACCTTTAAATATTATTTTCTGGCCCTGATATAAATTAAATTGCAATAAATGATTGAAAACAATTTTTTTCAACTTTTGATGGAAGTTAAGAAGTTGGATGTATATAATCCAATATGATCAGTTGCTGTGCATAGTTATTTTCTGTTATTGAAATTTCTTTGTTTTTGGTGTTAATCAAAATTGTTAGGAATGCCATAGTTTTTAAAAAAAAAAAAAAACTTTCGGCATTTGATATAATCAATAGGATTTGACCTTAATTTTTATAGGTAAATTGGAAATATATTAATTCACACTTTAAAATGTATATTATGTTACCTAAATGTAGATACAAATAGGAATGAGATTTTATATATTATGTGTTAGTTTTAATTACATTCTTCTTTATATTCATTAATTGTATGTAAATGAAAATATTTAAATAAAATAAGTTCTTCACATAGAATTTTTTTTTAATCCCTTAAGATGAGAAATGTTAATTATTTGAAATATATTTTCAAATAATCAGTTCACACATGTATATAACTTATGATAGAGTTTATTGCATGTAATAATGTGTGCAAATTAAATACATGTTTCTGATTCTTTTAATTTGTGTAATTAAATATTTAAATTCTTTCTAAAACCATGTGAATAATTGAGTAAATGGACTATCCATTCTGGTTTATTATTATTATTAAAATTATTACCCTAATTTAAAAGAAGGCATCCCAATGTTATATATGTATTTCTACAAGATATATTCATAAAAAAAACTAATTTTTTGTATTTTCTTTGCTTTAGAGATTACAGAAATGCTCCCTGGAATTTTAAATCAATTGGGAGCTGAAAGTCTTACACATTTAAAACGACTCGCTACCATGCAAACTTCTACAGGTAATTTTTAAATTCACTACTGTTATTGGTTTTGCCGTTACATAGAATTAATTTGTGTATTTTAAAATTATTGTATGTTTTAAAAAGTTTTTAATTTTCAACTTCCATTTGATACTTTTTTATTAATTAAAAACACCAATCTTATTCTTATATAAAAATCATTTTAACAATAATTTAATTTTGTTGCGCTTCCAATTAGGTATAAACAGTTTTTCCAAGATTTGTAAAAACCAACAAAAACAAGGCATGAAAATATTCTAAGCAAAATAATTTAATTTAAAATGTATTGATCAAAACTGAATATCAGATTACATTAAATTATAGTTGCTGATCCAGTTAGTTATATATATATGTGTGTGTGTAATTTGTGAATGTATTTACTATACTGAAAAAAACTGAACTAACTTGGTTATAACTTAAAATGCTGTAAAGTTAACGGTGGTTCATTGCTAGTATATTGTTTGAAATACAATCTCAAGTTCTCTCCACCTTTCCATTTATTTAATATACCAGATTAACCTTCATACATAATATTTTATGAGAATATGTTACCTGCAATAAAAAGTTCAAAGGGTACATATGTAATCTACATTAAATTTAAAAGAGACTGAATGTAAAATATGGGTGCTTATCTGAAAAAAAGATTTTAGCCAGTTGTTATCAGAAGAATAAAATATCTTGTGAAATCAAATTATTTTTTTAGTCGTTTGTTGGAAGATTTTGTTCAACATTTTTGCCATAATCTAATTATAACAAAAATTAATCTGTATCATTCTTATTAGATATGAACAAAACTATATAACAGCCTGATTTTGGTCATGAAACAACTGCTGTATAGTTGTTAAATAATATAGTTTCAACATACAATGCAGGGATTCTCTTTTTTTCCCCCATAACATTAAGCTAACATAATAACATTATGTAACATAACATTATGTAAGCTTTTATGGCTATGTAATAGAATCGTACAAATTCATTTTTCCATTGCTTGATTGATTAATGAACTTTAAGTGTATACGACAAATAAAACTTTATAGTAAAAAAATCTTACTGCCTTGTGTTTTAGGGTGCCAAAAAAATATCATTTCTATGTGTGTCACTAATTGATTGCTATTTGTCATTTCATTGTGTATCTCAAAAGTGTGCTAAAGTTATTTAAGGTTATTGTGACTTATTCTCTTCTAAATAATTTAGTATTTAACTTAACTGCAATTTGGGGTGAAATGACTAGCATAACATCTGAAGAGCATAACTGACATTGTATGCTTTTAGCTTTGCAAGGGTGGTTATGCAACTAAAAACCATTTGTTATGTTTGTTCAAGTTTATAGATGTTCCTAAATGCTGAAGATAAATTTCCAAGTTCAAATCCGTTATTTTGATGTTTGACTCCCATTGATTAGGAAAACCAACAGTATTAGACAATAACAGGCTAAAGACAAAAGTGAAAGCAAATTTGTGTCAAACAATCTAGAAATTGTCAGTCAGCCGAATGGTTATCACTCTAGGTTTTAGAGTTCATCATAGTTGGGTCCCACCTTGGGCATGGATGTTTGCAGTAGTTCGGAATCCACTTTAAACCGTAGGCCCCGGTCTAACTAGCCCTTGTACAAAAAATGACCATTGAGCGACAAACAAATCAAACTAGAAATTGTCAGGCACCCTTAACCATACTTTTTCAAGCATCTAGGAGCATATCTAGCAGATAAAAAAATAAGTAAATCGACTATTGGAATCCCCACTAATCTGTTTGAAAAGAACAAAGCTAAGTGATCTAATACATGCAGCATATTGTTTCAATGATACAATTTTGATGGTTTCATCATATGCACTTGGTATGTAAAGTCTGGTTGGTATTATGTTTTTGAAGGTGATCTGTGATTTCCTTTTTCTTTATAGGTCCCATTTCTGAACAAACAAATAGTGGTGTCGATGATGATGAAGATGAAGAAGTGCCAGGTAAAATTTATTTTTCAAATAACATTTTTTTAAACTAATTTCCATTACAAGACATTTTTGAAAATTTCCTGGATTAATTTTAATGAGTTCATTAAAATTTGTCCCTCACTAAATCATTTGTCATGCTGATTTGCATATTGTTTCTAAGTCAGTGGTCAATTTATTCTTAAGCTTTGAAATATGTGACTTTAAAAACGAATCTTTTGTGGTTTTTTGTAAGAATTTTCACATCTAAGCACTCATTGTATTTTTTGTTTTATTCTTTTTAAAAAGTCTGCTTCAACTTTGCATGGTGGTAAAATTTTTGCTTCAGTTTTATATGAGTGATTAATTTCTTCAATTAATTCTTTCAGATTTAGTTGAAAACTTTGATGAGCCATCAAAAGCAGAAGGTGTGTAATTGTACCATAAAAGCCGCAAAATGAAGAAAGTGTCTGTAATAACAACTGTAATTTTATTGGTATATGGTTACTCAACCATAACCTGTTTTTCAAAATTCATGTACTGTGTGTAGTAAAAACATGTTTGTATTAATCCTTGTTGTTATTAATTAAAAAAAAGTTGTGCTGTTTTTTTTATTATTATTATTATTATTATTTTAATTACTGTATTTATAAACATTGGCTAAGTTTGAAATGTAAAAAAATATATCTGATTTGAAGAATAGGAAAAAAGACATTACACCCATAAGCATTATTGTTGCACACAGTCCTTCTAAAATATTTTAAATACATGTAATTAAAACCCAACAATTATTTAGCGTATGTTTTTTTTTTTTTTTTTTTATTTCTTAGAAAAAAGGCATGGACAATCCTCTTTTTTTTCTAGGGAGAATAACATGGTGAGAGTCTAAAATATCTCTTTTAAGCTTTTCCTTACATTAATGATTATATTAGAAATGTACTTGCAGTTCGGCGGCATACCATGTTACCAAAAGTAGGTTGAAGTTTAAGTCGTTCATTAAGGTTGTGAATTGGTTTTAATTCCAATTACTTTTACTACTTTACTTTTATTATTTTAACTTTCATTACTTTTTCTAAAGAGTATTTGAAAAATAATTTTTTTCTGGGGTATGATATTTTTAAACCCATTTGTTTTGGGTCTTTGTTGCCCATATATTTTTTTATTGTATAAACTAGTAGTATTGTGTAAAAATAAAAACACTAAAAGGATTTTCAATATCATTTCTCACACTAGCGTTTCTTGGATGTGTATATTACACACATCCATCACAATTATAAAAAATATTCATTTAAAAAAAACTTGTTAATAATTTTATATAATTGGTTTCTTGGCACTGCTTCTAAATTTAAAAAGGATATTTTTTTATTTCTATTTAAGTAAGTTTAGTATTGTAGTGTTGAAATTTTTTTCCTTTGAAAGTTATTCCAAAAAAAGTTTTAGATGCACTTTTTCTTTCTGACAAATATTCTATATGTGTGAGTTAATCCTTCTAGAAATATATTTTGGAAAAATTAAATTTTACATTTCTTGTTATAGAATTAATAATTGTTATTACTGGTAATAAGAATTAAAAATTGGCTGTACTTGCACAATCTTACAGTTGACTGCTTGAATATCACATTCTAATATTTCAATCACTTAGTACATCATGCTTATCTTGTATTATTATTATTGCAAGGGATATGAGATTTTCTGCTGGATCCCAAGTCATGTAGGTCTCGATGGCTATGAGATCTCTGATTCCACTTCTAAATCTGCATTTGGTTCATCAATTCCTTTATCTGACCTGAGAACAAATGTTAATTTATTCTCTGTGGCAGGAATCGTAGAGCATGCACGTGAATAATAAATTGCGTGCCACATTTCCATACATTACCTCATTTAACATTTTTATCAATGCAAAGTGCTGGTGTAAGATTAACTCGACTTTGTATCTGACACGCACGTTTCACACATAGACATTTGTTTTTAAGTGAATTAAATCCTTGGTGCTAAACGTGTGATGAACCATCCACTATTTATCATTTTAATTTGTGTTATGATTAAAACAACTTACGTTTACATTTTTCTAAAACTAATATTTTAACTTTGTTTCATTTAATAGGGATTCACCTCATAGAAATCTACTCACTTTTTTGAGGAAAATAGGTTTTTTACATTATATTTTTAATTTCTAAGTTTAATATATATAGTTTGATATTTCCTTTTATATTTTATCATTGAGTTTTAAAAAATAAATGCTTTAATTTTTGTTTTAATGTTGCTTAGGTTTAAAAAAAAATCTTTCTTGATGCTGCCTGTCCATTTTGTACCTTGTCAATTAACATTGTATTCTTATTATTCCTTGTAGTTTCCTCACTATTCTAATTAATTGTCTCATAAAAGTATTGGTACTTTTGAATCTTTGGGTGAGAAATGTTTTGTTAGGCTATTATCTATTATGAAGTTAATGCCACATGATTTTGGTCATATCTTTAATCTTAAGTAAGCACTTATTTTATAACCAACTTCATTGTCATCCTCAAACATAAAACTACTTAGTGGTTAATGCTCTAGTCTTCAGTTCAGCAGCTTGTGAATTCAAATCCCTCTTCATGCTTGGGTGTTAATGGTTTGCAATCCACTAAACGGTAAATCCCGGTCTAATTAGCCTTTATGACCAATCAAACGTAAGACCAAATTCACGATTCGAATATCTTTTTATCATAGTTTTAATATGTCCTTGTATGCATATCTTCCTGCATATTTTAGTAATGATGCGCTGTTAAAGCATCTCTAAAATTTTGTCTTATTCAGATCAAGCTTTTTATATGAAAATACAAGTTTACTGCTTAAAAATAAAAAATTTTGATTATTTTAATAACCACCATATATTATTTTAGGAAATGTATTCGTACAAAAATTATAGAATGTTACTTTTTCCCTTAACTTGAATGAAAAATGGGAAACTCGATCACTGCTGCAGCTTTTCTATCCTGAAAGCTCCTGGTGGATTTCCATCTTCTGAGTGTTTTTGAAGTTGAAATTTCAATTTGAAAAACCTGTAGTGAATCTTTCTTTCAATCAATATGTAAAATAAATTCTGTGAAACTTGTGTGTATTCAGGATTAGCTTTATCAACAATTTAATCGTTCTTCAGGGAAGTTAAGTATCTTTATTAAAATCTAATTTTTGACAAAGTTGTACTTTTTTTGGGTATAGCGAAATCTTATCACTCAATATGGGCACTACTTCAAGACTAGTGATGCCGAGCTAGCAGCTGAATGGTTAGCACTCTTGCCTTCTGTTCAACAGTTTGTGAGTTCGAATCCCACCTAGGGCATAGATGTTTTTAGTGGTTCGGAATCCACTTTATACCATAGGTTCCTGTCTAATTAGCCTTCGTATGCGAAAAATGACCGCTGAGCGACAAACAACAACCAAGACAAGTTATTGTCCTCCACACAAATCTAAAACCTTGTATTCAATCAAATGTCGTGAGCCTGCTATGCTGGCATTATGGGGTGCTCTGCTCCACTTTTCCAACTGAACCATATTTTGGTGTGGAGTCCGACTTCATCAGTACACACATGCCATAGGTGCCCATTCATATTAGGAAAGGACATCCATGCCAAACCAGGATTCGAAACAGGACTTCCTGATAAGCAGTTAAGCATGCTGACTACTAGATAAGTTGGGAGGTAATCAAACTGTTAATCACATCAATTATCACTACATTTTTTAATGAAAATATTCTTATTCGTAGTAATTTTAAAAATTCTTGAGCTCATGCATCAATGAATTAGTAGTAGCTTAATCCAGAATAAATATGATGAAAATTTGTGTAACATGTAAAATGGTGGTGCATGACATTTTACTCAGCAAGTTGAACAATATTTTTCAATTGAAGCTACACAAAATAGAAATAAAATATTAAATAATTTAAAAGTTTTGTTTTGACTGTGGAAATAAGTTGTTTTTGCTCCTTTAAGTTCTAAAAGAGGAAGTTAATCAAATGATGTGTGTGAATGAAAATGCACTTTAAAAAGTTTCTGAAAAAAAATAAGCTGTTTATCTAAAATATTCTCAATTATGTGTAAATAAGAAAATAGTCTAGAAAAGTCTGTGGAATAACTTTTTGATAGAAAATAAAGTATTTTGAAATATGGTTCATGAATTGTATTTATGACATAAAAAGAATTGAGAATGAATTGTGTTTAATTAATAATGGAAGGAAACTTCTGAGTCCAGATTTAAAAAGGTAGTTCTTAACGAGATTAAATAAAGAAAATATGGTAGTTAAAATTAAGTATGATATTTTTATTAAATGTGTTAGATTTCTTTAGAAGGAAAATTGTATTGGATTTTAAAAAATGTTATGCTTTTTTCTTTCATAAAACTAACAGTGCATGAGTTTTTAGTATTTTTAATCAAGTATTGTCTCTTGGGGTAAATTAATACTCCTGATGTTGGTTTGTCTGTTAATAAAAAACTTTGGATTGCTGAAGAAAAAAACTGTATTCATTGATAAAATTATAAGAATATGTTCAGCAGCTTTTAAGGAAACAACTGCAAATTTGATACAAATTTACTGAATAATAAATGTATTTATTTTGCATTAGATTTAAAATACAGAAAGAAATGTACAAACTTATCAGTTATATTAAATTAGCTTTAGTCTTACTATCTGTGTGATCTCTGAAGAATCAAGATATTTGAAATTAAGTTTAAATGAAGTGGATAATGTTATATTATACAACTGGAATGAAACAATTAAACTAATTTGGTCATCTTATATCATTAGAGTAATTCTAAAATGCATTCCAAAAATACAAGTTTTTAATTCCTAATGAAATCTTATCACTTAAATATATTTTCAAGATCATAAATTAGTAATGGCTAAACAATGTTAAATTGGGAAAATTATGAAAAAGATACTATAATTTATATATGAACTATATCAAAATTATATAAATTTGCATAAAAAAAACAGCAATAAACATTATTTTAAAATTATATCTTTATGTTTTATCTAAATAGCGACCAAATATGATCACGTTTGACACTGTGTAATCAATCTAATAATTAAGTACTTTATTTGCCTTCTTACGCCAAAAATTATAGTTATACGACAAATTAACTCTAAAAGCTATTATAGGTCACACATACTTATTCATAGGAAGATATTCGTTAGGGAAGAATCTTTAGTTTCATTATGACATTTTATCAGAGTTGTACTCTTCAGTCAGAAGTCTGTTTTAATGTTATTCATTGTTTATGCTAGGAACGTGATTTCCATTGGTCTACTTAATAATTTTTATCGAGTCCATCTTGTCGGTGCTTGGTTTCATTTGTTTTCTCTTAACGGTTGTTTTCGCACACGAAGTCTGTTTAGACCAGGACCTACGGTTTGAAGTGGATTACGATTCATTCAATTCGAAGCAAATAGCATATACTATATTTGGTATAAAGCTGTAATTGCAAAACCCCCATCGGAAATTAGATTGAACCTGTCAAGATATTCCTTGATTCCTCATAGTCGAAATATTCCGTAGGAAAACTCCGTTACATACCTCCCATGGCTGTTGTTTACCTTATCACCGGCCTTAAAATCATAGACCTCCTTCTTGAAAGAAAGTGACTACTTATTATCCTCCTCTGGAAATAAGAGGTTATTCTGCATATAGTCTTGGAGGCCTGGTTGAGTAAGGTGTTCGCTGTCGGAAGATAGGGAGTTCGAATGCCGAACCAAACAAAGATACGTCGTGTTTGCTAATGACGACTGGGAGTCAATAAATATGTCGAGATCGCATTGTCCTCCATGTGAAATTATATTTCAGGAGGTGTTTTGACTCTTATGCTTCTAAATTACGAAGATTCTCTCTGATAGAATCCAACTCAAAGTTAGGCACAGAGAAGCATGCTAGTGCAACAGTTTCAGTATGATATACGGTACAACATCCCATTTCCGCTTTACGAAACTTATTTGTCCATTTCTCAGACTTCAATTGGTTTTAGCTGTCAAAGGTGCTTCCATTTTCACAATCCTTGTTTATGTGCTTTTATTTCACCCCGCTTTTTATTTTTGATTTGCAAAATATATGTTTTAAAAATAGTGACGTTTCAATATTTTGATCGACTTAAAACTTACTATACTGAAAACTGGAAGAGGAAATTTTATTAAGATGCTTGACATTTTGATTAATTTATTAATTATAACGATTCTGTTGCATCTGAATATTAAACTCCAGTTATCATTTGGCTAATATCAATATTAAATCATTGAAAAATAGAATTTTGTAATAAGAAACTTGTCTGACGCTCTTCACATGTGAAAATTCGGAAAATATATTGTAAAATCATTATTATAGAAATGTAATTTAGTTTTTTTATGAGACCTCAACAAATTTCAAGAAATTAAAAAAGTTATTATATTTTGTTAACATCACAAAAACCATTTCTAAATTATATTAATGGATGAAATCAAAAAGACCACAACAGAAAACACTTTTTTATAGGACGTAATAGATAAAATAATAAATTTACAGGGGAATCAAAAATATATACCACATATGTGTCATTCTATTCAACGGCTCTTAGCATAAATGCTTAAACTTCTTCGATATACAATGACTTGCAAAAAAAAAGTTGCTAGTGATAAAAAATACCATTTAAATTTCACTCGGATTACACTTTGTTTACAGACAAAATGACGTAAAACTGATAAGTTTAAAAGAAACAAAATATAATCTTATTATTTTATAAATAGAATTACGATTCTCGTGTAAAAATATTGATAAAACTGCTATGTAATGCTCTTTTGTATTGGTTATATTTTTCAATATGACACTGCATTATAATATATTAAATCTTATTTACATTATCGTTGACTGCGTTTGAAATAAAATATATTATTATTTTTATATTCAACGCGTAATTTCGTTGAATTAAAATGAACAAAATTTTTCCAAATTAAGCTTTAATGAATGTTAATGGTAAAACAGTGTACTGAGAGACAGTGTGTTTTATTAATAATTATCTAATCATTTAATCAAAATTATAAATTGCTGGTTTATTTAACTGACATGATAACTTAAAGAATAACCTGTTCTCATTTATAGACAATCTTTGTAGTCCTATTAAAACCAGCTTTGTTCGTTTGCAATACTTATGCGGCTGGCTGTTTCTGACGCCTGATAAATAGACATGTAATTTTGGAGCATGATCAATTGACAGTTGTGGTGGCACAATCCACACTACACCAGTGTAATAACATGTGATCTCGAATTACTTTACGTGTAGGGTCAGGTATAGAACTCATAACCTCTCGGTGACGAGAACGAAACATTTTTCAACCTAGCCTCATGGAGTAAGTTAAATCAAGTTATTGCAGTATGTTCCTGATCATTTATTTCTGCCAACTGAAACTACTGCGATTACTAATTTTGAACCATACTCAAGTGACGAGATCGATCGCTGAGTTCGATCTCTTTACTTCACTCTTTACCAGCGAAGGGATCTTGAACGGTGCTGAACTTTTCACGTGTATGAAGCCTCTTAATATAAGGATCTCCGGCGCTCAGGGACCTACTTCCTCCCGGCCAAGAGAAGTTAAAATCGTTCTTGTTAGAAATAAACTGTACAGTCTCCTGTTTATTCCTGATAATTGCTAAGAAAGCGTAGATGGATGATCCAAAAATATTCTTTTTCTAAATATAAAATAATTTGCATTCATGATAATTTTAACTGAACAAGTTATAAAATAATATAATTGAAAAAGAAACCTTATTTAAATTGTAAGTTTAACTTCTGGGGACGTGTATTATACTCTTCATATGCAAAATGCCTTGATAAATTTTCTGACAGTTTGCAATTAGGACCTTAAAAATGAATTTTTAAATTTTTGCGCATTTCCTGTTTTTTTGTTTTTTTTTTTTTTTTTTTTTGAATGGTTGTTTAACTGGGCGTAATTTGGGAGTTCAGAGCTTAGAATGACTTTTCACTAACAGACCTTTGAAAGAAAGCTTCATCAAACTTATATTCCGCCTTATAACATCATCAACAATAACATATCTGGTATGAAAATGATTGTTTCGGGTTTGATTTATTGCCGAGATTCCTTTTTACCCACAATTGCTATTTTCAAAGTGGGTTTATGTAAGGTGAATTTTGTATCACTTCAAACATCCACTTCTCAGGCATGGAAATCGAACATTTTAAACTGAAGAACAAAGCTCTGAACATTCAACTATCAACTGAATATTGGTTTTACCAACAAGCTAAAGCAATTTCTCATTAGAGAGCCCCGAAATAAAACCTTTCAATCTAGTAAAGTTAAATATTTACAGTTTTATAATTTGATACTACACAATAAATAGCTTAAAAGCTGGAAGCTATTATGAGATATTTTTTAACTTATCTGTGTATCATTGCTTTTAGAGTGGTCTTTTCAAAGACAGTGAGAGGTATTAATATAATTCAGAGGTGGGGACAATGAAAACATCTAAGCAGCTACTTTTATAGGTATGCATGCGTAAAAGACCAAAAAACCATCTCTCGACCATCTCTCGTTGTTTAACTATTGGAATTGAACTAGAATCCGAAGCAGTCGCTCCGAAAAACTTACATGTAATATATAAACCCAATAAACATTTCCCCTTTATTCAATAACAAATAAAATCGAATCAGTAAACATCCATTCCGAAAATTTAGTCTCACCTACGCACTAGCAGTGGTAAGACTGTTGCTTTTTTTATTTTTGATATTTCTAATTGAAAAACATTCGAAATGAAAAATATATTGTGTTGGTAAAATAATGTACACTTACACATGTGTACTACTAAATAAATTTTTTAAACAAATAATATATATTTCAAATCAACAAATAACATTAAATGTTTAAGACTAGCAAATAATATTAAATGATTTGAATGTTTACGGAGCTAGAAACCAATCGATTAACGCTCTGGTCTTTGGCTCGGCAGCTCATGTGTTCGAGTCCCACTTTGAGCAGGGATGAAGTTAGTGGTTCAGAATACACTTATAACTGTAGGCTACTGTTTTATTAGCCCTCATGTACCTAAAATGACCATTGCTCACCCAACCAAACTTTTGAAGTATTAATTAGTATTTCGTACCTTTATCCTAGGGAAAACTTTTGGAATGTCTTGGGGGGAAAAATTTGGAAAAAGTAAAAATAATTTTCTTCTGCGCTTCTCTCTAAAATTTTCGAAAATAAAATCCGCAAAATTAATCGAAGATTCTGCCGAATCTTTTCTTGTCAAAGAATTAGATTAATTCGTGTCGTAGAATTCAAAGGATTGAAGATCAAAACAAAATTTTATTTTGATATTTATATTGATATCTTTATGGTTTTTTATAACAAGTTTACATAATATATTTTATTTTGCTTTATTATATTTCTTCAATCATATTCTCTCAAGCAAATTGTCCTTTTTGTCAGATTTTTTAAAATTGAAATTTTTAAGGAATATTACCATGTAATAAACTTAAAGGGTATAAACCTGTCAATCTTCATTGATAATAATTTCCTGTGGAAAACATGTACTAATTTTCTAAGGGAAAAAATTACGAATTTAGAAAAATGAAAACACTTACTATTCACTTGCAGATTTGCTAAAAATCTGTCTTGCACGAAAAAAGGAGGTCTCACCTTCAGATCATGTAAAAAAAAATCGAATGAGATGTGAAAAAGCTTAGGAATTCCTTAGAGTCAAGAAGTTAATAAATACTGAAATTGTGGATCATTTCATCCGTCTTATATTTATTCTATTATATTTAAAATCGGTGGCATTTGGGGTGGACGTTCTCTGCAGTAAGTCTAAATAATATTTTTTTCAAAACTGAAAAAAAAAATAGCAATGACAATTTTTAAAAGCATTAATAGCCCCTCAGTTCTCTTGAAGCACACAGACTTCCAAAATGGTACACTACGCGGAAAAAACAACTTTATAGTAAGTTTGAATCATCGTTAATTATATGTTTTAAATTTATCATAAAACGCTGTAATACAAATTTCAAAATGGAACATACGTTTTAAGTCAATCAAATATAAGATTTATTCCATTCCATACAGCTGATTTCAGTTCAATTTCGAACAAAGAATTTCACTTATGTAAAAAAACTAATCAAAATCATATGTGTCCGCTTTGTTGCCTTTCTCTTAATTTGCTTAAAAGCATTGTAGATCTGGTTAAATTACTAATTGCTTTTCTTACTTAATTTAGATTTTAACAGAAGATAACATGTGCTCTGAAATTAAAAAATGTATTTCCTTTATAAATATGAAAAGTTGATTCAGAAACATTTCTGAAATTCCTGAGTGGGTGGGATTCGAACACATGAACAGTTAACCAGAACATCAAGGCACTAGCAAGTCAGCTACAAGCTGGTCATGTTTGCTCTGAGATTTAAATTTAAAAATATTTATGCCACATTTATTATTTAAGACGTACATTGAAGAGCATTTTTCTTCCGAATAAAATAGATTTTTTACTTTAGATTTTCTTCTAGAAAAATTAAATGTTTTACATTTTTTTCCAAGAAAAGAATCGAATAACATTAAAAATCTTTCTTTTACTTAAGCTGTTATTAAAGGAGATCTCAAAAATTTAAATAACAATTTATTAATCCAAGTATAATCATAAATACTAATATACAAATTTACAATAAATATATATAACTAAATTATGTAATTTTCAGTAAAATGAACAAAGTTACTTTAAGTATCGCCTTAATGAATGAAAAAAAATGTATCAGAGATTTTTGAATAATTAAAAATTAATTGTAAAAGCAATGTTCTCAAAATTAAAAGAATCAGTTGAAAAAAAAAGACTTATCCGTATTAAATATTTATATATATATATATATATATATATATATATATATATATATATATATATATATATATATATATATATATATATATATATATATATATATATATATATATATATATATTAGCGTTTGCTTATATTAATAAGTAGATTTGCCATGCGATTACACAGAAAAATATGAAAATCACAACATTTGTATGAAAAAGAATTAAAAAAAAAACATGACAAGCAGATCCTCCATTGCTTTCTTCTTGGAAATCACCCAAAAAATGATAAAGAATAATTCCCTCGATTTTGGAGAGATAATAAAAGCGATGTATTTAGTTAATACGCTCTAATGCAATAAATTTAGTAATCAGCTAGTGTTATAAAACATTCACAAGTAAAATTTTAAATCAAACCGGTTTCTTCGCCATTGCGAATCTTCACGTTCTTTTGATGCAGAAATCATTTTTCATAATAATTTTTGACAGAATTATTTATAATGGAGATATTTGAAATTCTGTTTGATTATAGAGCGATCACTTTTTCTATTGGTGTTTTTATCCCTGTTTTAATTTATTGGTAAGTTTTCTATTTATTTTCGTTTTGATTTGTGGTATCGATGAAAAATTTCTTCGCCATACATTTGCCAATTTAATTAAAATTAGAATCTATATGAATAATTTCTTGATTAATTACATTTTAATTTTCCATTATTATTAATATTATATATATATATATATATATATATATATACACGTTTCATTCCTTCTTGTATTTTGTGAAAAAACTATATATTACTCTGTTATGTTAATATTAATGTATATTATCTTGTTAATAAGATTAATTTTTCTTTGGAATTTTCACATTAACTGTACTGTAAATATTTTGGAGACTATTTTTATACAATTTTTTTCTAAGGCCTGTATCGTTGATGTTTGATTTCCAGCATCAATATTATCCTATTATAGAATATGATACTGAAAATATGACTGTAAATCTAAACGTACTAAAAACATATGTTCTTGGGCTCAACTTGACCTAGAGATATAATTCACTTTTTGAAATAGATGAGCTAAAGTTGAAAGAAAAAAAAACAGTCATTGTGTTGAACAACGAATGGCATGATATTTCTCTGCTTTCTGCGTGTACATCTTACAAATAAATGATTGAGAGTTTTTTTTTCCCCTCTTTTACCCGGCGTAATCTGTTTATCTTTTTCTGTAAAATTTCCCAAAGAAGAAAAAAGTGTGATTGTTTTTAAAAAGTATGAAAAAATACAGTACTTTTGTGTTAGCGGGATCAGAATCTTTGTCGAATGTTCAATTTTTTCTAAAATCTCTAAAACCTTTTTTAATAGTCACTTTTACATTCTTAGCAAAATTAACTTCATCGGAATCTTTAGAATACACGTAAATTAGCTGCAGCTTCATGCCTAAGTACTAATATCAATTACAGAGAGTGTGTGATGACGCTAATTTATCTGTCTCGACGTTCATATTAATATTTTCCTAATACCAAAATGTTTTTTTATTTAGCTCTTCATAACTTTAATCCAAATGTAGAGAATAGTTTTTACATGATTTGAATTTTAAAAAGTTGATTAAGTTATTGCTTTACGTAACGGAACTCCATCATTCTTGAATAAATACTTTCTATTTTGTTGTCGCTGTTGTTACTAATGACACTTGGACAAGCCAAGCTCGGTATGCCTCGGATATGCGAATTTAAGTCAATCGGAGCGTCTTTCGTTTAATCAGAGCACCATAAAGGTGAAAATATGACTTTTGCTCTTTAAATCCTCCGATAGATGTCAGCATCAGAGGATGTACCTCAATTTTGGCATTGATCTGAAGGGGGTAAATTTCTCCAGACCATTGCACCCATGGTAACTGCTCAACGACCGACCACAGGACTTTCGATTCCACAGATTTAACGAGCACGTATATCACATGTACTCGGTGGTTCTTTGGTGGCACAGGGATCAACCCCACCCTACCGGATGGAAGGTCGATACCCTAACCACTAGGCTACCACGGCCCAACTTTGCATTGAAATTGTGTTGATTTCATTTCATGAAATGATAGTTAAATAATTTCGTCAAAGCCTTTTTGTTATATTTTTTTCTTAGTTACAAAATCTTAAGTTATTTCTTATGAGAATTGCTTATTGCACGTGGAATAGTTTTTATATTGTTTACATTTGAAAATTCAAAAGTACTTGTTGTTTTATGCAGCAGAATACAATCATTCCAGAATGTGAAGTTCCCGTATTCAAAATTGATAATTCATCAATACTTCTAGGTAATTAGTTTTTCGGAATTTCAAATTCTTGAAATTATAATCAGGTAATAGTTGAAGATTGGTGTCAACAGAAGATATTTAATGATTCCAAACTACAGAACTGGGAAGAAGGTATAAACTGGCTACTAGTCATGATATTTAATATTATTCATATAGCTGTGATAAACCATGAACTGTGTGTGTGTTGAAAAGATTTTCACAAAAACCAATTCATCAATTAAAATTCACAGAGCTTTTGGTGACAAACCAGTATCAGTAAGAAAAAAGATATATTTATATAAGTTAATTCATCTATTGGAATTAGAAATTCTTGCAATGTCTTATTTTTAAAAAATAAACTTTCAAAATTTTCCAAAAAAGAAAGAAAAAACGTTTATGTTGTCTTGTGCCAGCTAGGCTGACATTATGAGGTGGGCTGCTCTACTTTTCCAACTGAATCATACTTTTGTTTGGAGTCCGATTTCCTCAATACACGCATGCGAAAGGTACACGTTTATAGGATAGGCAACCATTCACAACCCATCCATACAAAGAAAGGACAAAGACAGTATAGACAGAGAGCGAAAGTACATCCATATCCGAACAGGGATTCGAACCAACCCAGGACCTCCCTATCCGCAGTTATGCATTCTGACCGCGGCACAAGGTAAGCGGCAAACGTTCATGTAATTCCAATGTAATGATTTTAGTAAAAAAAAAAAATTCTTTCTGATTGTTTTACCACAACAACCTGAATCATTTGACTGTCATTTTATAGTAAAGCTAACTTCTAACTTCTTCCTATTTCTGAAATCCATAAGCACCTAATCGCTTGAGCTGAAATTAAGCTCCAAATTTTATCCGTGTTGGATGTTTCCTTATTAGTGGTACTGCTTTTTTTTTTCTCCCAGGTATACCTTACTGATACCACTTTTTTTATTAACTTCTAATCAGAATAGTATCCAGACTATTGACTATCTTCACACATGATTTGTATTTAAGAAATTACCAGAAGATACTTCTTAATGAAGTATAACACAGCCATCATTGAATATGTAGTTTCCATTTCTCAAGAGTGATATTTGTTGAAATTCCAGTTGGTGTGAGAACTTTTGTTAAAGAATTTTTTCTTTCGAAGTGACTTATCAATTTGAATGTCATAAAAAGAAGCTGGTTTATCATTTCTTCACTCATTTATCCAATTAATGCATTTATTATTTTCAGATAATACCAGATTCCAAACTACTGCCTGGATTCGATATTTCAACCTATGCTATTTAACTGAATTGAAAATTTTTCATAAGCACATTGACGCACTTCTCTTTGTAGTTCCAAATTATTCATTTGCTATTTCCCAAAGAATTCTTTTCTATCCCTTGTATAACAAGTAAGATTTCACTTTTTACCTGAGACAACGTGAACAGTTTACCACTTGGACAATCTTTGAAAAATAAATAAGGAAAAGAATTAAAATTTATTCTAAATTTTTTATACTGGTTTTTTTATCAGTTTTTTTTTTTAGTGCATTAAAATTTTTATCTGCTTTTTTTCGGTTTTTCACAAATAATTTTTTTTTTAAATTCTTCAAATAAAAATTTATTTTCGTTAACATTCTTCTACTCTAAAAACTTCTTATCACATAAATAAACCTTAAATTTTATTTAATATCTACAGATGTTCGTAAAAATTATACTATTTTTTTAATTAATTCTGGCTGTATATGAGGTCTTATTTTAGGACTTTGCGTAGTGAATAGCATAATACTTGAAAGCACTTCTTCAGTTATTTTGAACAATTTGCGCTATTTGTTTAAGGTGGAGTTGGTTTGGTTTACTTTCTGTCCTACGGTAATTTTTTATGCACCAAGGATAATTTTATCGAAGCCAACATTTTAACAAACATAACGAGCCCATTAAAATGTAATCAAATTACCTCGTACATCCATAGCCGAGGTAGAAATCGAGCCCATCTACAAATGAACTGAAATCTCTAATTATTCAAGTATCGTTTTAGCAAGCAACCATGACTGGCTATGAACCAGATCTTCAATCCAAAAAGTACGATCTTTCCATCGGAGTACGATGAGTTCTACATTAAATGTTCAATTAAATCTAAATTTGAAAGCCAGAATTTAATTTAAGATACCAATTTGTTTCAACCATTTTGATTCAATTCAAATAACTCAGATGCTTCACTGAGATGGTCTCGAATGTTTAACGCTCTGATTTTCGTATTGACTGTTCGATTGCCCGATATGGATATTTGTAATTTGGAAACTGCATGTTCTAAGCTAGTTGTCCTCCTGTGTAAAAATAAATAACCATTGAGGAACAAATTAACCAAACTAAACCTAAATGCTATACCTGATAGTATTATCGTGAGAGAAAATGTAAAAGCCAATAAGACATGGAAATTATTGAGATATAGTTTCATTTAAATACTACTACGAAAGATATAATAAAAAACATGTGTGCTAGATCAGTCTTCAAACAAATAAATTTTTGCATTACTACACATGACAGGGAGAATTTAATCTTTGATCATCTAGTTTTAAAACATGACTATTATTGTTGTTTCCATTTGGTAAGCACAGAATTGTCAGAGATAGGACAATAAGTTCATTGAAACCCATTTGTCTTTAGAGATGATTCTTTTTTCCAAAAGTTTTACTTTTGGCACACCCTGCTATTTTTACCTGAGTGGAAACCAACTTTTGTCTAGTCCAGGTTATTTTGCTGGTGCTACTACAACTTCTGACCAAGACTATATTTTCATTTGAAATGTGAAGATGCCATTTCTTTTCATAGGATAATAAACACTACCTCGTTTGCTAGAGTATTGGAGCAACATTACTTTCAATTTTCAAGCCCTCCTAGAAATGATTCGGCGGATACTGTACAAGAGGAATTCTATAATAGCATTCGGTGGACACTTGTTACTTCGAATAACAGAGCTCCCCGTAGCTTTGATAAAAAACGAGGTTTCATTCGTCCTTAACTAGGATATCTTCAGACTATTTAAGACTTGTTGGAACTTTTTTGTGATTTGTATGGTCCCAAAAACATTACCTTAATCAAGCTTTTAAAAAATTAAATGAAAAACTAATCTTAAAAATTTAGTCAAAAAATTTCAATTTACAAAGTCAGAAATACATTGAGATTTCAAATTATATAATGACTTTGGCAGGTATATTGCATCTTGTTTTGACATCAAGCTCCAGAATCACCACTCTTTAGAACTTTTCAGTAATAAATTAATTATTTGTTACCTGAAATCTTAATCACCTACTTATATCATTATTACCAACACATACACTGCTGGCTACCCAAATTGCAACAGCAAGAAAGACAAGAGATATCACAACAAAATTTATGTAGATAACATATTTACCAAGAATCAAATGATTAAATTTATATATTTCTGTGCATCAAAATGATGAAGATTGTCGAAGGTTCATTGTTTATTTAAAATACATTTTCATTAAATTAAATTTAATTTCGTAGGGGATCTTCTATTACATTTTTTAAATTTTTCTCTTGATAATTAAAAATAATACCTTTGATCTGGGCCAACAGATTAAGCAACAGAAGATGAGTATTGCGTTTCTGCTTTCTACACTTACGTCTGTCGACTTGAAGGTTTTCAGGAATTTTTTCCCCTTACGACACGCTTATTGAAGAATAATCCTTCTGAAAGACAATAATACGCACTGGTTGTTGAAAGACCTTACAGTAACATTTGACTCTCACATTGCTTATTACTAGTTGTAAAAACAACTTCCTGCCTTTTTCCAACAGTGATTGGAATGGCAATTGAAATATTCCATTCTAAAAGCACATTTCTAAGTATGATGAGTCTACTTAACTTAACTCTTCAAGAAAGTTTGTGGCTTTAGACTTTTGGAGTTGAACTGGGGTTGGGATAGATCTCTTGTTCCATGACCCAATGAAACATAAACATTAAATACAGGCTTACATTAGCATATTTTCATTGATATGTCATTAAAAATAGGGCGCCAGATTAGGTACTGATTCCTTTTCTGATTATTGTTCAAATTACAAAACGTTTGATGGTGGCGTACTTAATCAGTCCAGTCTCCATTACTCGATGTATTTATGCCAATGCAAAACGACAACTTCAAATTTATAAAATTGTCGGTAAAAAGTCAGTATATTCTACAGAATCCAAGAAATTTTTCAAGTAAAACCAGTGTTCATTTCCGCTTGTTTACTTTGAAAACAGGTCGATGGTTTCACCGAGGTCTAGTTGAAGGATCGCACTCATCTGAGCAAAAAGGTTCTGGGTACGATTACAACAATGAGAGGTGGGTGTTTTATTTGTCTTCAATATTCAAAGCTCATTTTTCACTTAATAAAAGTGAATACAGTCCACTATCTTCGAAAAGCCCTTAAAAAGGCAAAACAGGAGGGAATAAGAAATACTACATAACAGCTTACGACTCTTAGATTAAACGGTGACAAAAAAATACTCACTACCCGATTTTAACTTCTTCTAAATATCCTAGTTTTCAAAAAAGATGTCGCAGAAGGACTTCAAAAATATATCAAAGAAACCTGATATGATGAATAGCAATATCTCAGAACTACGAATTCGAATAGTTCATTTATGGAGATGCATGCCCAGAACTACCCATACATATTGTTATAAATTTATAAATAATTATTGTATTTGTCTTAAAATATCTCAGTCAGATCGGAAATGCTCATATTTTGGGCAAAAATTGCGGTATTTAAACGTGTTATACATAAAAAACAGGTTTTCTAATGATTTGGTGACTTGGCGATGTTTTGTCGAGAAAACTTGGCGACATGGCGACAGTTAGTCATGTGCACACTATATCATTGTTCTTCCAAATTTCGTAAAAATGTACGTCACATCAGTGATAAACAACTGGGAAATTTGCAAATACCTGAATTTAATTGGAAACTGTATCCTGAAACATGTTCACAAACATTTCTACATTTCTGAATTCGTGCACTCTTAAAAAGATCGAGTGGTTTTTCACCACTCGATGAGCGACGGATATTTTGTACTCCATAAAAATGCAAAATGAATCCTTTTCTACTTAACTGGGTAGAGAAAAGTTCTCTTTCAAACACTTCATCCTCGATTCAAAGCAATTTTCACTTTTTTTTTTTTTTTTTTTTTGACGTGTTTATGGCACAAAGCAAATGTGATGTACTTTGATTGACTTAAATCATAAAGTGGCTCTATGCTTTCGGTTTTGTTTCTCTAAAAATGTAGGAATTTAAAACTTTATTTTGTTAAGGCGATCTATTTGAATTAAAAATGTTTATAATTGGACAAGAAGGAGCGCAGAAACATTACGGTAAGTCTTCATTTCTTATAATTAATTAAATGACTAAATCAAATCTTTATATTTGAGATTTCTTACCTTGATATAAACTTTCGTTTTCGAAAGTGTGAATGAATGAATTCTAGTGAATTTATATTCATGTAATATTTATAATATTTAAAATTTCTGCTTAATTAATAATGTTTAATAATATAAAAATGTGTTTAGAAATTTTATTTTTTATTGCAAATATTATTTTTTGCCAAAATTCAATTTATTATAAATTAATAGTAAATTATAATGAATGCATATTTAAATTCTTTTAATTTCGAAACTTCGTGAATATGATTATTAATTTTCTCGTTGATATAAATATTCTATGTATATTATAAAAATATTATTTGATATAGTTTATTTTACTGAAATGAAAGGGCGATTAATATTATATGCAACATTTTACCAATGAATAAGAATAAATTTTTCATTAATAAGAATCGAAGCTTTTTAATTTAAATGTTAATACAATGTAAAGCAAATATTAATCTACTGAATATTACTTGAAAGTATGTATTTTATTTATTAAAATTTCAATGACAATTTTTGATTTGATTTTTACTATGTAAAAGGTAAAAGCATTCATGTAGATAAAACGAAAACAAAGTTTTATATGTGTTAAAATCTACTATTAATTTATATAATATTTTAGAATTTCCTACTAAAAATTTTGTCGATGGAAATATTATTTATATTTATATTTTATGGTTCTCATTGTCATCAGTGAAGAAAAAAATAAAAAACAAAATTACCAAAAGCAAATCTGAAACATTTTATTTTGAAGATTATAAAATGCAATGTAAGGAAGAAATGGCTGATCTGATACATTCTGTATACTGTATAATCAAAATAAGTTTTATGGAGACTAAGAAAATGTTAACTATTGTTATTACAACAAGTATTAATTTCATTTTGTTTGTAAAATGTATTTAAACATTTGAAGTAATTTTCTATGTTTAATGTAAGAATGTGGTAACTTAATTAAATGACATGAAAATTCCAATCAATATTTTCAGTTAAAATCTCTTATTAAAGTTTTTAATTTTTAAATTTGGTTTTAAAATAATGAAAGGTAATTATTATTTTTCATTAAATTAATATTACTTGGTAACTTAAGAAATTTTAATAATGTTTTTAAATCTATTTTGAAATAAAATTCTGTTTGTTTTTACATTAAAACCAAATTTTAATTATCTTTATAATAAATTTATAATTTATTTAAAATTTTCTGAATTTTTACTTTGAAGTTTTTACGTGTATGATATTTTTGAGTAAACACTTGTATGTATTTCCTTTCATATAAAAAGGATTACAATTTGAAATGCTTTATGAAATTCATAGAGAAAAAATATTTGAACTTATGAAGGAAATGCTTAAAGCAAAATAACAGTTTGTGATGAAAAATATATCATCTATTGTTCTATTCTATAATAGAATTTATGTCTCTAAGTATCCAAAAGAGGCTGCTTTCAATGAAACATTGGTAGTATAAAACCTGTATTTTTTGCATACTTAAGGATGAATTTTAAAATATTCATGAAAATACTAAACTTTTATATCAACATTATTTCATAACAATGCCACAATGATTTAACCACACCAAAATTTACAATTCCTTACATAATTTGTATATTTGCAGTTTTAACGGTAGAACATGAAACATGCTGTTCATGATTTTCCAATTTTTTTATTACATGTGAATAAGATATTTTAAATTATTTTAATGCCATAAACATTTAGTTGAAATTTTGCAGAGAAAAAAATGGAAGAAAATTCTCATTGTTATTTTGATATTTGTTTAATAATTGCATGATCAAAAAGAAAGTCATTAAAATCTATATTTTAAAAATATGCAGTATTGCTTATGTCTTGTATTATATTGTAATTTTCTATTTTGTATTTTTAAAAATCATTTCACTTGCAATGTATTGGAATATTAGTACATGTGATACAAAAGCATAGTTTCAAAATTTCTTAGTAGTAATTTGTAAAAAAAAAAAAAATGATTTATTTAGCTTCACCTGTTTTTCAGTTATGGTTGATTGATTCAAAATGCTTTTACATTAAAAATAAATTTATGTATGCATGTATACATTTTTATTTAATGTTTGAAAATCCATTTTGTAAATTATGATAGGGGCTATATTTATTTCATAACAAAGAAAATAATCCAAAATTATTTTGTATTTGTTTCATTGTTTATCAATAATTTATCATTTTTGCCTAAAAATTTTCAAAAACTACTATATAATCATTGATTTACTAACTTAATTTACTACGTTTTAATTAATTAATGATAATACCATTATTTAAGAAGCTACACTTGCAACTACAAATTACAATAAAAAGTTCTATTAATTTAATATATATAATTATTCTCTTTATTACAGATAGATTTGGAATTTGATACCCAGAGGCTGACTGTTTTCTCAGTAAATATCCTGCATTCTGTGCTCCTAGAATATTAAAATATGTTCAAAAACTTGTCCTGTAATATGGAATATATATAAATACGTGAGAATTCAGGATGATAGTATTTTTTAAGCTGAATATTATTCCAATACAAAATATAATTACGTAGATATCTGATTTCTTGCAGCTTTATTTTTTAATAAATAAGTCTTTTTTATCTTTTTTGAAGTATTATTCTTATGAAATTTTTTGGTATTGAAGTTTAAATCAACACTATAACGAGAATACAAATATTATAGAAATTTTAGTTATTATGATTTTTTTTTCGAATTAAGTGAAGAGATCAGTAGAAGAAGAACAACGATCTGAAGTGGTCAACTACTCTGGCTTTGCTGTGGTCAAAAGTAAGACTTGAATATGAAATTTTTTTATATATGTGGATAGAGGATTTATTGATGTCGGATATGCAAGATTAAAAAGCGTTCAATATTTTATATAAATGTCATCATGTGTTTAATGTTAAGTACGATGTCAAACTTACTGTATTTTATGCTCTCATGGACTATATGATTTATAAATTAAAAAAGGGTTCAGTTGGGAATTTAATTTAAACTACACATTCTTACTATAATCGATCAAGATATAAATTTTGCAAAATACAATTTTTAATTTCATGCTTAGTTTCATTGAAGTCATTTTCAGTTTAATTTAAACTTGGAAAATATGTCATAAAACAAAGTTTATTTGCAAAAATATAAGTGAGTTTTGCTTAACAGATTAATCTAAATATTTGTCTTTATCCTCCTGTAACTTGTTACTCTCACACGTAAAACTAAATCGATATAAATAATAATTTGCTTGATAATGTAAGTAATTTAAAAAAACAACTATAATTATCCAAATCAATTAAAATGTCATATTCAATTGTACTGTTATATTATTGAATAAAGAGAAATCATGTATCTTTATATTGTAATTGTTCAGAAAAAAAAACATAAACCCTTAAAATAAAGAATTTAAAACCTAATTTCTACACTAAATTGTCAATATGAAAAAATCAGTAATACTTCTATAAGAGATTGAAATTCACTCTTTTTCTATCTAATATACCCCTTTAAGCGATTTGATGTTTCTCTCCTTAAGAGGAGTGGTTTAACCACATCTTTCAAAAGAGTAAATTTCTATCTTAAAGATTGATTGAATTTTGTGAAAATGAAAGAGTGAAATTTCACTCCTTCTGAGTGAAATCCACTCTAATTTTTTAAGAGTATATGTAAATCTGAAATTTAAAAATATCTGAAATTATACAAATTGCCTATTAATATAAAATTTGAAAGTATTTAAAATGGTTGAAAAACACAGATTGTATGCAAATATAAAACTTGTAAGCATTTCAAATTTATAAATATACTATTCACAAATTTTATGCCTCAAATTGTTTACAAAACGAATATATGAAATTACATTCAGATTTTTAGATAAAATTTAAAACAAATATTATCATATTTGGATAAAGTTTAGAACAAATTAAAATATATTTTAAACTTTATGCAAATTGTATATTTGAACTGTATGCAAATTTTCCGTATATTTCAAATATCATATAAATCACATTGAAAATTGTATACAATATGTACATTTAAAATCATAATTTTGAATGCAAATCATATATAAATTTTATATAAGATTCCGCTTTTTCTTATTTGTGTTTAATCAAATGTTTGCGAGCACATTTATTTCACAGTGAATCTCAGTACACGTTAGATACAGAATACTTTAAATTTCTTATACAAATTAAGAAACTCTTTTTATCATATTTTAAAGGTATTCTACAAGGACTCACGACTACTGGAAGAAACGCGGCATCCCATACGTGAAACCACGCTTTTTTCTAGCTCCTCTAATTTCATCAAGAAAGGTTTGTAAATCTTTTTAATTCCTCTACACAATTGAGTTTTCAATTAAATGTGTAATTGCATTTTGATTATATATATATTGCCAAAGGTGTTTGGGTTACATTACACCAACTTGATGAGCTTCATAATGCTCAACTACTAAGATTTCCAACTTTTATCACTAAAAAGGGGAGGAAGTATTAGCACTTTATATAGTTTTTCACCCAGTCTGGTTGTCATCGTAGTTCCAAAATTGTATCCTCATAATTTGAAAGCCGGGATCAATCAAAAGATTCCCAAACTTGGCCTGTCACTGCCAGAGATATCATTTCATATGAAAAACATTGCGACTACGATATCTTTAATGTCATATAGCTACCATTAGCCAACACAACGTATCTTTGATTGAAACGGGTTTCGAAATCACTACCTTACGCTGACGAGAACGAAACCCTTAACCAACCAGGCTACTGCAACATATTGATAAATCTATGATGACCTTTTAATAAATGAGCCAACTTGATCTATTCGATGTCATATTTTGCTATCTGCTAACTCTCAGTTCCTTTAATCATTTATCTACAATATCTCTCCGCTTTGATCTTCCTCTTTTCTTTTTTCCTCTGGAGTATGCAAAATTAATTTTTTAGCAAGAATTTCATCGTTATATCGAAATATATGTCCAAACCACCTTATTTGGGAAGCGTTGATCCCATTTGTCATATTAGGTTCTCTTTATTTTGATTGTAACTCATAATTGTTTCTTATTCTCCGGTTTCCAATGTCTCTTACAAAATCATTTTGTTTTAAAGATCTTCCAATCGAATGCTATCAATTTCTTCTCTTTTGCTTTGTTAATTTCCCAGCATTCGCTGAAATATAAAACGATTGATCTTTTTGATTTCTTTGTATAATTGTATTTTTGTTTTCTTACTCATGTATTTAGATTTAAAATGATTTTACTATCTATGTTAACACTTGTTAGCCATATTGATTCGATTTTTAATTTCAATTTTTATGTTATTACTACACCATTTACAATGATGCATAATTATTTAAATTTGATTACTTGTGCAAACTCATATTCATTAATTTTCAGCAGTTTTCTGATTCTGTTTGTTATTGCCACGAATCTAGTTTTCCCTTTAATGACTATCAATCACAGATTTTCTGCTGCTGCCTTATGAGCGTTGAAAGAAATTTTGCGACCATTGTATAAATAACTTTATGACTTTGTGTACAGCTTTCGTCGCATAAATACATAAAACTATATTCAGTTATATGCCAGAGAAGGCAATTATATTGCATATGTAGGCTATTGTGGGCATAATCTTGGTAAGCTCGATATTTTAACATATATATAAATGTAAAATGAAAGGGACATTTCAAAAGATAAAATATACTGCATTTCATTTTCAACTTTGGCTGCTCATCATTCCATCGTTCTTAGAACAACAATCATCCATGCGTAATGAAATAAGCCGAGATTTCAAAAATATAGAAAAGACATTTATGTTCGCTTTAAAATAGATGGCGCTGTTCTTACAGTCAATGTGATCAGCACATGATTCAATATTAGGGAATCTATGTACCTAAAAAACTAGTCTCAATGTAGAAGTCAACGGAAAAAGATAAGCAAAAAAATGTATTCAAATTTGTAAAAAAGAAAAAAAATATTGTGTGTACTTAATGATGATTACAAATGAACAGCTATTCAAACAGGAAAAGAAAATCTATGGACATTTTTACACAACAGAAAAAATATGTATAACTTATTTTGTAAATAAATGGCATAGGTCTGGTTATATCTTCCGTATTATTTTGAATATTTAATAAAATACATCAGGACATTTATATGAATGGTTAAAATATTTCCAGATATTGTGATAAAGAATGAATGAAAAAGCTATAAAAATATAACTATCTATTAACTATAACTGTATCTATTGGTTTGTGGCATAAGGAAGATATCACGAACGACAGTCACGAATAAAATATTACGAGAGAATGATTTTTAGATGATGAATATAAAAATTTGCTTTTATTATCTCTTCATTGTCCTTTCACTACACCAAAATTTCAATCTGCAATTTTTTATGTTAAAAATTATTGATTTTGCAAATCCGCGATTATTTTTAGCTTCATTTAAAAGTTAATCTTTGTATTTTACATATTTCACTTGACGTTCGCCATTATTACAAATTTTTGTATTAAAGACAAAAATAACTTTTATATTTACTAATAGCATCTAAGAAAAATTTGATGAACTTTATATACTAAAACATACAATTCTTTTTTTAAATAACGGCGGGCACTTTGGTGTCGAACCCTTTGCCACAACAAAGCCTGTGAAACTGTTACTTATTTATCATTACCCGGTGGGCACCTGTGAACCAAGTCACGGAAATGAGTAGCATTACCTAGGACATATCACAACAAATTCACTTCTAGGGTTGGTCACATTTCAGAAAAAAGGACAGAGAAACATCCCCGCCCGAACCCGGATTCAAAACCGTGACCAATAACCTAGGAATCAGGAACGCTAACCACGCAGCCACCGGCCGTCAAAATGTCTGAGTTGATTAATAATTATTTCTACTACTAAAGTTACCAATGAAAAAGAATCCATCAATACTACCAGAGCTTTATATATATATATATCAATAAAAATCAAAATTAGATAACGCATCTGTAACATTTATGCAGTGCAGAGTCATCATGTGAAATATATCATAGTTTTCATGATTAAATGTGTGTTTTTATATGTAATCATGTATGCATGTGTATATGTACGTCGACAGATATCAATGCTTAGATTGAATGAACGTTATCGCGTTCTTTTAGGTTCACGAATATTTGAAATAACAATTTACCATGAATAAATGCTCCAGTAATTAAAAAATATATGGTGACATTCTATTATACCTTATACATATTGTAATAGAAAAAAAAATTAGCTGAATTAATCAGCAACTACTAGGCTTAATGCTATCAATCATTGTGTACAAATTCCACCAAAAAGCACTTGTTTATGCAACTGAATATATTTTATCTATATTATTGCAATGTATACTCATCTGCTTTTCAAAGGTTACCTGGAAAATATTTATAGACTTTTCCTATATTCTTTAGAAAAACCAAAAATATTTTAAGATATGGAGTGCAGGTGCTTTTTCGAAAAATGTTCATGGTGTCAGTTTTTTCCTAAAATATCGCTAATCGGGCGATTTCTTTCCAAATATTGCAAATTTGCCGCTTGAAATAATTCGAATAGAGGTATTTTACTGGCTAAATGCCCCTGGGTTCAATTCCTCTCAATTTCCAAGTTTTTTAAGTACGCAGTATTTGCTTCTTATTAACTAGATAAATGTTTGTCATGTATTTACAGGAAGTTCTGTTGGCGAGAAAAGTGTAGTCGGTTAATTATTTCTTCGTGTAATTCCCTTTTTTCATTTCTTTAAAAATTTCAGATTGAATTCACAAATCTCTGCAAAGACTTAAGTTGCTTGTGATCCATTAATTATCGCATATACAGTAATTCTGAATTTTATTTATTCATAAATTATATATCGTAATTTAGTTTATTTTGATTAAAACATTTTGGTGAGATTCTAGTATACAAATGTATAAAAATTATTAAAATCTGAGAACATGCTGTAAACACAATTTTTAGAAGTACCTCATAATTAAAAGAATTGCAATTTCAGTTGTTATATTGTAAAAATGTTTTGTTTGTTTAATCATAGAAAATAATGGTCTTCATGATCGAATCTTCTTGGTTTGATCCCAGCTACTCTTAAAAAACCGAAACTTATGAATTTAGTATCTAAGTTTCTGTCCATGCGATTCCTGAATGTTACCCAATAAGTTTAATTTATTTTGGCTCATCAACTCATTTTAATTAAAACTTTCATTTAAGTTTTCGTTTAATAAAAGAAATCTATATTTTTCAAAAATGTAAAGGGATCATTTCATTTTTATAAAATGAGATAAACGCAAATTTTATTTTATTAAATAATTAATTTAACCATTTAAGTGTTCATTACTATTTACTTATGTTCTACATTTCTATTTCTTAGAAACCTGTTCAAGTTACTGAAATAGAGAGATACAAAAAGTATGGAAAAGTATATGGGTAAGTATTAATATTCTAAATTCTTGATCAACAAGAAATAATTTTAATTGAACATTTATTTGCACGATTTTTTGTCCATTTTGATTTCTGATCTGGTAAATGAATGGTTAATCCTCTGGATTTCCTTTTAAGAGTGTATTATTTCAATTTCCGCTTCTAACGTTGTTATATGTGGTGATTTAGAATCCTTCTTAAGCTATAGATCATAATCGAATTGGCTTCGTGTTCAAAAATAAACCACAGATCTGCAATCAAAACGAAATAAATCATTCAGAGTTTTGGTTATACCTATATACTACCGATTTCTGAAGACCGAAGTCACAAGACTGCCTCATAATATTGAAACACGATCAAGTGATGAGGTAGACACCTTAGCTGTGACTTTCCTCATCATTCTACCTGCACCAGTGGAAGAACTTTGAGTTCTGCAGAAGTTGTAACGAGTACAAGATTCCTCATCACGATGAACTAAGACTAGCTCTGTAATAGAAACTTTTACCTTCAAACACCAAATTAACGTCAGAGCCATATACTTCCTTCATTAAAAAAATAGCAAGCATATTTGATACCAAGTAATAACAAAGTATCTGACTTACAGGATAATATTTTGCATAGGATATAGGGAAATCCTACTGTTTTCTGCTGTAGCTATTTGAATTAAAAATATTTATGCATCTAACCGATTAAAAATTTTCAAAATTGTGTAAAAAATATCGCCATTAATGATTTCTTAAGCAGTAGGGAGTAGAAAAAAAAATAAAAGAAACAGTTAATAAAATTAACATTTTACAGAAATGTTAAATCAAAAACTCTAAATATAAACCTTAAAATGATATGATTAAGATAATTGCATTCATGAGTATATTAACGAGAAATTTTTTAGTTTTATTTATAATGGTGAGAAAAGCTCAGTAATATATTTTGTGTCTCCTTTGACTCACTGTTGCACAATAGTGGATAAAATATTTAACGTCGATCAACTCTTAAGAACCCTGGTCTTCTCCTGAGTCAGTTACAGGCTTTGTTATTTGGTTTCAAGATTTTCAAACATTTTTCTAGATCAGTTATTCGAAGACAAGGAAAGTGTATTACGCAAACGCAAATAATGTTATATGTTATTTTTATACAAATAATTTTAAAATCCATATCTGTAGAAAAGTAAAAAGATATGGATTTTAAAATTATTTGTATAAAAATAACATATAACATTATTTGCGTTTGCGTAATACACTTTCCTTGTCTTCGAACATATTAACAAAGATTATCAGGATGATTTTGTCAAGATAGATGCTAATACAAAAATAATTTGTTGAATACTAATTCGCTATTGTTAAAGTTTATTGCAATATTTTAGTAAAAATTTGACGATGTTCAAACTTATAAGAATATATTCGAGGGATACGGAAATTTGGAAAACTCTATTTTAAGAATAACTTTAGTTTCTCTATATTACTGCCCAATAGAAATAACCGAATCCTATCGAAATTGCTTCAGTTTTATATTTAAGAATAGGCATGGCCTAAGTTGTTGGATTACTCACTTCAAAATGGTGTGAATCCTATATTAAGTTCTCCTTGAACCATTATTGAATTAAGGAGATAAAGATTGCATTTTTTTTTCTATTGTTGTTACTTATGACACTTGGGCAAACCAAGTTTGTTATGCCATTGGCTGTTAAATTTAAGTCAGTAGTGTGCGTCTTTCATTTTAATCAGAGCACCACGATGGTAAAAGTACTACATTGTTCTAAACTCCTCCGATAGATGGCACCACCAGAGGATCTACTCACTCAATTTTAACAATGATCAGAAGAAGGATAAAATTTTCTTCTGACCATTACACCTATTGTAACTGCTCAATGAGCGACCACAGGACTTAAGATTCCACAGATTTAACGAGCACATATGTCGCATGCACTCGATGGGTATTTGGCGGCATTAGGAATCGAACCCCGCTCTTTCAGACAGAAAGCTGATGCCCTAACCACTAGGCTACCATGACTTTGAAATATTTTTATACTTGAGAAATAAGTTTACTTAATGTAATTGTTAAAATACAATAGGCAAAATATTCAAAAAAGAATGTGTAATAAATTTTAAAACATATTATTTTTTGTATTTTCAGCCATTTTGATTCGATTTTATCTACAACAGAGCCAATCCTCACAGTTTCTGATCCTGAATTGATAAAGGATATTTTAATTAAAGATTTCAGCTCAATGCCACATCGTAGAGTAAGTATGCTTCACAAGTAGAATGTATGTAGTTCCATTTATTTTTAAGTTCCCAAATATCTATTCATGGTTTTCGAAATTATGAAAATAATTTCATTAGGATAAATTTTTTTACAAGATGTTTTAATTCGTGAAACAATATTTATAAATTATTATAAAATTTTTTTAAAATTCATTGGAATTTTTTAGTAATATTTATATTAAATAATAGAATCTTATAAAAAAAATTTGTTTCAAATTCTAATCGTTTTATAATTTTTTTATTAATTAAATGAAAAATAATGTTGCTAGATAATTACTATTAGGTATCTTCATTGGTATGTGTGAATGTAATATTTCTGTGCAAATTTTTATTATAAATAATAATCTTTATTTGGAGTCATGAAATATAAACTAAATACCTTAAAAAGAAAACAAATTTGTTTTTATGAAGTTGTATTTATAAAACCACTTTTTGATTTCAGTTAATTTTTTTAAAAATAAATCTTGAAAATGAATGATTATACTTAATATTAATTCTTACATTGAAATATATGCTAAAATTGTTACTGTGGTATTTAAATACTTCAAATGCTAAATAACTAGCTTCCTGCTTCGATATTGTTGACAAACTAACAATGTTAGATTTAGAATTGATTAAAATCACAAGTTAATGAGTAACTGCTATTTTTTATTGGGCACAGGTGCCGTATAATCCAGGGTTCCAAACTCTGAATTTTTTTAGCGATGAAGAAATGTTGCCATGATGACGTATTCTGAGGCGAGCAATGACGTATTTTTATGCATAATATTTATGCAGAAGATTCTATTTTGGCAACCCTAGTGTTTATGACAACTTTTATAGGTCTTTATCTCTATGACCTAATAAAAACCAGGTTCCCAGATACACAAGAAAATCCGCCAAAAAAATCGCCAAGCTCAGAATTTTTCATCCTGGATTATACGGCACCTGTGCCTTTGATTGTTGTATAAGAATAGCTTTTATGTTAAAAAATACCGATTTACTTTTAATTGTTCTCTGATAGAATCAAGGTTCAGTGGATGAGGTAGTGAATAGAATGTTGACTTCCTTGCGGGGAAAAGATTGGAAGCGGGTTCGAGCCATTGTTTCACCAACTTTCACCTCGGGAAAAATTAAAAGAGTGAGTGAATTTGGCGTAATTTATTTAAATTGTAAGTCCACAAGCGCTATTACATTTCTCAAGTTATAAAAGAAAACCGTAGTATTACTGTGTATTCTGTTTTTGAGATGAGAATAGTTCTAGCAAAACAATTCACACACACCCACACAATCCTCGAGAAATTGGTTAAAGAGCTTTAATTTGTATACTTTATTTCATTTTCCTTTTTCTTCAGATTAAGTAACAAGAAATTATGTAAATTCATAAGAAATTATAGCATAATAAAACTATACATTATTTTTAGTTAAAACAAATAGAAAACTTTTTTTTTCCAACAGGCTATTGGAAATTTTGTAGTAAACAATATACACACTATTTGCCTCAAAATTATGCGTTGTGTAACGTTAGGACACTAGCTGGATGCGATAAATATGTGCGCATAACAATAATTAGGCTGCCATAAGTGAACAAAAGAATATACACGTATATATAATCATAGATAAATACAGACAAATAGGTAGACAGTTAAATAGAAAGATAGGAGGAGAGCGATTGATAGCAAAAAGAGAGAGCTGAATTAAATATAATTCCAAAATTCAGAATTTTTATTGCAAAAATGAGTAAAAAAATTAAAGCAATCGTAACTTTTTTCACTTCAAAAGCCCAGTTACTTAGATTATTCCATCTATTTAGCACTATGAAGGGCGGAAGGGATGACAACTTATATAGGAGGGGGGGGGCAGCCAGAGAATGTGCCATCGTTTCCCCGAAAGTGGGCGGGTCCTCGTGATTTAGAAGCAAAGACCAATTAGAAGACTCCCAATTTGTTCTCCCACCCCCGAAGTATCATTTCAAGTGAACAACACTGCAACCACGACATACTGTGCTTACCCCAGACACCATCAGTGAATGCAACGGATCTTCGGTTCCGTCGGGATTCGAACTCGCTACCTACCGATAACGAGTGCTTTAACTAATCAGGCCAACGTGGTTCACAATGGTTAATAATCATCTATAAACATCGGGAAAATCTTTTTTTTTTTTTTTTTTTTTTTTTCCTTCTTTCTTTCTTTCTTTCTTAGCTGTGAGAGAGGGAGAAATTTTACATTTTTTAATTGAAAAATCAAATATCAGAACATCAGGAAGACCAAGTACAGCCATCGTTTTTGTTATTAATCCATAAAAAACTCAAAACTACAATGGCAACAACCATGATCAGTATTGCAGTTATTTCTATCCTTCCTTTAAATATAGAACTTATGAAACAAAGACGACAATAGTTCTTTAGACTACTTTAAGCACTTATCTAGAGAAAATAAGTGAACAAAAATCTGTCTTTCATCATAATAAAAAACATTAGAACTTAAGGATAAGAGATAGCTCTTAAGACAAAAATATTAGTTATAAAATTTTAATATGCTGTTCATGTAAGGAGCTCTGAAAAAAAGGGAAGAAAAATCTCTTTCATTCTAATAAAAAAAAAAAAACTTTAAAATTTTAAGATAAGAAATAGTTGTTTAGACGATAACAATAATTTTAAGATAATATGTTTTATTACACTTATATCTAAATCAGAATAAACTTCTCTAACTTAGACACATGTGAAAAGTAAATGAACAAAAAAATCTTTTTAATAAAATAAAGAGAATTGAAACTTAAACATAAGAAGAAATAATCTTTATGATGAAAATTTTAATTCATATAGAGTTCAATAAATCATTATATAAAAATCTCCAAGAAATGTGTGAACAAATAACTTTTCATCTTAATGAAGAGTTTTAAAACTTAAGGATAAGAAATAGTCCTTAAGACGAAGATGGTAGATCTTTGAGTTTAGGAAACCACACATGTAAGCATCACTGAAAAGTAAGTGAACAAAAATACAAATATCTCTCTGGTGAACCATTTTTAAATTATAGTCTTGAAGAATTCAAAGATATTACAATAGATCAGGCACAATCTTGATAAAGAACACTAAAACCTGATGAGAAATAGCCTTTCAAAAAAGAATAACTTCAGTAATCATCTGACTTAGACATCTATGAAAAAAGTGGACAAATTTCTTTTTTATTCTAATGGAGAGCAATAAATATTGAAGCCAAGAAACATTTATCGTAAGAATAAATACATTTTTGGAAGCAGATTGTGATAGGGTATTATAGAATTCCAAGAGGAGAAAATTCTGTTGTTGTTATTTCCAATCCTTAAGAGATCTAGCGGCAGTTAGATCAGATCCATGATACTGTGAGCCCTAGCGAAGTCGAGTATCAGCAGTGGACTTACGCAAACATCCATCAGAGGGAACCTCAAACAATCCAGGATATGATCGGAGAAATCCGGCTTCAGATTGCATTTTGTGCACAATGAAAAGACCTTGCGCCCAGATACGAATGCCATACTTTCCACATGCTCGCTAATAATTCTTGAGTCGCCTGTTTGATTATGTCTGTCAGCCTCGAATTCTGACGAACCCTCCGGGGTCTTCCTGCTGAATCAGGAGAGGGGGGAGAGGTTAGCCAGACATACCTGTCTTTTTTTATAGAGAAAATTTCCTTAAAAGTTAGTGTATAGTCTCGGTTTGGGCAACTCGGAACAAACTCTTTTGGCCAAGATATCAACAGCTTCGTTGCCTTGAAAGTTAACATGGGAGGGGATCCACTGAAAGTGGACATCCCTACCTTTGGCTAGATTTTTAAAGATAGGTGATAATCTGTATGCCCACAAAGTAGCACACACTATTCCAGACCTGTAGATATTGCATCAAGCTACAACTATCAGAAAGGATCCAAACGGAGAAAATTCTAGGTTCCATCTTGGCCACTATAGAACAACTGGTGATGAATACTGAACTTCTACTTCCTGCATGTGTGTCAGTGAACTTGGTGGTTAGAAATTTCCTATATTTCTCCCTTGTTATACCTCAATACCTCCGGATATTTACTTTACGGGTGGCAAAGATGCAGTAGAGGGTCAACTGCCTTACAACAGACTTAGGCTGCCAGTTACGCGATGTCAAATATATGGCTCTTTAAAATCAGAAGTCTATGTCTTCTCAATATTTATCAATCTATCTGAAATTAGTCAAAACTCTAATGGTGAATTTCATTCCGAATTAAATGAGAAATAATACTTAAGAATTGGTTAACAAACAAAACTTATATAGTCAAAGGTAAAATTACAAGTTTACAATGCTTAAAGCCTCTACCTACTAATTTAATATTCATAAACAGAATGCAATGTAATACATTTAAAATAAGCATTGTATATCTTAAAATGTTTTGTATTCATTTTGCAGTTTACAACTTCATTTTTAGATTTTTTAACTGTCAGGTATAATCAAACAATAATAAAAGTTAAATGATGGTACCATTTGAAACTCAAATTTGATAACGGAACTAACTGCAAACGAAATCTGCATCATTTTTATGTAGGTATCAATTTTACCAAAACCTGACGAAAACTTATCCTTGAATTATCAATTGCAATCACAATTTTCATGAAAACATAGTAATATCAGGGTACAACTGTAAAATTGTTGACTGGTCTAAATGGCATTCTCTGATTTATAACTGTTTGGCAAATAGTTCATATTTCTTCTTATATACTGTTTTCAAAAATTATATGGAAAGATTAAATTCATTTTCATATCTAATATATTTCATTACGCATCTTGGCCATTTCATACATTTCAGAAGGTTTCTTAAGCTTTATTTAATCATACAGAATTTCACGACAGTCCCTTAGTTGTATATCTTTAATTCTTCCCATGATTATCTCTACTATTCAAGAAAACATAGTTTTATTTTGTGACCTTATTCAACGACAAGATCATGACGGTTCTACAATCAATAACCAACTATGCGGCGATAGAAATGATGATATTGCATTAATGATTAATTGAAAATATTATTTTAATGTATAGTAGACATGAAAATTATACGAAATGATGGTATAATATCGATAATTTGTAATTCTCAAAACTTGTTAATTAATTGGTGTTAGATTTGCGCAATGAGATTTTGTGTCTGTTCTTGTAATTTACAGAAATTATTTTAAATTGCAAAACAGATTTGTCTCGCTTTCCAAAATATGCATTTAAACTGGCTTAACATAGGCTTTCATTCCTTATATATAAATCTTGGTTTTTTTTTTTTTGTTTTAATTGTGTTAATTGACTCAAAACTATTATTCTAGCAGGAATTAGATTTTAGATATGAGTATACATGTACGCTTACATGTATGTTTGCGTTCTAGATTATTAGACTTTGAGTTTTTATAGATTTATTTATAAAAGAAGTGTGCCATCGGCACCTCTCACATTTCAGGAGATTCACTGAAAGATTAAACACGGGAATAAAACCATTTGGATTGTCCCTCCTGAGTATCATTGGTACCGCTATGCGCGTTCAGGTGCTTCCCTGGCTGCTGGGTTTAATAGACAAGAAAAAATAGCTATTGCCCGTTTCCGAAGTGGCCATCTTAGTAACTTGAAATCCATCGAGAATACGAAGAAATTTGAAATTTGCTCCAAGTGTTTAAATGAACAGTCATCTTCTGAATATATTCTTCAATGCCTTGGTCTCTCCGGGAGAGATTTGATGGAGGGTCCACTTATGATGCTGGACTTTTTGAAGGTGTACGCGCTCATGGACCTGGTTTAGTGCTGCTGACCTCGGGGTCACGCAACAACTTAAAAGAATTTCATTATTACTTTAATCATGGAGAATATGAAATGAAATCGAATTCATGGACCTGGTTTAGTGCTGCTGACCTCGGGGTCATGCAACAACATAAAAGAATTTCATTATTACTTTAATCATGGAGAATATGAAATGAAATCGAATTCAAGCTCGTTAAAATATTGCTTTATAGGAATTTAATTTCATTTCAGAAATTCACACCAAACTATCTCTTAAAAAAAAAAAAAAGAAAGAAAGAAAGAAAGAAAGAAAATATGTAGCCTTTCTCTTTTCATATACTTGAAATCACGTAATTGAAAATTGTCAAAACATTTTGTAACATTTCAGGTTAGTTATACAAATTCTTAAAACACTTCTTGAAAGGGGGGAAAAGACAATTTGCAAATTTGCCACGTGGCTTAAATAACACATGATACGTTAAAGTTTCGAAATGGAAGTAAACAAAGCTTATGATAAAATTTCAAGGAAACAATATAAAATACATTATAGCTTAAAATGTACTTGTTCCCCTTAAAATTTCATATGCTAAAAAAGCCCAATAAAAATTATTTTGATTGATTTTTTTTATTTTTTAAATAATCTTTTTTTAGGTACTCGGTATTTTCAAGGATTGTTCTAGAACATTAGTTCAGAATTTTAAAATGGCTGTTCAAGGAGGCGATCAAGTTGAAGTCAAAAGGTCAGTTTCCAATCCAAATTTATCAAAAAGTATTTCTTTTTTATTTAAAATAATACTGTTATTGCTAATGCTAGGCAGCTAACATGTTCTCTCTATCACATTATTTACTTCAATTCTTTCATTAAACGCAGATGATAGCATATTAAATCATCTCATAACATCTTTTTCGTTTTAGATTTTAATGAAATTTATAAATTTAATTTAGAGTCAAAACATCATTAACTATATATCATGTATACCAGACAGAGATCGATGAACTGCATATAAAATATTATTATTTTATTTACAAATGTCTGTCTTTTGGCCGCTAGGCCATTAGACAATGGGCTCTCCAATATCTTGCAACATGACAAGAAAAAACAGATAGTGCAGAGTTCTCGTCCAAATCTGAAGCAGTCATAACATGTCCAGACAAACAAAGAGAACATGCAGGGGGTCCACAATGTTATAACGAAAGAGATGGGCCGGGAGACCCAGTCGTGACCAGTCAGCATTCTAAATGTAGCAACTGCAGTCGCTCGAGGGAAGTCAGGAATAGTGTGTGGATCAGAGAACAGTACAGTCAAAGGCTTGCCATTCGAAAGGTATGAGGCAATATCACGGCGAAAGCGCCTAGAGATACTAGAAATTTCAAGTTTAGATGAATGGAATCTTAGTTTCACAAGGGGTTTCTACTGATTTAAAGTCACCTTCTTGGCAAGGAGATCAACTCTCTGCATATAAAATATCTGAAAGGAAATTAAATCTACAAAAATTATAAAAACGGACATTTTGAGATACAGAAAAAATTTTTTAAGTTATTAAACAAATGAATAACTATTTAAAATTTTAATAAAAATTATTTCAAATATTATAATTTTATTTATTTACATTATTTTGTATCTAATATTTGTCAACACATCTAATTTATTTACAGCTTACATTGTGTCGCTACCTGTTGATATTGACCGAAATTACTTTAGTCGACAAAGAGTACAATATTATATGCCGTTCTTTAACATTATTCATGACTCAGATATCACGGTGAATCTAAACCTGGTGACGTTATCAAGTATAGATATATATAATAACTATTCACTGTAAAATTCTTACTTTTGTTTCATATCAGGTATGGTGTTAATAACTGAAAACTCCACATGCATCATTTATTTATCATTTCCCAACACATATGGATAAAAAATGTCCATTTAAAAAAACGTTTATTAATAGTTGATTAGTAGTTCTAATATATATATATATATATATATATATATATATATATATATATATATATATATATATATATATATATATATATATATATATAAGATGGGATGATTGCAGAATATTGATAGTTAAATATTCTATGAAAATAATGTTTTGCAGTTTATGAAAATAAAGATTCTTTATTAATAGGAGAATAACTACTATTTAATTTTTATAAAACAGCAACAAAATCAATCCTTTCTTTCACGCAAAAATTTTTTTCCGCTACAAGAATACAATTAATCATGCATACATCAAGGTGATTTATAAAATAAACTAAAATATATTGAGATTTGATCTAGGAATCTTTTTAAGAGTTATTTGGAGTAATGTAATTACAAAATCTTTTCGCATTCAATTTTTATATGCATTATTTTAAATTACTAATTTTAAAAGCCTTTAAGATGTATTCATGGTGATCGCAATAATAGTCATTCGATTTTTGGTAATATTAATTATAAGGTAATATTAATTGATAGTACATGCGCGATAAAGTCTCACCAACAAGACTATTAATTTTAACAAGACTATTATTTATCATCGCATTAAATACTATTAATTTTATCATCGCATTTTTAAATCCTACAAAATGCCGTGCGATGCCAAAATGCTAATTCCTCCATAGTAAATCATATTGATGTCAATAATTACAAGCGTTTATTTGTATTTCATGCCATAATTAAAAATTATGCATATTATAACTCACATTTTAGATACTGCCATACAATAAATTGCATATATGTACTATAAGTACAAATAATAAAAATGTTAATATATGTTATTTAATATAAGTTAGTAGCAATTTTGATATACTGACTACATGCTTACATACAGATACTCGTATATCTTCTAACCCATGCTGAAATCTCATTTTAACATTTAAGTAATATGGGCATCAACTACTTTCCTAGGTATTTAAAATATAAAATCAAAATGAATGGATAAGAGATATAGAGATCAAATTATTTAAAAAATTATATTCATAAATATTTATGATACGAATAAAGCCTCCCGTGTAAAGTTTGGTCAGGTTCTTAGCTTATATGCTTTTCTCACTTCGACTCTAACTGTAATAACTTCAACTACACGGAGAACCACAGAATGAAAATGACTTTAGAATGCGTTTCGGCAAAATGGTAACTTGGTGCAGCATTCTTAACAATTGAAAATTGACCAAAATCGAGTGTTTGATTCGGGAAAAGCAATGGAATTTTGTAAGCTAAGAGGAATCACTGGATATTGCATGTAACATAGGAATGCATACTTTGTTGTAGAAATGTGAGCATAGGCATGGCCTAAAGGGGAGAAGGAGAAAGATAATTCAAAATTTTATAAATCTATAACGCTGACTAATATTGGCGATGGCTAATATTATTGATGCATACTATAGGATTTGCGAATATGAAATCTAATACTATCTCCAATTCATTGTACTTTATGGTGGAGCAGCATGGCGATGCATTAGACTACCTTTATTCGCGAAGTCTCCAATATTCAGTCGGATTATCATGATCTAGTAGATAGAAGCAGGGTTCATCTAAGAAAGGAATGTCACTCCATTCGTTCTAATTTGTTCTGAATTTCAACGCACCAATCAATTGCAAGTACTTGTGGCTAAGAGTCACGAAAGAAATGGACGTGTTATATAAAAACTCTTCATTGATGTCGTCGATGTCAGATGGTTTGTGCAAATATCATATTGTTTTGAAGGCTGTATCGGTTCAGTGTGGTTACAAATGCAGAACTCACATTTAATGTATAATGCACACTATCCCTTTTTTTTTCTTTTTTCTTTTTTTTTTTTTTTACACGAAGAGGTACGATGAGATGATGGTTACAAACCATCACTTTAACCAGTCGTTCCCAATGACATTCACAGATTTCATATTCCTATAATAGTTTCTTGATAACATTTGACATCATAATCAATTTCTGAAGAAAAAACTCGCTATCTAAGTATGCAAGATTTCTTCCTCGGTAAAATTCAAATACTCAGTCCAGGGTGATACTCTTTCGGCATTACGAGGTAAACTAAAGTTGTATGCGTAAAAAAATTCATATCGGAGAAATATTTTTTTATATTTTTTTCAAAGCTACAATCTGGCCTTTTTTTATATGCATTTTGTAAATGTTGTTATGTGACGTGAAACTGACTTGAAATTGCAAGATTATTTTTGATGTGAATTTGTAAGGTACATGTGAAAATTTTGTACGATAATCACAACAATGTGATTTTTATGATGATTATTTCTCTATATTTTAGGCTATATGGCGCCTTTACAATGGATGTTATTGCAAGTTCGGCTTTTTCCACAAAAATAGATTCTCATAATGATCCGGAAAATAAGTTCGTTAAAGCAGCCCAAAATATATTCACGCCAAACTGGGGATTCAGAATTATACTCTTAAGCAAGTAGAATTCGTTCATTAAAAATCATATTATTTTTTTTTTAATTTTATACACATCATCTGAAATTAATAATTTAAATATATCTCTTCTAAGCTTAAAATAATAATAAATAGAATGACAAAACACGATATTTATAAGATAAATGAAAATGGCAACAAATGTTTATAACTAAATTCATAATTTAGTAATATTTTTCATCATCAAACAACCAGATAACTTAACGGATTTTTATATTTATTGTGGAAATTTATACATTTTTTGTCAATTTTGAATTCTATATATTCAGTTTATTTAGTAATAAAAGATCTATTAAATTAAAAAAAAATCGCAACGTAATGATTGTCGTTTAAAATAAAATGATATTAAGTTTTTAGTTAAATTATTTTTATTAACAATTTTTAACATCAAGTACTCCAGAAAATCATTGATATTGATATTAGTAGCGGAAATATCACTATTGTTTTCACGGGAGGGAGTGTTTTTAAAAAATAAACACTCTCAATGCTTATAATAATATGAATATCTAGATCTACATAACTTTAATGCTATGTAAATATAAAAGAAGCTGACTTGTTAATAATATACTACAGAAAATACATCTGTAGTAACATTTTAAATATTTAAATACCTAAGATTATTTAAATATTTAAAATTTTACTACAGAAAGCAAATATATCATTTGAAAAAAAATTATTATCAACATTTCTATACGTTTTGAAATTTTTCATTATCAAGTTTCCCACATCATTAATTTTGGGAATGTTCCAAAAATTTTGGATTATTTATTTCCTAATAATAAATTTTTAAAATGTACTCCAAAATAGAGCTATATTCAATTGCTTTTTAAATTCTTTTATTAATTTTATGCTATAATTTAATTATTTAAATTTTGGAAAAATCATCCTTAATATAGACTTTGCCGTACACTTGTGTTTTTGTATCGTTCAATTTTATACCATATTCTTGAGATTTTATGTAAATTCCAAAAGTTTTTCATTCAATAAAGAAAAAAAAATTTGTCATTCCTTTGATTATTCTTTTTTTGGAATTATATTTTCATAAAACTTCATTTAAATGAATAATTCCATTTTGCAGTTACTTTGCCTCGATTTATATTGAAGCCTTTATTCAAAATCCTTCCAAAACCAAAGAATGGGTTAAGTTTCTTCAAAGAAGCTACTTTAGCTATAATAGAAGAGAGAAAGAAAACAGGACAAGTAAGAAATTTATTTTCCTAATTCCAGAGTTTCATTTATTCGTACTTTTTATATTCTTGTTTTATTAATCTTCTATTTTTATTTATTAGTCTTACTTTATTATATTCTTTACTTTTCATATAAATGTTTGTTTAATTTTATTGACTTACTCTGAAAATTACAATTAAATATTCATCAACAGCTTAATTTCATATTTAAGAACCAAACTCAATTTCATATATTTAAAAACAAGTTTCAGTTTCAAAATTTAATATAATTTTTTCATGAATCAAAGAGCATTTCATTATTGAAATTACCAAGTATAGCCTCAAATTGTTAGCATTTAGTCAAAAATGAATTTATGATCCTGTAGTTTATTTATGTTTGTATCATTTATAAATTTGATGGAGACTTAAAATTATTTCAACAAAGTATTTTACACGATTGATCAAATCAAATTTTAAAAAATAAAATCGGTTTGTTAAAGTTAAAGATCTATTTCGTAGAATAAAATAATTCATGTAACTTGTAACGGTACAGATGCAGTATAATCCAGGGTCGAAAATTCTGATTTTTTTTTTTTTTTTTTTTTTTTTTTTTTTTTTTTTGGCGATGAAGAAATGTTACCGAGATGAAATATTATGAGATGTGTGAGGACATAAATACTAGAATGCCCAAAGAGACTTTTCTGCATTATTCTTATAGATTTCCATATCTTTGACGTAATAAATACTAGGTTACCAGATACATAAGAAAATCCGCCAAAAGAATCACTAAACTCAGAATTTTGCTTCATGGATAATACGACATCTGTGCCCTTGTAACTTGTTATGTAAATTATAACTTGTAATTCTTATTTTATAGTATATCAAAATTGTTATAATTTTAAAAAAATATATTATAAAAAAGTATTTATCATGAAATCTTATTAGAAATATCATATAGAACTTTATATTTGTAACCGTAAGAACTTGTAATTGTTAGACATAATTTACTACGTATTAAAATTTAGAATTTTTAAAATAAATTATTGAAATTTTCTTTTATTGTGAATGAGATTTAGATAATTCTAAATTTTTTTTTATTTGGAATAAAATTCAAATCATAAAATAATTTTCAAATAATATAAGATTACATTAAAATCATGAAAATTCCTTAAAAATTAATTCAACAATTAACAAATAAGGAAAGTAAATTTGGGCACCAAAATACCAGATGTATGCCAATCAAATGAAACGATTACTAACAAATGTCGCCACGCATGTGAAATTACGAAACCGTGACAAGTGAATTTTTTTTATAGTTTTACCTTTGATACTCACGTTTAGTTTACATTCGGACGAGTTTCAGCGTGTTTTTTTATTTATTTTTTTTATTTTATTATTTTTTTACTGTGTTGAATATGTCGAATTGCATGCCTTCCAACCACGATTTTTGGACAACATTAATTTTTTGTTACAATCTGAAGAAAAATGCTGCCGAATCGCATCAAATGCTTGTAGAAGCATGTGATAAACGAGATGTGAGGAACGAGAAGCGTGAAAGACCAACAAAAATATTTGAAGATGCTGAATTGTAAGCATTACTCGATGAAGATGGTGGACAAACGCAAGAACATCTTGCAGAACAATTTAAAGTTGACCAGAGCACTGTTTCCCGTCGCCTCAAAGCAATAGGCAAGGTAATAAAGGTCGGTAGATAGGAACCACAAGAGCTAACAGACTGTCAGCAGGAAAACCAAAAAATCATGTATGAAATGTTGCTTGCTCGCTACAAACGCAAGTCATATCTCCATCGTATTGTGACTGGCAATGAAAAATTTATTTATTTTGATAATCTCAAGCGTAATCGATCATATGTTGACCCTGGATATCTGTCCAAATCAACTGCAAGGCCGAATCACTTCGGTCGCAAGACAAATCAGTGTATTTCTTGTGACTAGGAGGAGCCAGTCTATTATGAGCTTTTCAAACCCGGTGAAACCGTTAATACTTATCGCTACAAGAAACAATTACTTTATTTGAACGATGCCATACTCGAAAAATGCGAGCAATAAAAGAAACGGCAGCACAAAGTGATTTAGATAATTTGATGACAATGCCCCTAGCCATCATGCTAAACCGACCAAGGACATCATTAAGACGCTTGGTCTGGAGCTCTTACCTCATGCAGCTTATTCTCCAGACTTGGTTCCTTCTAATTATCACCTATTTGCATCATTGGGACACGCTTTGATTAAGCAGCACTTTACTTCGTACGAAAACGTCAAATCTTGGCTTGATGACTGGCTGACCTCAAAAGACCGATCATTTTTTTGGTGAGGTATCCACAAATTGCCCGAAAGATGGAGAAAATGTGTAGCTAGCGATGTATATTATTTCAAATAAAAAAGTATTAGCAGTTTTTGGAAATTTATTGTGTATATTTTAAAAATAATCGTCTCATTTTATTTGCATACACCTGGTAATACTACTTTAGATACATGAAGCTACGGATATTATTTGAAATATCTGAAAATAGTTGCTTCTGTTGTATAAATCAACTTAAATGGGATTATCGTGTTCGAGAAATATACACGGATCTTTATATCTCTGTAATCTTTCTGTTTTCGATGTTATATAAATTTTCGATAGTTTGTTTATAACAATCATTATCTGAGTCGTTCAAATTATGTTTGCAGTTAATGCGGAAATGCTTGTAACCTTTCTGATATTCTTTACAGCTATTTATGATAAAAATTTCAGTGAAATTAACTTTGCAAAACTTTACTCTGTTAAAATAAAATGCTGACTTGCGTGATGTGCGCCTTTTGGCGACATTAACAAAACATTCGGCGATGAATCATATTTCGATAATAAGAAAATACCGAATATTGTAATTTTTAATTCTTTACAGCATTCATGATAAATAGTTTTGTGGAATTAACTTTGAAACTTATATAACTTTGGTAAAGTGAAATGGTGACTTGATGTGAAACATTTGGCGAGATTAGCAAAACATTTGGTGATAAATCTAATCATGAAAACAGAATATACTTAATATTTGTTATTCTTTAATTGTTAATTAAAATGTAATTATGTATTTTGGAAATTAATTTCTGCCCTTTCCGATTAATTACTGATTTTAACAGAAGAGGAATGACTTCCTTCAACTTCTGATTGATGCAGCAGCTGAAACAACCAAGCAAGAGAAGTGGGAAGAAAACGCTGAAGACATAGCAGCAAATTATGACGATGATGCCAGTAGCCATCCTATCTTCAAAAACATATCTTCTAAACGTAAGGTCAAACTAAAATTAAAAATTAATTCTCAAAATAATATAGTATAAATTTCTTAAGATATATATATATATATATACTATGAATGCTTAAATTAAAACTGTCTAAATGAGAGTCAAATAAACATTTATTTTTGTGCAAAATTTCCTCCGTAACAAAAGTGGTATCGACAACTTTTTGTGAAAACAGTTTAAGGACGATTTAAATATTTTAAAATTTCATTATATAATAGAATTCTAAATTAATAATTGCAATATTTGTAAGAAATTTCTTTTGAATCTTAAGAATATTGTTGTCTTACTGACGCGAACTTCTTTTAATTAATATTGCAGAAATAATAAGAAGCATATTTGTAAAACATGGGCTCAAAATAGTTCGTTGAATTTTTTAAAATTATTTTTTTACAACTTTTTTTCTGTTAAGAATGATTTTGAAACTACTGTTCATGGCATAAACTTTTTTTTCAATGAATTTATATCATAATGAGGAATATGTCCGGTTTTTTCATAATTTTTTGAAGGATTTTTTCTAGTTAAATGATATATTTTTATATAAATTGAGCTAATTAATAAAAAAAATATATTCTGTAACTTAAGCGTACAAAAAAGAAAAAAAACATTAATATTATTATTATTTTAAAAAGTCCTTCTTTTAATCAAAAATATGTGGAAAAAATTCCAAATAAAAGGCCCTTAAGATAATTAAGTAAACCACATGATTTGTTTTCAAATATTACGCATATTTAATAAAAGAAGTAAATAAATAAAACATTTAATTTTCACTCTCTAAATATTCAATAATTATTTAATCATTCAAAAAAAGCTTAATGATTTTTTAATAAAAATTTTGTAATGTTTCATTATATTTAACGTTATTTTCATTGTATTTGATTTTTGTTGAATTTCACACATAAATTTGTTATTTCAGGTTTGTCACTTAATGAACTCATAGCTCAATGCGTTATATTTCTTCTCGCTGGTTATCATACAAGTGCTGTAACGCTATCTTTTGCAACATATCTCTTGGCACTAAATCAAAACGAACAGGAAAAACTGTTTCATGAATTAAAAGAAGTACTGAAAGAAACAGATGTAAGTACACAAATAAGATCTACACATAAATATTAATAACCATTTATTATTTATGCATGAAAAGTCTAGTTTTACATAAGATCCATTTATTTGCTCGGTGAATAAGTAGTTAAAATGAATAAATTTTGCAATGTGAGAAAAACACTTTACATTTTATTCCAATATTATCTATATAAACGGAATCCTTATTATATTTATTCATCGAGTTCATCGAGATAATGGGATAAGTGCTGAAAATATTTGGGTAAATTAAATTTCAGTGAATGTCAATGATTTCACTGAAGTATATAAGCATCAAAACATAAGGCTTATTACTTATTATTTTAGACATATTTATTGATAAAGAATTATCTTTTTTCTAAGACAACAATGTTTTTTCTCAAAGAAATACAACAATAATGAATTGCTTTCAATATTTAGATAAGTATTATTATACTCCAACATTAAGGAAGTTCTCTGAACATACATTTTAGGAAAAACCACGCGGAATGCAAATAATAAAAATATTGCAATTATTAATTTAAAATTCTATTAATTTATAAATTATTTTAAAATTTTAATCGTTTTTGCTTATTTAAACTAATTATAAAGTGGATGTTTTGTAATGTCTATTTCATTCTGCTGTTCTGTTGTCCATCTGTTAATGGCTTAAATCATTGGAGAACGACTTCGCCATCCGGTACTCTGCTCCTTATATAAGAAATCAATCGTTTTATTAACAGAATGAACTTTGACCTGTTCTCCGACATTCGATGGTGAACTTCGTCTTGTTTGCTGCCGCTTGAAGAATGTGATTTGAAGGCAGGTAGCAAATTCGTCGACAAGTAGGATTTATGACGCCCCTCTCAATACGATGTGACGTGAATGAAACGTTATCTGACGTCATGGATATTTTAAGCAAATGAGAATAGTAATAAAATGGTGTACTCAGGATCTCAACTGTAAAGAAAAAAACAACGCCTTTATAGTTAAAAATAACTAGTAAATTTTGTTTGTAATAAATTTTACTCTTACTATATGAATATTTTTATATTATTTAAGATTTTCTCAAACAGTAAAAAATTTTAAAATGTATAACATATTTTACATATTTAAGAAATTTTAATTAAGTTTTATCTTGTACCACAGTTTCATTGCTTAACAATATAGAAAAATTTTGCAAATAAAATATAAATAATATTTTCAAAATTCTTTTCATTATTTATGATGTATTGTTGACTTAACATCAGTCAATAAAGCTGGAACGAAATACAGGTTAAAAATATTGATGTTTATCAACCAAAAACTAAATTTTTATAGTGAGGCTTCCTTTGCCACTTCCATAAATATTAACCGAGTATAATTATATTTATCACTTCCATTTGAAGAATATTTAATTTGTAAACATAAATATTTTTTGTTTTACATAAAGAGAGAAATCTTGACTTTGTTAGAAATATAGAAGTCAGAAAAATTATCGGGAAAAAATTCTACAAAAAGCAATTAATATGGCAGTATAATATAAGGAATTTTAAAAATTCATGTTTATTTTTAAGAAAATATAATAACAGTTAAATTAATAGTATTTCAAAATATAAATAACAGTTAGTAATGCTACTTTCGAGGAATAGATAGTTTGTAACCCTAGAATGAACTTTTTGGATTAAATATAACTTAATAGTTAGTCTTCATCTGAATCATTTGGTAAAAACATTTTCTTTACTATCATATCTTAGTTTTTTTTAAGACATCCAAAATTGACTTTCTTAAGAAAAAATGGTTATCCGGTTTCTATGGTAATCCGATAGTATATTTTATTGATTGCTTAATTCAACATTGCCTACATCTTACTCAAGGATATACTTTTTTTGATAAAAGGGAGGAAAGGAATCAAAATAACATATTGTTTTACTTTTATTGTCAGTAGAAATCAAGAGACTTTTCGAAAAATATATTTAAGAATGTGCAGAAATATATTGATGAACTTATATTTCCATTTTTTTTTATTGGATATTAAATTTACCCCTTCATAAACTACTCGTTAATATTACGTATTAATATTACAGGGGAAGGATTACCCTGCGAATAAATTAATATTCATGACACAATAATTAATTAAAAGTATTAAGGCTCTCATCAGTCTCCATTTTTACGATGATTATGTAATCTATATATTTATAAAATATAGAAAATATATTTATAAGTACAGAACTGAATAAACATTCATTACTCAAAATAATTTTAAATTCATGAAATTATATTTTTCTATTTACCATCAGATGAGCTAGTAACTGAATAGTTGTTTTCTAATTTTCAGATCATAAATTCGATATTTTTTAGAGGTATAAATATTTGCAACGGTATGTTATTTACTTTAACACCACAAAGCAGAACTTAACGATGTTATAAATCATTTGAAAATCCACCCTTGTTTTCCCACAGGAGACTTTTCCTAAATAGCCGGCTATATTCGTGTGTTGCAAGAAAGGAAACCAGAAAATCATACAAGATCCCAAATGGATAGATTTGAATGTAAGAAAAGAAACCACTTTTTCCTGTTGTTCAACAGGGGCTAATATGAAATTTCGGAACTTCCTCTCCAACCTATAGCTAGGTTATAATGTGCCAATATTTGTTATGGATTTAAAATCCTATCAGATTCCTATCAGACTTCGTCGATAAAAAGACGATCGTAAAGAGACAAATAGACCAAACTTATCAATTTACTATCAAAATACACTAAAACAATTAATAATTCCTAACAATTTTGCATTTTTGAGCAAAATTGTTATCAAATCATTTGAATATTTTTTTATCTTTATCCAGGGTGAATTGACGTATGATGCTCTACAGAAGATGAAGTACCTTGATAATGTCATATCGGAAACTCTAAGACTCTACCCACCAGCTGCCAGGTACTTCCAACAAAAATATTGCATTGAATCTTAGTCTTTGAGAAAATTGGAAGGATTATTTTTTACATCTGCAACCTCATCAAAATATAAATTGATTCAAAATATATACGCATATAATTATAATATATTTCTTCTATATACTAAAACACATCAAGGTGACACATTAGCTTCCGCAATATAGAAAAAAATGCTTATCAATATTTTAAATGATAACATTATTTTATCATGACATTATGCACCATTATGGCAACAGTGAAAAAGCAAGTCTTTGATACCCCAAAAAATAGACTCTAAATTAATGCATATTTCACGCTAAACTTTCATCTAGAAGATACTGGACTAGAAATAAAATAGTGTCTATAATTTTCAAGTAAATTCAAATTTATGAATAAAAATCATACAAATGAAGTTTTTTTCTTTTTATCATACTATTAAAGTGAATGATAACATGTGACAAACTTTTACCGAGTTTGATGCATTTATTTGTCATATTTTTACCTCAAAAGATTTAGTACACAAGAAATTGAGCTCAATCCTTCCTGTGAAATGAACAAGACAGACGAAAAGGAAAAGGTATTTAAATCAGAAAAAGAAATATTTTTAATCAACATACGGAAAAGCAGTTATTTCAATTGGAAAGGAAATCGCCTGCAGGAAATTTCAAATTGTAAAGAAATAATATGGCTGTATTTATTTATTATTTTATAATTTAATATAAACATTTAAATGAATCAAACATTTTATGGGCACATTGCTTGTAGGAAATAAAACTATCGCCAAATATAACTGTTTGCAATGCAGTTTTCTTATGATATGTATAATAAGGTCAGGCATATGCAAGCTGACGATAATCTTTCAAGCAAATGAAACAAAATATAAAATACTATTACTTTTAGTTCCAAAATATACAATTTCGAAAACATTCATCAAGCTATTATAATAGTATTTAAAAACAAAGCTCTTTTAAAATGTTTAATTGATGTAATTTCAGATTTTGGACAAAGAAATCAATTTAATTTAATCAATAAACACATGATTAATTAGTAACCATTAGTTTTGATGATAAACTTTATTTCAGTTTATAAATAATGCTCTAAATAATTTCCTATCTCATTCTTGTTTTAGAATAGAAAGGATAGCTGATAAAGAATATACGGTGGGAGACACTGGAATCACAATTTCTAAGGAAATGGCTATTCGAATTCCAGTCTGTGCCCTGCATAGAGATCCAGAGTATTATCCAGATCCAGAACGATTCAATCCTGACAGGTTATTTGTCTCATCAATTATAGTCTCATTTTTTCATTTAGTTTCTCCATATACCTACACTAACAACGGTATAGGCACAAATCACATGTTTTTGAAATACATAAATGAAAATTAATAATTGAGTCTTATCGTGTGTTCATAAATGCTGCTAATATATTGATAGTTGGTTTAATTTGATAATAACTAAGGGTAACAAAAATAATAATTCATGGGTAACACAATGATGTATTTTTGTGTGAATATTTTCATATGTTAAAACAAATATAATACATTTTTAAGCATTCTAATTAAATTTTAAAGTATAAAAGTTTATGACTGATGCTCCCACGGCACAGGCCCGATGTTCGATCCTCGGCTGGGCAAAGTCGACTTATCCTTTCATCCCTTCAGTGAGTAGATAAACTGAGTACCAAGCATGCTTGGGAACTAAACACTAGGGGGTTTCGCATAGGGATGAGCACCTAACCGAGACATATGCTTCACCACTCAGGATCTTCGTTTAAGAAAACAGATATGGGCACTGTAGGCCTTGGCCCACATGGGTTTCGTGCCACTGATTTAATTTAATTTATGATTGACAGCCAATTGTCCCCCGGGATAATATAGACTATTGTTAAATTACCATCGATATCTAAGGGATCTACCTGAACACTGTGTGTGAAATATCTCATTACTTCATCAGAATTCAACATATTTCTTTTTTAGATTTAATCCAGAAGAAAGAGCGAAGCAAGTGCCATACACATACATGCCTTTCGGTGCTGGTCCCAGAAATTGCATAGGAATGAGATTTGCGCTCTTTGAGATTAAAGTCTGCCTCGCACATATTGTAAGCGCTTTCCACATTAAAACAGCTCCTGAAACTAAAGTACGTATAGTAAATATTCTTATTTCCAAGTTTTAACCCTGTAACATTGCAACTTTCTTCAAAATTCATACTTATAAATACTTATTTTGTCAAAGACATATAGTGAAGATGTATTTATATTTCTATTTTAACTTTTTCGTTATTCGTGCCATAAGCAACTTTTACAAAAGGTATTTCTTTTATAAAAAATAAACAATGGCTATATTCTTATCTTCTATTTTTATTTATTGCATGGTGTGTTGTCACAAATAAATCTTACGAAGTAATATCCCTTGAACCAAAATAAAATAAAATTAAAGGTATGCTTATATTTCTACTATTACGTAACTTATTCATGATGTGTTGCCCGATATATTACTCTCGCTAAGGAATAGACTTCTTCTATAAAAGTATATTCCTTATACGTCTAATCTTGCTGAATTCACTTGTTTATTGCCATATATGATTCTTGCAAAGTATTGCCAAGTAGAACTCTTGCAAAGAAACACTTTTTTTATCAAGGGAAAACAATCAAAATATGCTTATATTTCAACCTTTATTTTAACCTATGGTTTTTTTTTATATATATATAAAACTTGAAAAGGTATATTTATTTTATCAAAATCAAATAGTGAAGACGTACTTGTATTCCTAATTTTAACTCACCTATTACATGTTGCCATATACTACTCTTCAAAATATATATTTATGTTATCGAAGGAAGCTAATAAAAATATGTTTATATTTGAACTTTTATTTAACTCATTGTATATTGCCATGTGTCTCTCCCAAAGGAATACTTCCTTTATAAAAGTCAAATTGTGAAGATAATGCTTATACAGCTATTTTTGTTGAATTCCCTTGGAGTGTATTTCCGCTTAGAAACTTTTTAGAAAAGAAATACTTCTTTATACATATTAATAAAATCAATCAATGAAATATTGCTTATTTTTGTATATTTATTTCATTTATCATATGTTTCCATATATAAATCTCGAGACGGAATACTTATTTTATCAAAGGTAAATATCGAAGACATGCTTATATTTTCACCTTCATTTAACTCACTTATGGTGGTTTGCCATAAATAAGAGTCTCGGTAGCAATGAAAAGGGTGATGCAGTGGCTAAAGCTGCATTTGGACCACTTCTGCCATGTGTTCCCTTGTCTGATGTGAGAAAGGGTGTCAAAAACTAATATATTCTTTATGGGAGGAATCATGGAACCTGCAGGTCAACAACAAACTCCATGCCTTATTTCCATCTGTCACTCCATTATCAATTTTACCCTTACGAAGTGCTGATGTCCGTTTGACTTGCCTCATATCTGTCACACACGTTTCAAACACAGGCATTTATTTCTGAGCGAGTTGAATCCATGGTGTGAAAAGTGTGATGAACCTTACTCAGTTTATCATATTTTAATCTCATGTCAACATTTTAACCATTTACGTTTACATTATTTTAAAACTGACATTTTTAACTTTATTGGATTTATTGGGAGATCAACCCCATAGAAACCTATTCGCATTTTTGAGGGCTATAGGTTTCTTAAATTTTATTTAAATGTATATTATGTATTTTAAAATACGTATATTTTAATATTTTCTCTTTTTATATTTTATAAATATTTTAAAATTATATTAACACTGATTTTTGTTTTTTAAAATTTTAATGTTGCTTGGATTTTTTGAAAAAAAAAATAGAAATAAAACTACAAAAATCTTAGCCTTGGCGCAACTTCTCCTTTTTGGACCTTACGCCAGAAAACCCAATTAACCAACTTGCCATAAATAACTCCTTCAACAACTTCGTTTTATTAAAAAAAAATAGCGCAGATATGCTACCTTTACTAAATATGATCACAATAAATTGCCACATATGAATCAAACGAAAATTTTTTGACACTACTTTTGCCAGATAATAAAATTTTGTTAAAAATTATTTTTCATTTAGTTAACTGATTGATTTATTTTTGGAGTGTAAGAACTCAAAAAAATATTTTAAATGTTTTTATTAAAACCTATTTTGAACTTATTGTATTATTTTGGAAATTATCTGTCATAATCATTCCATATTGAATTCAAGCAGATGCTTGAGTTCTTAAATAAGTTTTTTTTAATAAGAAGCCTTATGTGTTTCTTGTGAAAATTCATTTAGAATTTTTGAGATATGATAAATTGAGTTCAATATAAATTGTTAAGCAATAGACAAATCGAGAGCAACTGAACTCTTAAATTAGCTACTCAATATACGTTAAGTTCCATGCTTAATATGCTACGATAGAATTAGTATTAACTTTACTATATATCTGTAATAAAACATCGTCGAATTATCATAGCTAAGATTTTAAAACACCACTCTCTTTTCAAAAAATAATTACTTAAATAACATTGTAGAAGGTTCCGATATTTCACTTGTGCACTATATCTTCTACTAAGTTTATGATTTTAAGCAAAACACTCGATGTGTGTGTATAGATAAATATATTTTATTTTCCATTAGTTCAAATAAATAAATGGTGAATCATTATTGTCGAAGAATTTGAACTATAGAAACACTATGTTGCTATTGTTGCTTCAGCATTCTTCCCTGTACCTAATCCTGAGTTGGACTCTACCAGTAAAGGGAAGCAGTCGGGTAGGGGTCTTCGTAATTTAGAAGCAGAGATCAAACAAAAGGTCCCTTAATACTACTTAACCTGCTACCCGCAAAGATATCACTTTGATTGGAGGACATTTTTTGACCACGACCTATTTAGCATGCGTCAGCCACCTTTAGCGAACACGACGAATCTTCAGATAAGCCGGGATTCGAACTCACTACTTTCCGATAATAAGAACGACGCCCTAATCTACCAGGCCACGGCCAGATTCATTATGTCTTTGACTAGCTTCTAGTTTCTAAAACATCAATCATGAAGTTCTTCGCCAAAAATAATGTACCAAAATGGCAATCACAAGTGTGTGTGTGTGTGTGTGTGTGTGTGTGTGTGTGTGTGTGTGTGTGTGTGTGTGTGTGTGTGTGTGTGTGTGTGTGTGTGTGTGTGTGTGTGTGTGTGTGTGTGTGTGTGTGTGTGTGTGTGTGTGTGTGTGTGTGTGTGTGTGTGTGTGTGTGTGTGTGTGTGTGTGTGTGTGTGTGTGTGTGTGTGTGTGTGTGTGTGTGTGTGTGTGTGTGTGTGTGTGTGTGTGTGTGTGTGTGTGTGTGTGTGTGTGTGTGTGTGTGTGTGTGTGTGTGTGTGTGTGTGTGTGTGTGTGTGTGTGTGTGAGAGAGAGAGAGAGAGAGAGAGAGAGAGAGAGAGAGAGAGAGAGAGAGAGAGAGAGAGAGAGAGAGAGAGAGAGAGAGAGAGAGAGACTAATTTCCATGCTGTTATTTTTTTTAACTCGAGCACCACTTGCTTATTAATGTACTCATATTTCATACGGTTGTGTATTTTACCTTAAATTTTGAAGTAGGAATGCTTAGTTAAAAATACAAAAGGTAAAAGCCACAATATCTCATATAAGCAAGGTAATTTTATTAGATGAATATATCTTTCATCTTAATAAATTCTAGTAAAGAAATGATTTCTTAATGTACTTCTGGGATAGATAATAAATAGAAAATGCAAATTTACTGTGGTAATCATTTGAAATGTCTCAATGTTAATTCCTTATTTCAAGCAATGAAATGTTGATGTTTTAATTCTTCGAACTATACATCTTGTACCTTTATGAATTTGAAAATTTGTCGTTATCATATTATCAAGTGTCACAGCAAGCAGCATCAATGAATCCAGTCCAGAAGTATATTTTTATATTTAAACCGAAAGATAGATAATATTTCAAAACTTGTGAATATTTTAAAAATAAAACTATTGTATCGCAAACTCTGAGGCATATGCAATACCATATTATCTTCTTGAAAATGGAAAAAAAAATTCCTTAGTAAACTGAAAGGGAAACGTATGAGTCTTGTTCTTGAATGATACCAGGTTCGATACCATATCACCTGAAGGCCATCATATTAAGAGGGCCTGTGAATGACAAATATTTCTTGGAGCTATTATCTTTTCGTGTTTCAGTCCGGAAATCATAAATTTTGGAAAAGTGAGAGCTAGCTCAGATATAGTTCTCATCACATGACCACGGTTTGAAAATAGAAGATGCTTTATTGTGTAGTCAGAAATAAGCAGACGAAATTCAAATACAATTAACGCAATAAAAGGAGTTGAATTGGTAGAATTGCAATTAAATAACAAGTTTGATGCCTGATCTCTTTTTTTTTTAATTGATAATATCAAAGATATATTTCTTTTTTATATCATGATAGGACAAGACAAGAAAGGCGACGTGATAGAATTCCTTTCTTCTTTCTTTAGAATTGCTATCTATAACAGAATCCTTTTCATCGAAAACTGATTTTTTTTTTTTTCTCATGTGAAAATGCAGCACTGATTAAAAATCTAATACACTCTTTTTTCTCCAAGAGGAGTCGTTGTCCTTCTGATGTATCTCAACTTTTTTTTTTTGTTTTATTTTCAATTGGTCAATTAGTTGCCGTTTCTTAATTATCTTTTGACTGGTTGAAACTGCAGTTTGTGAATTCAGTTTCATTAATAATTTTTATATTCCTTGGAACGCAAATATAATATGTCGAAGAATTAATCATCTATTTTAAGCTGCTAAGATTAAAGCAACTCATTTTTTTAGTATAGATACACATATTTTCAAAAGATTGTATGTATGGCTTATAATTAACATTTATAAACTACACTACTAATTACGATTTTTTTTGGCATTTTATTTTTTGAGATAATTTTAGATTTCAATTTTTCTACTTTCGCAATATTTTTCTTCGCTAAACCTTGCCATGTTTCAAAATAATTAAAGATTCAGTTTTAGTTCATTCAGTTGTTAAATAAAAGCAATTAGACAGAAAGCATCTGTATTCCAAGAGATTAAATTTATTGAATTATAACACGCAATTCTATTCCTGGGATGTGATAGTTATCACAAAATCGAGGAATTTCCATATGATACATTACATTATTTTTATTTATTTAAATAGGTGAAAATGTGCTTTGAATCCCCTGCTTGGCGCATTTTCAAATGGCGCGTTTTTGTGTGTTGTCTCGCGGAGAAGAATGCTCCGAGAGACACTACGCAAAACGGCGTTTCTATGGCGACGAAATCGAAATCTGTGTTTTTAACGAATTTCACCGTACGTATGACAACGAAAACAAAAACAATGGTTTTTTTACGAATTGTATAACAAAAAATACACATATAATTGTATAACAATAAGAGACAGGTTTGCCAGAAGGAGTGCATTTAAGAGGAAATAGTCAGGGTTACCACGCTTTGCGTGTCTATCGTCCATTTGGCAAGAAAGGGGTACCCAAACCACAGATTAAACTTTAAATATTATTACAATGGTAAAACGTTCGCAGGTTTGATACCAGAATCAGCTAAAGGTCACCTCTCTCATGATAGGAAGATTCATAATCATTAAATGCTCTTAGAATTAAATGCCTCTCCGTTTGTGTGGAAGTTAAGAAAAAAAGAATGTCCACCCAAATGATAGGCTCGTTACTTGACAATGAATCAAAATTTTGAAATGGTTGACAATATGTAGCGACTTATAGAATCAGAAGCAAGCAACCAAAAGCGTAATATAAGTATTCAATACCAATCCTTATCTAGCTTATATTTTTTCCGAAAAATATGTATTAATTTATTTTTTATTGGTAAGACTATTCAAGTAATCAGGATGACACAACCTTGTAAAAAAATTCAAAATCACGATGTTCACTGTGTTGAAACCAATAGTTATAGATACAAGCATCTTGTAAGAAATTATTGGGCCGTGATAGCCTAGTGGTTAAAGCATCGGTTCGATTCCCAATGCCGCCAAAGAACCACCGATAACATGCGATATACGTGCTCGTTAAATATGTGGAATCGAAGTCCTATAGTCGGCCGTTGAGCACTTACCATGGATGTAATGGCCAGAAGAAAATTTCCTCTCCCTTCTGATCTATGCTAAAATTAAAGGATCGAATCCTCTGGTTCCGCCATCTATCGGAGGACTTTAGAGCCAAAGTCGTACTTTCACCTTCGTGGCTCTCTGGTTAAACAAAAGACGCTCTCTACTGACTTAAATTCGCGTACCCAGCGAGCTTAACTTGTCCAGCTGTGATAAGTAACAACAAGAAATCATTTTTCAAATTCCATTTGAGACGCATTATTTATCAGAATGTGTATTTTTAAATGTGGGAAATAAGAAATATAAATTTGATATATGTGGGAGAAATAAGAGATCTTACTTTTTATCTGATCACAGAAGTTTTATGGGATTATGCAAGAGTTGGATTTAATTAAATATTTTGTCTCAAATATTTCTTTGTTTATATAAATATATATATATATATATATATATATATATATATATATATATATATATATATATATATATATATATATATATATATATATATTATCATTTAATAATTATCAACTTATTTATTTTAAACTAACAAGTGTTAGAAATAATGCACCAAAATATCGTAAACTATGCAAACAAACGTAAGAAAAATCATTAACATTTTTCTCTTCAGTTTTATTTTATACGGTTCTTTAAATAAGTGACAAGAGAGATATTAACAAACAGAAAAAAGAATTAATTCAGAAAATACAGTTATGTATTGTCTTTGTGTATATGAATAATTTATTCTCGTTATAACTAGTTTACTTTCCTAGAGAAAATTTTATTAATTATCCCTTATAAGCATTTGATGATCGTATCAGAATTCGGAAAATATATTTCTTCGAAAAGTGCATTTTTTATTTAATAAATATGCATCTCCTTTTAAAAAGACACTCATATAACTCTCCAAAACAGTTTAACCCGAAGTTTGTAATTCAGTAACAATAGTTATGTAATCCGGTTACACATACATATCGGTAATATAATAATGATTTGGAGACTTTAGTTATATAGATTTAAATTGCAATACAAGCATTGTTTTAAAAAAAATCGATTTTCAAACTCATGGATACTACAACCATGGATTTTTGACTGCCAAACGCATGGATTTTTGATGCACGAAGTCCCTTTATTTGACGACATTTCCAACAATTGTTTAACTTCGAAAACAGTTTTAAAATAAGCCTCAGATATAAGTCGATTGGTCAAAAAAGATATATCAACATTCCTGTTGATCATAACAATATTGTAGTTACGCAGTCTTAGCATAAGTCGATAAATTAACCATCATTATCATTCAGTACATCCTAGATCACAAGTGCAAGAAAGTATCGATTAAGTAGCCAGCAGTCTCGTTATCGTTTATTCGATATCCTTTGTTGGTTGGGATACATTTAATGATATAATTTTACACTATGTGTGGATGACTTGGTGAATCTTTTGTCAGTATTTACATGACTAAGTTGCCGTCGGTTAAAACGTAGATCTTATTATCTATTTTCGTATCAATTTCGGGTAAATCGGACAGTGTCTATTGGAAAACTGCTATCTTAAACAACAAATCCAGCTTTTCTGTTGCTTCTATCTAATTAATCCAGCTCAAGGCTAGGTACTCAGAAGCATGCTGGTACAACAACTTCAGTTGTGGGATATAAGAAAGCAATTTCAGTTGTTTCAGGATATCATCAAACAAGATAAACAGTTTCTTCATTTTTAGTAGAATCTACCACAAAAGGACATCATTTAATTATTACTGTATTCTCTACTGAGCGTTAGCTTGTATAGTGTGAATTTTTTATTTAGATAATAATTCATAGATTTATAACAACCATTCACTTGAAGCTGTGAGAGGTAATTATAAATGCCACTAAAAACATAATTTTCCTGCTAGATATCACAATGTAGATGTCTCTAAGTTCTCATATTTCAATTTTTTCTGGAAAGCTATAGAAATTACGTAAAATCAGTTATTTCCTTTTATCTTTCGGAGATGGCAGCTAAATAGGAGCTTGACAGATGCACAATGTTTACTTGTATTTTTTTATGAAAAGTGAAAACGTTCTCGGAGATTCTTCGGATTTTTCTGAATTTCTTGTTAATGAAATACATTTCTTTATTGCATGTGAGGACTTAATACAAATCTTGGCAGACTATATATATTATTCACATTTTATTGGAACATCTTTTGCATGGATAACCTTTCCTGTTCGCTTGAATATCGAAACTACATCCTTCTGGAGAGCAATATTTATGTCCAAAGAATGCCATGCATTTGATATGCAATGCTTCAAATCTTGTAAATTAGAGGGAAGAGAATGCTGTTAGATGCATCTTTCCACCATATTTTACATATTCTCTATGGTAGCCATGGAAGGTATTGAAGTCTCACTGATGTTCAGCAAACCAATTTTGAGCACTTTTGGCAAGATATGTAATTACATTATCACCCCCAAAATATACATCACTATCAGAATAAAAATGCAACATTGCAAACAGCACTTGATCTGACTGTAAATCTAATTATCTCATGGATATTTATTTACCCTCGAGGAGCACCGAAACACTATTTCTATCCCACGGCAATTATAATTTATATCATGATACTCCCACCAAATACTTACATAGTGCAAGTAAGGCAAGACAGATTCGAGGGTTTCTTGCTGAATTCGACGTCTTCCATCAGTGATTTAACTTGACTCATCCGATCACATGACCAGCTTCCAATTCTCATACATAATCAATGTCTTCTCTCCCGATACCACTACTAATGATTTTTTTCATTTTAGGCTTATACAAGTGATTTTTTCGCAGGCATCCGACAATGATTTCTTATCCTCTGTAATTCTCATAGTTCAAGGTAAAATCTGCTGGAAGACCTTTTTGGTTGATGACTTTTTCTATTTAAAGCACAAAGCAATCTCTGTTTTTCTATAAATTTTGTCGGGGACAAAGCCGATTTATCTTTTGGAAAGATGCGGTTAAACTACAGTTAAGACTTTTAGAAAAAAACTAAATTCTATTCTTACTTTTGAAAACATTTGATTGAGCTGCTTTTGAGATATATATATATATAGGTCCCTGCAAAACAAACATCAGTAAATAAGCCTTTATATATATATATATATATATATATATATATATATATATATATATATATATATATATATATATATATATATATATATATATACGTACATATATGCAAATGAATGCGAAATACCTTCCACGTGTCTTTTATTTCCCTGACGAGAAGGAGCATGTTTTTTAATTCTAATACTTAATATTTGATTATTAATAATTATTAATAATTTTGATGATATTAATAATTTTTAATTAATATTTGTTTGTATGTGTATATTTATAGCGTATCGCAGGAAAATCTATAATATATATTTTTTCATATTTACTCTCGTTATTTTTCTCAATAATTAAACATTCATAAATAGTTATGCACTTTGTTTACATAGTATTAATATTCTCATTCTTCCCTTCCCATAGATACCTTTAGAGTTTAAAGGAGGTAAAAATACTCTGCTTCAACCGAAAGACATTGTTTTGCAAATGGAGTTGCGAGAGGAATGTCCTTTAAAAGAATAAAATCTTGCTGAAATTTTGTTCATTTCATATATAGAAAGAAGCATTTCTCATTTAATAAGGACATAATATTAGAAGTTTAAAAATTTAGATTTATTTTTATAACTTGATAGTAATTATTTGTATTTGTGTGATGGCATAGGTATACTAAGAGAGAGTTTTAATGTCTTATATACTGGGACCACTATTTGATTATGTTGTTATTTTTATATGAGAATGCGTGTATAGAAGTATATTATTTTGTGGTTTGCTTTTTCATTTGTATATATTTTTTGAAAAAAAATTATGTTATTGTTGGATAAAAATATGTATCTTTTCTATGTATTTTTTTAAAATATTCCCAAGAATTAAATATTGTACCGAGCTTCGGGGTTCGTGTGGATTGAGAGTTGAATAAAGCAACCACTGAATGAACACAAGACTTTTATTCGTAAAAAATTCCTTTAGATATACCAGCTGTAGCAATCACAATTATACAGCTACAATTCGTTGGATACAATAAGTAACAGCTTCCAATCACAGGTCTCAAATACCTCAGAGAACAGCTTCTCTAGACTATCAGTCACGACTAATCGTCTTCACTCACGGACTGTCTTCACAAAACTAAAACTAACCATGTCGGGCTGCGGTATTTATACCTGACTTGGCGGGGAAATCTACTAATTTCGCCAAGGTTCTGGAAGCTTCTAGGCTATCTCGCTAAATATTGGTCCTAGAGCTTAGGGGATGGATGTTTCCAAAAGTATCTATTTCTCGCCAAGTCGCCAAAAATCTCGCCATGTCGCTAAAAATGTCGCCAAGTTTTCTCGCTAAAACATCGCCAAGTCATCAAATCATTAGAAAACCCGCTTTTAACGTATAGAACGTCTAAATACTACAATTTTTGCCCTAAATGTGAGTATTTCCGATCTGTCTGAGATATTTTAAGACATATACAATAATTATTTATAAATTTGTAACAATATTTATTTATTTTACTATTATTGGATAATTTTTATAGATATTGTAGAAAAATAAATCTGAACCAAAATATTTAATTTAGTTACAATTATTATTTGGTTTTTATTCGGAAAGAGGGTTAGCTTTTTATTATAAAATTTTATTAACATCTGAATGTCAATGATAAGTCCTCTCTGTAAAGAAATATATGTAGCTAGAGTTAAAAATAATCTTAAAACCATCTTTGTCTACTGAGTTATCTGTTTCGGATGTCCAAGTTAATCTCGAAGTAATGCCTATAAGTTTCAGTTTTAACAAAATGTACTAAACACCTAACGAGCGCTGGCCATTTTAAGACATTTTAGTATCCGATGAGTATATTGTCTTTTGGGAGGAATAAATATTTCTTATTGTTTGCTAATATTTAATAAATTAAAGCTGTTTGTGAATAATAATTATTATTAAAAAATGGTTATTGAACCTACATTAGTAATGGTTCATTTAACTTTATAATTTTTCTTTCAATAATTTCCCCAGTTCTTGGAAATGTATATGAAATCTACATTCCAAGAATGTTATCAAAGTGTCGCATGTTTTGCATAGTATTTTCATTTGTTAACTCATAAAATTATTATTTTAGCTTGAGAGTTAACGAAAAAATATATCTGTAATTACATTTATAATTATTAAAAGACTTAGTTAAAATATATATCTTTGTTAAAAGACTCACTTGGCTAACAGATTTTAAAATTATTAGTTTATATAATAGAGGTTCATTTTAAATTACAATAGTTATATAATAAATAGAGATTCATTTTAAAATACACTAATTTTTTATAAAATATTTTAAATTTATGTAAATATATACATCTTATGAATATTTATTCGATGTTTTTTCATAGTTGTATAGCATTTTTGTTTATGGTCTATCTATATAAATACAACCCTTATACTGTTAGTTTACCGTATATCTGCTAGGGTTTGAATTAAGAATGACTGTATGGAATGGAATAAAAGTATCTAAACATGTTGAGCTCTGGCTGTTAAAATATAGGCTATTTCAATTCGAAATTTTGATTACAATATTTGAATTTTGATTACAATAATTAAATTGTATCATAATTAAAGCCGATTTGGAAATTACTAACGCTTTTACCTTTGAATCATCAATTCGTAGATTCAAATCCCACCTTGGGTTTGTATGTTTGAGGTGATTCGGGATTCACTTTAAAACTGTAGGTAATGGTCTATTTAGCCCTCGCGTTCAGAAAATGACCGTGGAGCAACTAACCAAACCATAGCCGATTTGAACTCAGTATTAAATTGCTTATGAAGCGATGTAATTAATTAAGACTATGTAATACTGTTCCGGAAGTCTGCTCACTTCAAGAACGAAGTAATGGGGTTGTTTCTATTTTTTTAAATCGTCATCTTTGTGTACCAACTAGGAACAGAGAAAAATATATGCGCGCGCGACATTAGATACCCCATTTTTTCCTGTATTTCCACTGCGTAATTGAATTTTTTAAGAAAGAATAATGATTCTTGCAATCATTTTTTCCCCCAATTTTTAAAAAGTATTCCTTTTGCCTTTGAATCGAAAGTGTTAAGACTTTTTCCAATACAGAGTTGATGGGAAATGCATTAGAACACAAATGAAAGGATTCCCGATTTCAATATTAAAAATTTTTTAGTTAAAAAGAATTTTTTTTTCAAATTTTCAACGTCTCAACCGATTTTTTTTTAACTGATCTATCTTTTTTTATCCTGTAAAGCAACATTTCCAACAAAAATAAATCGTAAATACTATTAAAAAAAATTGCAACTATATAGTTTTTATTTTTTTTTTTAAATAGTAATCTTTCCTAAAAGAAAGGTACATTGTATGTAGCAAGATTCGTATTGGAATGTACGATCCACTATCTGTGTTAATATCAACAATAGTTCATGTTTACTTAAAATAACAATATCGAATGCAAAATTCCATAAAACTGCGAAGATTGGAAAAACACTTTTCAAAATAATTACATGAGTTTCATTAGTAGTTTGTGAATTAGGTTGTTTCATTAGTAATTATATTTTTTGGAGTAACAGTGGATGGTGGGAAAACGCGGGCTTAATCCTAGTATCCGTAAGGCGATGGATTTGGCGATATTAAGATTCGGATTGTATGTTTATGTATTGCCATTTTGAGATTAATAATTTTTTTGATTAGGAAACGATCACGTATGCTGATGATTAAGAATTGCATAAATTTCGCCGATGGCGATATTTTTAAAAAATCGCGCCAAGCGTGTTACGTATACTAGGATTTTACCAAAAAGCGTATATCCTGTGCACGGAAGATAATGGGTTTCATACCTGAGCAAGACGAATATTGCATGTTAAGAAAGCCTATGCAAGTTAAAAGCTCCGTAGGATCCAGTATCTTTTCGTCAGAATGGAGAAAAGAGGATGCCTTCTCCTGTATCGACCTCGTCACTTAACCGTGATACAAAATTACAAGATAGTTGGCATGCTCAATATTTTCAACCGGTAGAATTTCCATTTGAAAATACTAAGTATGCAACCAGTAGGTATACGGAAACATATCATAATAATTTATCTCAACTTTCGCGATTCCAATTTATTTGATTTTCTATCTTTCAAAATCTGAAAAAGAACACTTAATCAGATATTGCTTATAAAAAAAATATGCAGTTTGTATATACCGGATTCGGAATTTCTTTATCTAAATGAAAATAAGTGAATTACAGGCATTCGAAATAAGATTTGTAATTTATAAATCATTCTAAATGGATTATTATTACCAAAAAAATGCACCTATATTTCAAGAAATGCATTGTTGTCTAAAATTCTTTGTATAACTCAGAATCTTAAAAATAAATCTCTCTTAGCAAAAATATAAGACAAATAGTGTTTTTACAACAATGCAGCTTGAAATAATACAATTCACTGTCATACATCATGTCCTAAGTAGTTTATTAAATAAATATCTAGTAAAAAGTTTGATTATGACCCTGCACAATTAGAATAAGCCTGATTGTTCAAGACATAAAGAAAGCAGTGTCAGTATTGTGTCAAGGTAACATTCATCAAATCATAATTAAGCTTCAAGTTTCTCATTTATTCTGGCACAAAACTGTTTGAAAAAAGGAAATTTTTTTCTCATCAAGATGTAAAAGATCCATTTCTATTATGTTAAAAAAGAGAATTAATATACAAATTTAGATTAAATTATAACGATATGACTTCAGCTGCCAAACGAATCGTGCCGTGGCATATTGCAATCAGCCGCCCCATAACTGCATGCCAAGACAGCAGATCTAAAACTGAGTATGTAACGTCCTTTTCTTATGGGTACAGATCATCAGTCTCTGAAACATTTAATGTGTCCATTGGCCTTGATTCCAATTAACTTTATGACACAACGCTTTTGAAAGACATTTAACGTCCACCATGTAAGTGCTTTTTATAGACAGTGGACCGTATACACGTGTCGAAAGGAAGAAAGTACTGAAAACTCCCAAGCACCTACCGGAAATATGTCCACATAGAAGGCAGAATCGTCACATCTATTTCTTTCTATTCAATTTTAGATCGAATCCGGGACTTTTCTCTCTGAAAAGCATTGTCTTACCACTAAGACACAGTACACCTTTCAAGAAAGACATCGCATAAGCAATGAGTCCATAGGCTTATGGGAATTTTGTCTGACTATATACACATATATAAACATTTTACTTATTTCATCTCATCTCAAATAAATCATCTCTCAAATTTAGTCTAAGGACTTTAAAGTTTCAAAGTTCAAATGGAGTTATTTTAATTCATAATTTATCAATATTAATAAAATATTTTTATCAATAAAAATGTTTCAAAATAAATTATTTTTCATATATTACTGATTTTTATTAAAAACTAAAATTATTGATGTTAAAAATTAGTCCAAAAATTAATAATTAATGTCTTAAGATATTAGTTAAGAGTAATATTTTAAATTTTAATAAAAAATAAATTTTTAATATAACATATAACTTCAGAAATAATTAATATAGAAAATAAGTATATTTTTTTATCTAAAATATATTTATTTCATTTTGAAAATTTTCTTCATATATCTATATCAGATTTACCATTTTTTCAGATTTAAATGACTATTCAAAATGATTAAATGTAATTAAAAATTATAAATAGAAAAATAAATATTTTTCGAAATATTAATTATTTGAGATGAATAGTTTAAACATTGATTTTTTATACTATATTTTTTATGTAAATTAGACAAGTTCTATTAAATTAGTTTTGAAGTTATTCAATATAGTGTATATGATCCAAATGCAAGCAATTCATAATAATATATGATAAAAAAAAAATTGTTTAGTCAATTATTATCGAAAAGTATCAATTACGCTGTATCAAAATAAATTCCATTTGAGAAAGCAGACATGGAATTTCTTTGTTAATCTCAAACTAAGCAATTAAAAACAGATCAAATTGAAACTGGAGTAAGGAGTTCTGCTAATACAAGAAATGAATCAGAAAAAAAAAAAAAAAAAAGATACATGTTGCAAAATATGTTATAAATAAATGTAGTTTAGAATTAGTTAACACTCGTAGCAGATGAAGCATACGGGCAAGAGAACAGGAAGTGAGATAATGGCCTTTATGAGAGTCTTTCACAATCTCGAAAGAAAAAGCCTATGAAAAAAATAAGTTAAAATAGATAAGGGCATTAGTGTAATGGGCGCAGGTGTGCATTCAAAATAGTTCCACGCCGTTGGAGCGATGTTAAGACGGAATTTGCAGTTTCCAGACAAATTTTAAATCAAAATTTTTTTTTTTTTTTTTTTTTTTTTTTTTACACATTGAAATTTGATGAATCATTTTTGAAATGTTTCCTTGAGGAAATGAAGTTCTTTTTTGATTGCATGTTACAACTTTAATGCATGTATGATCATTATTAATGATATTACAATGCATCATTAAATCAACTGGTTTTTTTAATAAATAAGAAACATTCCATTAACATTTTATTATTATTGCAACTAATTTATCTTTTAACGGATAAAACTAATTTCGTTTAATAATTTTCACGTCAAAGAACAACACATTATTTTCACCACTCATTTTTCTTATTGTTGCTAAAAACATTTTAAAAGTTTTTGGAACCTAACCATTTATTTGAGAATAAAATTCAATATTTTTTTAATTAAATATTTTATAATATAAAGTATTTGAATTTTCGGGAAAAAATGTGTTATAAGTGATTGCAATATTTAAAGATTAAAGCTTGCTTCAAAAAAGAAATTTCAATGCAGAAAAATGAAAATTCACAATTTCTCATCTTAATAAATTGTGTTTCCAATTTATTTTAAAATGTCTCAAAATGAACGCTTTTCATAGTCATGACAGATAGTATTTATGTGTAAAGAAATTTAATTTTTTATAACTCAATGGACAATTTTTGCACATGAGGTTTAGTTAAAGTGGGATCTACAGTTTAAAATCGATTCTGAATTGCTACAAATACCGAAATCCGAGTGATTACAATTATATTTTTACAGTTCTATTTCAAGTACACAGTTCTGTTTCAAGTACACAGTTCTACAAATCTATTTCAAGTTACACAAATTAAGATGGACATCAAAATAGTTTGTAAGCAGTGGGATCTTCTGGTGATTAGTAAATTATAATATTAATATACCAAATGCCACCGAAGAATAAAGCATTGAGTGGGCTTAATATACCTTGATTAATGCAGTATAAAGATTGAAACTGTTGAATCACTTGATCAAAGTTCGAAGCTGCTAGACGGTTGACAGCATTCAGAGTCTTTGGTTAACGTACATGGATGGCTGAAAATAAAAACAAAATGATAATAATTTGGATTATCCAGTATATGAAAAATAGTGTCTTAAATGGGAGAAAAAGGAATTTTTTTTAGCTCAAGGAATTTCAGCAATATATATTGTGAGCAAATTCAAAATTATCATTCGTTGTAATTTTAAAATTTCCACATCGAAAACACATATGCGGGGAAAAAGTCACCTCCAGGACACACATAACACTCTTTTGACATATTTTTTACAGTAGATGTTCGTTTTTACAAACCTGTACTTTTAATTTCTCTATAACCTTTTCATTACACATTTCTTCTATTTCATTACACGATTTTACGAACTAGTGGCTGGTTCGTAACACACACGCCCACATATATAGTCCCGTAAAAACATTTACAACTTAAATTCCCATTTAAGAACTATAATTTTGAAAAATCTTTTTTCTGCCAACTCATTTTCATGCATCTTTCATTTGTCTTTATTTTTTCCACCTGTTTTTTATTTCCAATTTATTTATTTACTTGAAAAATTTGACTAGACGTTTATTTTGAAGAATCGCTAATTTTTTTAATTGTATATAACTGAGCTGATGATGATGATATCTCAGGTTTTTGAAAGCAATTCATGTCAAAAATCGCTTTCTCAATGTAAATCTAGTTTGACAGCCCATATATCAGAATATAATCAATAGCTTCAAGTATAAATATTGTAAAGTATTTTTATAAGGAATGGTCACATAGCTTAGAATCGCCTTATGACATTAATGGTAAAAGTTTACTTATGGGTACCCCTTGATTTTTTGGCAATTTTTTTATGCCAAGATTGGTGCCAAAGTGTGAATAACAAAACGGTAATCCTAAAACGATGTTATTTAATGCGCTAAAAATAACAAGGTTACCAAAAATTAAATTTTATCGCCAGAATTAAGCAAAAAGATAATGATGTAGTGCTACTACCAGTGAACTCTTTTTTTTTTTTTTTTTTTTTTTTTTTTTTTTGACGCGGTACATTTTTAGTGATTTTTGGAGATACACAAAGAAAAAGATAAATTCAAAAGTTGCTTAGTTAATTCTAAGACACAGTGTAAAATAGTTTATGATCATAATTTTGAATGTAAAGTAAAATAATAAAATATGTACTTAAAAAAAAAACAGTATGTTTATTACTTTACTCGTAACAAGAAAAAGTATTTTAAATTTTATTATATATATTTCTAAAATTTATTGGGCATATTTTAAGAATTTGGGGCCATTCAAAAATGCCATGGCATAGTAATTGAGATTCAAAGTATTCAAAATGAGCAGATGGATAGCTAAAATGACTGACTTTCTTTTTTTTTCCCCCTTTTTTTATTTATTTATTTTTATTTTATTTATTTATTTTTTAAAGACAATAACAAAAAGCTTTTCTAATCCGAAAAGTGGAATAAAAAAATTCCTTTTAAAGCCTAATACTTACTTTTCAGTTATTTGAACTTTGGATTCTAAGAACTTTTTTATCAGTGCATTTGAGTAAATAAAAATAAGTAAAAATGAACGTCTATGGTACTTGCTTTCTTTATTATTTACTATTTTCTGCAAAACTTACTGACGACAAAAAGATTACTACACAAAATATCGAATTCTATGTGATTTGTTGAGCTATAAATTTTAAGTTGGTGTATCCAAAACTGACTTAAAAAAACGATGATGTGTAAAATCTCAAAACTATTGAAATATTAGCGGGATTCGGTCCGCAGTTGTAAAATATGTACTTAACTTTCAGAAGAAAAAAATTTAAATTCGGAAAATAAAGATATTTGCTATTTTTTACTGTTTTCTTAGCTTGGTTAAAAATGCTGCATTCTCTTATGAAATGAAGTCTCACATGTCGGTCAATTAAAAACATATCGAATGAGGTGTAGTACGCTTAAAAAATTCTTTTTAATTATGAAGTTTCTTAAATAGGACGTTTTCCATTAGCATTTCAATCCGTTTTTGATGGAATGCATTTTGGTAAAATCGCAAACATGTCCGTTGCATTAGGCAAAAACAGCTTTTTTTTTCTTTTTTTTTTGTTTCAAAAACTGAATTTCAATATTAAATATCATTATTTTTACGCAAAAATTTTTTACGATTAGCTTTATGAAACTGTAAAACAGAAGAAGATATAATGTCATCCATATACTTTCTCCCCTTCACCCCAGCGATTATGTATAGAAGACAGTTTTAAAAAGGAAAAGAACATACGCCTCCATTTTTGAAACTAGCACAGTACATCGCACTATAAGCAACCTTACAGTAAGTTCAAGTCAGCATTAATTACAATTGATTGCTGATGCTGTTAATGAAATTTCAAAATGAAACATAGTTTTAAGTTAACCTAAAATTAGCAATCGAACAAGTCTTATTTCATTCCGTGTAGCCATTCTCAGTTCAACTATAGAAAAATATTTGGCGTATATATAGAATAAGGACTTTATTTATATTATGTATGCGCCGAATTAATTAAAAAGATTGAAAAACCAGTAATCGAAAATAACTGAAGAACATGGGTAAATAATGGTAAAATTGAAGAAAAACATCCTACTTATAAGAAATCTATGTTTTTGACGAATAGTCGTATTGCTGGAACTATTGAAAGAATAGATAACATTTTAAATTTTCTGTGGTAATTAGCATTTCTCTCTTCCTAGAAGCTCATCGATAAATCCTTCACCAGAATTTTAAATTTAGCATTCTAGAATCAAATTTACGGGCTAAAATGAGTTTCACCAGAATGTGCCTTTATTAATAACTACTGCTAATAATTCCCGTTTTCAAACGAGTGATTTTATAAGTGTATCTAAAATGATAGAATTCAATAATTGCATTCGAGAAAGAATATAACGTTCGATAAAGGAATATTAAAATTTGTCTAATGTAAAAAATTACCTTCAATGTAAAGGACATGTAAATTTATGAATGAAATGTAAATTTATGAATTACTCAAATTTATTCAGGATCACGATATAGTTTTAATTGTCTTCAAAAAAATTTCTGTCTTAAAGTGTATGAAATAGGAAATCTCTAATATTTACTTCCCATTCTCTTCCACACGAAAGCTAACAAATTAAAAACCAGTTTATAGTTGATAAACTTTAAAAAAAAATGAAATTTAACACATAATTCAAATAATTTGCATGAGTGGAAATAAAAGCTGTAATGTCAAGCATTATGCTTTTACACATTGTGAGACACATTCAAGAAATTCCCTTGATCATTCATTGTTTACCTGTTCCATCTGCGCTCGAACCAATTATTTTCCTGGTGACTGAAAAAAAAAATTGGTGAAAATAACTTTTGACGAACCATTTTCATCTCTGTCATCAATGAAAATTTCTATACTTAGAGCGCTGTTTCTAGAGAGAATAATGCATGTGAAATATTTCTTTAATCAATAATTACCATTTTAATTTTGCTGATATCAATTATTTTCAAGCTTATAAAAATTGATGGGAAAATCTTTTAATGCAATGTATCCAAACAGAAAGGCAAAATGTATTGTTTTTACAGATACCGAAACACATGCAAGTGATCAGTGTTTGCCATCTGTATTTACTCTGATGTTGTTTTTCTAACAGGAAAAAAATGTTGTGATGAATTTATGAATTTACAAGTATTTTTTGTTTTGAGTGATTGACATTCATATGAACTTCAAATAAATTAATAATTTCTGTAAGTCAATGTGATTACCAACTGTCATGCTATTCAAAATTTATTTACATACAATCCAATCTCCAAGAGTTAAAATTTTTATTTTATCATCAAAAAAGTAGCATTTTAGTTTTTTTTTCAATCTCTAATAATCTACATTGAATAATCTATTCAAAAATTATAGAATAATCCATAATTATTAAAGGAGAGCTAATGTTCTCCTACTTTGGCACTGAATAATAAATAACCCAATAGGTTAAAAAAAAAAAAAAAAAAACTATATAAAATATTTTTGTATCTATATAATTTTATTATACAGTACGGATACTGTAAAAATTCTGTATGGTATCTATACTGCATGATAAAACGGTAAAACCAATAGCATTAAGATAACAGCTTATAAATTGCTGGACCTATCGCAATTACAGAACACAAAAAATCTCAAGACACACACAAATGAAAAACAAATCCAGTATATGCGAATTCCATTATTGCACAGTAACTGTTATTAAACCTAGTATTTTACATGAAGGAGTGCCATCATATATTACTAGGTCACGACACCTTTTGACATTTCTTTTAAAAGTTATGGCTTCAAATTATAACTTTAAAATTAATTTTTATCCAAAAAAACGTTAAGAACTTGTGATTTGTTAATTTAAATAACATTTGTCAAGTGAATTTATTAGTAAAGCATTCGCCCTTTTTGATGAAATTTACTTCTTGTAGAATATATAATAAGGATAAAAAAGTAGTTTACCGCATTCGTTTTTATTTATTTCTTGATATACAATTCCTCAGATTCTCATTGTTAGCGATGCGTAACACACTCCCGTCTGGCAATTTTTTTTTTTTTTTTATTTTATTTAGCAAGTTGATCATTTGTTTATTTCTTTTGACCTCTGCGATTGAAACGGCCGCCGCATGATGGCCTTCCTGATGTTGCTGTCAAGTGACGTCATCCTCGGTTGCCGGTGAAATCCTTTCTTTGTAAGCGACTCTCATTGCGTGGCGGGAATTTCTTGTGTTCGCATTTATCCGCTGGAAAACGTTCTAAAAAGGTGAGAATGTTATCAAAAGGAATACGATGTAATTTATTTTTAAAGAATTATATTCTTATAAAATATTTTACTATTTTCTAATGCATTTTGTTAAGTAATAATCATGTTAGAAACTGTTGAACTTTAAAACAATGGTTATAAATCATTATTTAACAATTAATTGCCTTCCATATGTAGGATGTTTTATCTTTGTTTCCGGCTTTCTTGAAAAAAATAATTTTTTCTTTTTATTTTAAAGGAAACAAACGTGTCGCATATTTGTAATTTAAAAGATATAAACTTTGTTTTTAACATATTAATACAAAATTAATTTATTTAAATTCTTCTTTTAAATCTGCATTTAATTGAATTTGTATTTTAATTTAAAAAAGATATAACGTATTAAATTTAAAACACGTTTTGAAATTAAATTTCAATTTAAAATACTAGAAGTAATTCTTTTTAATTTATGTTCTTTTTTTTTAAAAAAAAAGACAATTTTATTTATACGATTCATTCAAATCCTACCTAATTTAACATTATTTCTTGGTTTTTAACTTTTTCATTCCCTGTGTAATTCAATATGAATTATTGCTTATTAATTATAAATTTATCTATTTTAATACAAAAGTTTAGTTCTTTCTTTTGTAAATATTTATTTTTATTATGGAAAGATAACCCTTCTGTTTACTAATTGATAAAATTATTATTAATCAAAAATATAAATGAATTTATATGTTAATAATTGCCTCTCTTTGAATCTGATTCCATCCAAGTTTTATAGCAAATAAAAAATAAGGTTTATCCTCACTCATCAGAAGTAATTATTCACGAATATATTTATAACTGATGTCAAACACACGTGAATTATTAAAAAGTTAAGGTATAAAATGCATTTTCTGTTCTTTTTTCCTCTAATGTTATATATTTTACGTACTATTCTTTGAAATATTTAAAAGTGAATTTATTTAAATTTTTAAAATTACAGTTGCAATTACGACAGTATAAAATTACAAGCAATTTTAATATGAATATAATTACCGTAATTACTAATTATTATAAATTTGTTTTTATTATAAAATATATATTTCTTGTCTTGATTCTTTTCTATACATAATAATTAGTAAATAGAAAATAAAATCTTTGGTTTGTGGCCTACAGTTTTGGAGTTCTTTGCTAAAGTTGCTTATAGCTTACATTGAGGAGAGAAGACATACAAATAGTTGATTGATTGGTAAAAATAATGTATTTCTGAAGAGAATAAAAGCAAACTCAAGTTATGAACTGTTGCCATTAAATTTTTTTTTTCACAAATAAATAAAACTAATTGATTCTTAGCGAAGATTATTAAAAAGGATTTTCCATAAAAAAGAAGTGGACGATAAGAAAGTGTTGGCTGATATTTATTGCGTGAACACATATAATATAAACTATTTTATGATAACTAAAAAAACCAAAATCACAAATTAAACAATTGGAATTGAATCGAATGCTATTTAATCATAATTAATATGAATATTAATTTTTTAAATATTAATTAAAATATTTGAAAATTATAAAAATTATATTAATAATTTATTTTATTTTAAAAACTTTTCTTGACTTAAAATTGAAAAAAATTTATTTCTTACTATATTATTTTCTATATTTTCTACAATCTTCGGAAACTTATTATATATCTATCTATCTATATATATATATATATATATATATATATATATATATATATATAGACATACATACATAGAGATATATATATACATAGACATATATATATATATATATATATGTGTGTGTGTGTGTATGTATAAATTTATAATATTATTTAAGATTTAATTATTAAATTTATTTATTTTACTTGCATCTATTATTGCATTTCTTATTTAAATGTAAATGACTACATAATATTGATTTTGTGTTCCGAAAAACGAATGCGATGTAATGATTTTAACATCTTTTTTCAAGATGTTTTGTGCCATTTATACAGTTGGCAAACTTCCAAAAAAATACTTTTCTCTGATTTCAGATTTTTCCCATTATCTAAATAAATTTGTCATATAGCATTTCATTCCTCAAAGTTATACTGAATTCAATTTGTAATAATATCGGTCAATTTTATTCTATATTATTCTATAGAATATATATTATATTATATATGCTATCGATTTTATACTAAAAGAAAATTGCACTATATTTGAAAATGATCTTTTCAAATTTTTATCTTTCATTTTTCTTATTGATAATATTTTTAATTAAAGTATAGAGATGAAATTTTTTGTAAAGCTTTTAACAAATCTCTATAATACTAGCAGTTTTGTACAAAATGTATTTAAAATGTAATACAATTTTATATTAAATTTATTTCATTTATTATTATAAAATAATAAATGCTATCCGATTTAAGAAATGTAGTTATAAGGGAGTAAAAAATGTAGTTGAATAATTGTTTATTGGTCTGTGATATAAATGTATAAACATTTCCCTAAAATTGTGCGTCTCTTTCATTTTTTTTGTGTTGTATTTTTGAACATGTTATAAAATTTCCTCAATTATTTTAAATGTGATATATTTCATAAGCCAAAAATGGATTATCAACATTTTGATTAATAATAATTTAAGGTGATCATTTACAATTCTTCATAATAATTTATGATTATATAGCAGTAATGAGTAAGCTACACTTAAATAATAAAAAGTATTTAATTTCAAATTTTAAGTTTGCTAAATTCGATTAATATTTCATTCGTGTGCTATCATGTTTAATTCTATAAATATCTTGACTCTTTGAATTATAATTTACTTTATTATAAGTCATGGAAAACATTCTCAGTGTTTTGATATATGAACAAAAAAGAGAATTTTAAAATTTTCAAACCAGTATTAGTTTTTTTAATTATTTAAAACCAGTGTATAAGCTAAATTTAAAGAATAGATAATATATAATTTCAGTATTTAACGGTTAATGAAGATCATAGAATAATTTTTACTTTTTAAATTAATTTTTTATGACTGCTCTGCTACAACGAGAAAATTAAATTTAAAAATAACAAATAATACATGATTTCAATATTTCATAGTTAATTAAAATCACATAATTTTTTTTTATAATACATATCATAAAGCCATTATTGTCTCAACTTAAAAATGATAGAAAACATAATTTCAATGATCAATAGTTAATTAAAATTTCATAACAATTTTTAAGTTCTTGCCCTATCATGATGTTTAATTATTACACGTTTTTTAAATAATGTGGTTTAAAAAAAGTCATTGAAAATATTTTCATTGTATTTACGTATAAATTACGGTAACCATCTTAAATATATCAGACGCAATAGTTAAATTATCAACTATAGTTAAATTATCATTTAATTATAGACAACTATAGTTAAATTATCTTGAAAATTTTGAACAATTTTTCAAGATAATTTAACTATAGTTGTATGCTAAACTTTAATAAATATATTATCTCAATGTTTAATTAAGATTGCATGATAACTTTTCAAACTAATATCTTTTTTTTTCTTACGAATATTTATATACGATGAATTTAAAAGTTAATATATATTTTTGAATATTTGTTCCAGTCATAATATCGCATAGTAATTTTTTTTCTTACACTATCAAGACGCTAAGACATTCTCCATTTTATGAAGACTAATGTAATTTAAAAGCAAAAATAAATGTATTATCAGTATTTTGATGCTATAAATTAAAGAAATGGTTTTCAAAATCATGTTTTTCAAACTCTGTCTAGTCACAATGAATAAGTTAAGTTTAGAAAACCTACGACATACTGCCAAAGTATGAATAATAATTTTTAACTGTCGAACATTTTTTTTTAAATTTAGACGATATTTTTCTAAATAGTATTAGATGTATTTAAAGACAAACCATCACTGCTTTCATTTTATGTTCTGTACCCCTCGCATATTTTATACAAACATGAATATTATTGATTCATTGCATTTTGAATCCTGTCATTATAAATATATGTCTACTGTCCTCCACTAACTAATGAAAAGAACATATTTTAAGTTTTTCTTATAAAATTATTAGTTACAATATGATTCACCAGGTGACAGGGCTGGGTAACAGGACAACTTGCAAAATGAATAATCAACTGAAAACATTTTACTTTTTCATATGGTACCAATATTTTCTCCTAATACAATTTATGTTTTTTTTTTTTGGGGGGGGGGGCTGTATTTTGATATGTGAAGGAAATTACAGACCAAATTGCTCACGTAACATGTTGTCGACAATAGTCAAAGCACTCCAGCGTCGCTTCATTGCTGTATTGGTGTATATTGGCAAGATCATTCTTAAACGTGTAAGTGTCAAGCTTGAGTATAGCATTGATGTTTATAGGGTTACATGAAGGCACCCCATAGTACACTTGTAATGATGTGTAAAAAAGCTTTAAAATTTGCTTTTCATGCAATGTACTAGTCATCATTTTTTGTGAAATACATTTATTTAACCAAAATCCAACGAATCATTTGCAGTCACATTGCCTGATTGACTGACATCAGCAAATGCGTCTGATATATTCGGTAAGCACGCGCTGCGTAAAATTCGTGCTACATTCAAATATAAGCAATTCAAAAACTGCAAAAAAATTAAAATGTGTTATCAGATATACATTGGAAGATGCGTGATGAAATGTAAGAAGCGACTCTGTATAAAGATGTAACCTTTATGTGATGTGATATATGAAAAATTAGCATAATTCGTGAGCACGAAATCGTGTAATATTAGAAGTAATATTGTTGGCTTTATTTTATTAAAAGCTAACTACAACTGTATTAATACATCTGTCTATGCAAACAGCCACATTTTTTTACAAATTACTGTATATATTTTGTGCCCGATGAAAGAAATTGCTTTTATTATACTAAGGCAGATAATTTTGATGAAGTTTGCAACTACAATAAAAATAGTTTGATCAAAATGACCAAGAAAAATTTGCAATTATAAATTAAGAAATATGAAAAAGTTAATAAAAAATAATTAAAAATAAGTATGTTTTATTAGTTCATTGTTATCCAATTAACAATGAGTGACAGATAACGTAACAACTGAAAAAATTCCTATGTTTTTTATACATCAATTGTGTATCTTTCGACAAAATTTTTTATCTATAGTTGGTCATTATGAAAGCTCTCATTTCCCAACAATGATATAGATACAGCGCTGAAATTAATGTAACATGTATTTCTCATTTTATTCAGCAGTGGATAGAATCGAATTTAAAACTGCCAAAGATTGTGATGATGTTACTCGGATACAATTAAACTTAAAATCTGCCTTTGATAAAACGTTGAGGACACTGAAAAATACTTGACGTTTTAAAATACTTGAAAATCTTCCGAAAAGATCTTTGGGAAAATTTTTTCGTATATATTGAGCTGTTCGCTTGTCGTTAAGAAGGAAACCCGTAAACTGTTAACTCCCCTAACCCGACAGATCTCTTTGCAGTAAGCGGAAGCCCCGTTTATCAGCAATGGCTGGGATGGTATCTAGAAGTAGGACCACGTATTTTGGATGGACATTTTCTTCCAAAATAGATAATCCTACTTCTATGTCACGATAAGCTCAACTAGAATTGTACATTTAAAACTTGTCGCGCAAGAAACCCAAAAACTCTAACCACCCAACCCGACAGATCTGCATGCAGTAAGCGGAAGCTCCGTTTATCAGCAATGATTGGGAACGTATCTAGAAGTAGGACCACGTATTTTGGATGGACATTTTCTTCCAAAATAGATAATCCTATACTTCTATGTCACGATAAGCTCAACTAGAATTGTACATTTAAAACTGGTTGTTGCACAGGAAACCCAAGAAACTCTAACCACCCAACCCGACAGATCTGCATGCAGTAAGCGGAAGCGCTCTCATTTATTAACAATGACTTCAATCGGATCCAGAAGTAGGACCACACATTTTCGATGGATATTCCATTCCAAAATACTTGATCCTATTTCTAAGTCACGGTAAGCTCAACAAGAATTGCACATCTAAAGCTAATATTTTTGTAGTCAACTTATTTATAGTATAATCTTCATCCCAAAATATTACATGAGAATAGGAATTGGTAAAGATTGACGATACTTTTAGATTGTTTGCCATTAAATGTATAACGGAATGTGCAATAGTTAAAATTTTTACTATTGATATCTAAATATTGTTTTTTTCTTTATAATTCAGTTTTTTATATAACTTGCGCTACGGGATTATCATTAATATTCAAAGTATTTGTGTGTTTATCAAAATGTGCTTGTGTGTCCAGGGAAAACAAGATTATGTCATTTTGGGATTCTTAATTAGAGAAAAATATGCGAGATACTGTTTAACAAATCATGAGCGATGTTCATTTGTGCATCTTTACTGAAAGAAAGAGGTAAACAAACTCTAGAGAATAACAAACTCTATTGAGTCAAAAAATAATTATTTGTCATTACACCTCTTTCTCCTCGCTTATTTTTATTTTTATAATATTTTAGCTTAACATTTTTTAAGAAACAAAACTCATTTTGTGCGTTGGCTTAATTTGTTAAATCGACGATATGAAGCTAAAAATTTGCAAACGTGGATTTTTTAAAAATTATTCTTATTTTATCAAATATTATTAAAAAAAATGGAAATTTAGCCGTCGATTAGCTTTGCCAAACAAATGATTTAAGATTATTCTATGTTTTTTAATTTTTTAAAAATTATTCTAATTTTATCAAATATGATAAAAAAAAATAGAAATTTAGCCGTCGATTAGCTTTGCCAAACAAATGATTTAAGATTATTCTATGTTTTTTAATTTTTTAAAAATTATTCTTATTTTATCAAATATGATAAAAAAAAAATGGAAATTTAGCCGCGGATTAGCTTTGCCAAACAAATGATTTAAAATTATTCTATGTTTTTTAATTTTTTAAAAATTATTCTTATTTTATCAAATATGATAAAAAAAATGGAAATTTAGCCGTCGATTAGCTTTGCCAAACAAATGATTTAAGATTATTCTATGTTTTTTAATTTTTTAAAAATTATTCTTATTTTATCAAATATGATAAAAAAATGGAAATTTAGCCGTCGATTAGCTTTGCCAAACAAATGATTTAAGATTATTCTATGTTTTTTAATTTTTTAAAAATTATTCTTATTTTATCAAATATGATTAAAAAAATTTAAATTTGGCCGTCGATTAGCTTTGCCAAACAAATGATTTAAGATTATTCTATGTTTTTTAATTTTTTAAAAATTATTCTTATTTTATCAAATATGATAAAAAAAAAAATGGAAATTTAGCCGTCGAAGAGCTTTGCCAAACAAATGATTTAAGATTATTCTATGTTTTTTATACATTAAAAATTTATTGCGCTCGAATGAAATGAGAAATATCAGCCAAAATTTATGATGGTATAAAATATAAATAATTTTGCCATGTTTTAGTTATCCACATTTTGTGATATTCTAAGATTATTATAATGTAATTATGGACAAAATGTAAAAAAATAACAAAAGCGTCTGTATAATACGAAGCGTGACTAATGTAATGCTATTAAGGAGTTTTAAAAAGTTACCCCTCTGTCTCCAATTTTCATCTCAATCGCCAAATTAACATTCATTGACAGGTACTGACTCACACACACACATAAAGATGAGCCTCATTAATCCGGGCTGATAGGGGGTCTAGGTCATCCGAATTAATGAAAGTACAGATTAAACAAAATAACCTGAGGTGCAGTAGTTACTTAAAACAAACTACTGCACTCAGTAAAAATTGTATTTTGTGTACAAGAGAATGAATTGTAAAGAAAATTAACTAATGTAGATAGTTAATTTTCTCATTTGCGTATGAGAAAATTAACTATGATGTGTATATACATTTTTTTTCATACTATATATTTGATATTATTTTCCTCTGATGTTACTACAAAAGAAAAGTTATTTTGAACTTGAATGAAATGCGCATGAAATGATGAACATGCGCATCTTCTCTAATTACACTTGACAGGTTCACTTGTTGGAAGTAGCGACTTTTTGTTGTTTGATTTTAGTGGTCATTTCTTGAGCAATCAACTGACGGATGTGCCTTAAATGTACGGCTTGACTCGCCCAAGGTCAACAACTCTTCGCCTTCAAAAATACATTATTGCGCTTACTCGCCCTTTTATAAATAAAAAGCAGAGTAAGTACTCGTATGTACTCGTTGTCAGGTAGCGCTAGACCATGTCCATAACGTTGAACACTCCCAAAACATCTAGCATCATCCAAGAATCGTTATATAAATCATGCTTGGATAGCTCCAGGCGCTCAAGGATGTGTTCTGGCGTAGCGTGTTCAGCAGAACAGTTGGTACAGGTCTTGAAAATTTTGACTTCCTCAGAAAATTTAAAAAAATCTGAGGTGACCACTTTGAAAGCGAGCAAGAGTAGACGTACTACGTCAGGACACGTACTATGTAGGACAGCGCTACGTCTGCAGTTGCCAAAATATACAGGGCATGTACAGGAACAACCGCAATAGCCGTACTTGGCATAAAATCGATAACCGTCTTCATATTCTCCTTACAACAATAGTCGCACACGTGGTAGTCTATTGACAGTAGCCATAAAACAAATTGAATCTATCTAAAAATTAATGTTACTAAATCCATTTTTACATATATTATTTTATAAATTATTAAATATCAAAATATGTCATACATTTTTATAAGCATTTGTGCTTGTAAATATGTTTACATAAATGCATAAACTTCATTATACCGAATAAGAATACTAATTAATATTGGAGATTTAGTAATATTTTACTCACCATAACAAACTTATTACTATTCTCATGGCTTTCTAATGCTAAAAAGTTTTATCATGTTACGGTTATCGTGTTATTTATTCCCATGTTACGGTTAGAGGAATCTTAAGAACTGTAATTTTTTTCAAGTGACCTTGCACAATATGCGAAACGCCATTTCTTAGAATTTCTATTCTTAACTACGCATCTCTTTCTTGACTAACCTCTTTTGTTAAAATTTCTTTTCTTTCGGTAAATAAATACGAATTCCCTCTTGAAACCATTCATCCGCTTTGTTTATCTTGGTAGTCGGTGTCACATTCACAGGAAAGATTCAAATTGCTATAAACATGAAAATGTTTCAGTGTATGCGTATACACACAAATTTGTTGTTGAAAAATTTTTACTTGGCTACAAATTAATTATGTATAACAATAAAATTATGTTTAATGTTAAAACTACATTACTTTAACACTGTATTGTATTATATATTACTTTACGAGGGAAACAATTAAGTTTTATGTTATCTCTCGTAAAGTATACAGGTCAGATATTTAAAACTTTAAATTCGGGCGTTTATAAATAAAATAATCTCATCATATTTAAATTCTTAAATAATATCCTATTTTAATAATGACATAAAACTTAGCTTGGAAAAAAATTGTGTTTTTGTAAAAATAAAAATATATAAGAACTATATTATTTTTATGTTTAATACTATTAATTATGTTGTTTATATAAATAATCGATAGAAAATTGTATTTTGCCTCTAAAAATTATAAAAATTGCAAATTAATATCATATAATAAAATGAATAAAAGATTTCATTGTATTTATTTTTGGCTGTTATTTATTTCGATACAAATCAAAAAATATTTTAAAATTACTTTATTAAATTAAAAATTAAAATTAGTCTTTTAAATGAATTTTATTTATTTAAAATACGTAATTATAAATGATTGAATCTACTAATTCCATGTCAATCTTTTTCATCTGACTGTGCATAAATTTCGTTACAGTAATTTCATTTTTTTTATTAATTTTATTGCTTAATAAATTGTATACCCTACCTATTATTATAATTATTTCTAAATTTACTGCAAGTAGTTGTAAGCTTGTGTGTGTGTGCCAGTATATAAATAATATATAATCTATGACAGTAACTGTACCATATTTAATGAATTTTTAATTTTTGCAGGATAAATACTATATACATTTTGAATTAGTCATTCATACGATTCTTTTTTTATTGTACACTATTTATTTAATGTACATATTTCATGAAAGAATTCATTTATTTCAAAATAATCCTTCGGGAACTTGGCATTCAACATACCATATAACATTTTTTTTTCTAATACCCCGACTGGTCTTAGGATATATCTACATACCATATAACATTGACATGTTAATTTCCCAGCTCATTTCTTTCCGATAATGGTTTACTTACTATCAAGGCTTATTAATCTAAGTGACCATATTTTAAGGTATTTCTTCTTTTAAACGTTAACTTACATCACATGTAAGTGATAGGATTGTATACAATATCGGAATTTAATTATTTGATTTTCAATTCTCATATTTATTAAAAATTAGGGTAGAAAAAAAGAGAAAAAAGTTATTTGGATCATTGCCAAAGGAAGAATTATCTGATTTATTCCTGATGATTCTATATACTGCAGATCAAGCATCATTTAGAATCGTCAAAAATTTTTCCTTTTCTCGCAAATAGCTACTTATCAATTGTTGTTTCCTGTTCTGATCAATGTTAACAATATAGCTTAATATTCCATTTTAAATAATTTAATAAATAAATTTTTAAAGTGATAAAGAAAAATTATGAAATTAATTATTACATTATTACCGTTTAATTGATATTTCATAAGCGTGCTGAAATTTATAAATTAAAATGCCAACCCGTGAGTCAACCGCATCAGTTTCCGTTGTTTAAAATGCTTTGACTTTCGAATAGTTCAAAAAAATGTAAGTTTACAAAATAAAAAAATGAAAATTTTTCATTCCTATAAAACAAGATAAATCTTTTAAGAATTTAAAGAAGTTTTTGATCACGATTAAGATTTTATCGTGTTGCTTAGGTTTTCATCTCTCACGGAATCGTTGAATGGTAAGAACACGATCGAATGATTCATACACAGCAGACGATTTATTTCATTGTGAAATTTAGTTTTGACGCATGGAGTTCATTACACTTCCAAAGCGAAATAAATTATATCTTTGAAGCAGTTTTGTTTTACTATCTGTGGCTAAAGCTTTATAGAATGCGGAAGTCATTAATGTGTAATGAAAAAACTTTCGTCCATTCTGTAATGGCTATAAATATGTCATAATTCCTTATCGCCTACAATCAGATGAATCACAAAATTCTTGTTCCAAACTAATTCCTTAGTAGGTGTTTAACAAATGCAAACGAAATATCGTCTGTTTTTGCAATAATGAAGGTCAAATATATCCATTCGAGCGCAGAAAAGGAAACGCTATTGATATTTCAAGAACTATACGTAATCTCGTTGCAACAGTTTCATTTTTATGCTTCGGAAATTTAGTTACTAATCGATTTTACTTTCATGTAAAACAATAAATCAAAATAAAGAAGGTTTCTTGCAAAAAACATTTGAGAATTAGAAGCCATATTTATATTTCGCTAGACCTGAAGTCCATGGAAGTTCTATGAGCCCATACTGATAGATTTGCTTGAGGAAACGTAACATTCAATAGCAGTTAGGATTGAATCTGCGAACTTATATTCTGAAGAGCTCTAAGCTACCATGGCACATGTGCCGTATAATCCATGATTCCAAATTCAGAATTTTTTTGGCGATGAAGAGATATTGCCAAGATAACGTATCATGACGTGCGTAATGACATATATACTAGGGCTACCAAAATATTTTTTTTTGCATAGTTCTTAGGTCTCCATATGTCTGACGTAATAAAAACGAGGTTGCCATATGCATAAGAAAATCCGTCAAAAAATCGCCAATTTCAGAATTTGGCATCATAGATTATACGGCACCTGTGCCACTACCATTTAACTATGTTGAATCCTATAACCAACGCTTTGAAGCTCCATAGTGAACAACGAATCGTTTTTCTTATGTAATGAATGAATCTTGTTAATAAAGGGAATCTGAGAAATTCTAAAGCGTTTTCTGTGACACATATGCATGTAGAAACGTCATATCTATCAACATTTGATAGAATTGAACTTATGACTTTCCATTCCAAAGAGAGAGAGAAAAGATACTAATCCCCCACTGGGCGTGTGAGTCTTGATTATTAAATCAGGAAATTTTAAGAATTGTCGTAAAATTTTCGAAATAATATTTACATATACTTAGATTATTAGCGATAAAAAAAACCAAAAGACTTTCACAAGCATTATAAAATTATATTTTTAATCGCCTAAATTTTTTTATCAGTTTCTTAAAAGTAATTCACTGTTTTTACTTAATAAATTTCAAAAATTATTTTGGATCAATTCAAAATACACCACTTCAGTTTTATAATACAGATTACATTTATTTTTAAGATGAAAAAAATTCAAATTTTATGCAAATATTAATAAAAATTAATATAATTTTACTTTTTATATTTAATAAATAATTCATAAATCAAAATCTAAAGAAAAGGAATAATATTTGTTGAAATATGTATCATTTGTTATTATTTCACTTAAAAAAAATATTTCGAACGATAACTTTGAATTCGCACATTCTATTTTTAAATGCCTTTTCGAAAATTTTTACGGTTCTAGATGACAAAAAAAATCTCCACACCCAGAAATCTAAATAATTTAATTAACTGTTGATTACCCCTGTATAGTATAGAGTTACGTTTTTAATGATCGTAGTGTGTGTTCTTACAAAGCATCTCTTTGTTTTGAAGAACACAGAATTCTTTTAAATTAAGGAAATTTATGGGCGTGTAAATGCTTATTTCATATTTGTAAGTCATATGAACCTCTGACAGATGAAATCAATAATGCTTATGATTTTTTCTGCATGGGTTTTCTAAATAACTTTATGTATTTTCGACTTTGAAGTGATTCCTTTATTGTTATAAGTGTTCTTGAAATGATTTCTGAAAATCCTTCTGTATAAAATTAACAGTGATCACTTTTTATTATCAAAAATAAAGTTTTTTCTCTTTGATTGTTTTCATTTTAATAAAAGCTTAAATACGAATATATAATTTACTTTATTATTAATTTTTTATCTAATATATTATATTGTATATATACTGTATTAAAAACATAAATGTGTTAGATTTGGATCCATGATTTTTTAACACATTAAAATAAATCGAAAATGTTGTTACTTGGACTGGTAGCATTATACATATTAAGTTCAGGTATACTTAAAATTTTAACATCTAAAGCTGAATCACAATTTATGAAACTTAGAAACCTAATGACTGAATAAAAAAGATAACACATTTGATTAACGTAGTATGATTATATTTTTTGCACATTAATTAGACTGGGGCCTACAGTCTGAAATAGACTCCAGATCACGCATGCCCACGATTTTGAACCGAAACTTCTGATAGAAATTTTGCCCAAATCATTCATAAAATGTTATTCAAAATATGTCAGTTTCCATTATTTTCTTAAGGCCACGGTTGCTTGTTAGGAAAGACATCGCTCTTTCAAGATAGTGATTTGTATACTGACGCTGCCGAAGATCTAATCTGTTTTCGCTTACGGCGGCTGGAGCACATAAAATAGATCTTGGAGCAATGTTCTCATTGTGAAATGATGCTTCTGTGTTTGACGGTTTGTGACTAGAATAGAGCTGCTTCTGCTTGGTCCCTGATTCTGAATGATGAAAATCCACTTAATTTCAATATTATAATCACACTTATACTGGATGTCCCACTACATAAGAAGCAATCAATTCTGTCCTTAGCCAAATGTTCAGGAACTTAAATAAATAAATATATAAAACTAATGCTTTGCGTAGAATAATTCACAATATTGATTATTTCTTCCCAATTAAGAAGTAATAACAGTTTGGTAACAAATTCACAAACTTATTGGGTTGAGTTAGGTTGCCACTCTATAGTTTCTTTTTACTTATAAAGGCTAGTTTTTAACGGCTTTCTTAGACTAAATGACAATTTGTTTCCTTGGAATTATTAGATCTCTAATTCAATTCTAATCAGTATTGAATTACATGAAATGGTTTCCACTATCTAACGACTAATCAATCGGAATCGATGTTATTGTCTCTCATTTCAGGATTTGCTCCCTAGCGACAAATCTTTTGAAAATTCAAACACCTTACAATAGCTTTCAATTATTTGGCTATCAATTAGGAGATAGCAGATTAAACTGTTGAATGCCGTGTGTATCATACTACTCAATATAAAGCATTTGGAAATTTTCTTTTTATTGAATGTTTTAGCCTTATTACACCTTCATTTAAGTTAATTCATTTATGCTTACATGAATATTAATACGGGATATGTGTGGCTGATGCATGAAAATTAAAATTTCTTTTTAAACTCATTTGCAGAATGAGAAGTGCATTGCTTTCATATTTTTTAATATCAAACCATTTTTATCGTCTAAAATTAATATGATATACGAATTTACCATGTAGATACACTTCTCTTAAACATTTTTCGTAGAACGTTTATGCAGTTGATTCCATGATGTCAATTCCATCAGTTGAGTTTGATGATTTTATTTTAAATAAACTTAAAACATTTGTTTAATGCAGGCGAGTTTACCCAAACTGAAAATTAGCACGCAATTCAATTTATTTAAAGCTAATGCACTAAATTTCAGTGAACCATATATTTTGATATGTATTTAAGTTGTAACTATTTCTAGGCCTACTATGTTGAAAACGAGTTACTCTTGTTTAAAAGCGAATATTTTGTGAATGCGCTTTTTATGTTATTTATCTTACGTTTCTGGTTGTTTGTATTTGTGTTTTTACAGAAAGATGCATAACTAACGCAGAAGATAGACCATTCTTTATACTTCGGCAAAAAGGAACAAATATTCAAAATGTTTTTAAAATTTAGATTTCTTATTTTAAATATGTAATATCTATAAAAATTAAAATGTACAATATTTTTGGAATATAAAAGATGCATCAAATTCTCTAAAACAATACCGCACTTTGGGAATATGTTTCGAAATACACAATCCACATTAGTATGACCACCAGTCAAAAGCTAGAATAACCACCTTTTTCAGAACGAACTACTACGAGACGTTCAGGAAGAGGGTCAATTGAGTTCCTCAGGATGTTCACTGGAATTTTGAGATATTCCGAGTTCAGTACCATGACCAGCTGTTCTAGATTACGCGGATGAGTATCTATACCACGAACAATCTAATCGAGATGGTCCCACAGATTCTCGATTGAATTTAAGTCTGGTGAGTTTGCTGACCAGGGAAGAACGGTAAACTCATCCTGATGCTCTTTGAACCCCACTTAAACACTGCTCGCTGTATGACACCTCTCATTATCGTGATATTAGATTCCATCATCTTGAGGAAAAACAATGCGCATATAGCTGTGGATATGGTCCGTAAGGATAGATGCGCACTTGTATTGATCCATCGCGTCTCCCACAATGATGAGTGAAACTAGACAACCCCAGAAAAATATTTCTTAGATCATAAAGCTCCCACTCTAGCCTTGTACTGTTCCGGAAATGACTGCAGACTGTTTGCTTTCAAAGATTTCACATCATATACACCAACGTCTATCTATTCCATGGGTTCCTAAACTTTTTCTTTCTCGTGGACCACTTTCAAAGTTTTACTATTTTCGGTAGACCCACTGCTGCTACATTTTTACTGTATTCCCAAAACTCCTAAAAAATATCACCCTAAATTGGGGGTGTTAAGAAAAAAGAATAGCACATTTTCTTGTGTCCTATTTATTAAAATAATACTTGTGGTTTTACAAAATTATAAACATTATTACAAATAATCAACAATGAATTTTGAAATGTAAATCAACAATAAAAGATAGTCATAATACTTTTAATGAGATGACACACGGGCGGCACTTTGCAAGTCTCGACATGTGGTGTACACTTGTATATATATTGTTCTATTCAATTCTGTGTTTGAACTGAATCTCGAATATTTTTGATTACCTACCTAGTGAATGATGCCACCTGCCTACGTTGATAGGTAAATCCAAGCCAAAATTTTTGTTCTTTATTGTGAAAACAACCAGAAAATTTTTCGTGGACCCCCACTTACAACTTGTAAACCTCTGTTTTCTTTTAACATCTAGGTAGACCCCCGTGTGGTCTTCTATGGGCCTCTGGGGGTCAACCTGGACCACTTTGGGACCTATGATCTATCCAATGGAACATAACACGTGATTCATCGGAAAACGCTACCTGTAGCTAATCAGAGAACATCCAGTTGCAGTACTCGAGTGCTAATTCCAGCCTTCGTTGCCAATGAACAGCAGTCAGCTTAGATGCATGAACTAGGCGTCTATTCGGAATCCCAGGTACTGCAGTGTTCACTAAACAGTAGTTTAGGAGCACTGTGGGTATCCCCTTCGTTCATCTGAATGATCAGTTGCTCAATGGTAGCACATGTATTCGCCTGAACGAATCTCTGCAATTGTTGTTCACCTCTGTCATTTATGGTCCATAGTGCACCACATTTGCTATGTCACTGATTTTGGACAGTACCATTTTGGCACGCATGCTATACTTTTACCACAGTGGCACGCGAACTGTTCACAAAACTAAGCCGTTTCAGAAATGCTTCCACCCTGACCTGAAAGCCAATGATCGTACCCTTTTAGACATCTGATTAACCACTCCGTTTCTGCATTATGCCAACGATTGTAATGTTTTCGGAAGCCATCATACACCTTTTATATACGTTCATCTCCACTGTGCTATCACCTACCTTCGGTGATTAGGTCAGTGTCAAAAGTACGTAGTGGTCACATTAATGCGATTGGACTGTGTAAAAAAATGGCACAAAAATGCTGCATTAAATAAACTTGTGATTGATATCTCCGTGAGAATCTTAATTTTGAATTCTTAACTTTGATATGGCATATAACTCAAGAAACATACATAAAATGATAACGTTACTTAAATGTAAATTATTCGTAAAAAATATTGAAAATTAAAATTGAATAAAAAATATCGCTTTTTTAAATCCTAGTAATAATTTAATTTTATGTATGCTTACAAATATAATAGCAAAAAAATCCGAAATTATGTGTGTAGGGCCTTTGAAATTTGATTCTTCATGGTTCAATTATACATATTTACAATTCCCAAATTTTATTAGAACTTAGTTCTATTCTGTCAACAGTCAAATATATCTACCTTCTTGTTGTATTATCTATTTAACAAGTGATATAATTGCATCATCTTTGAAATTTGATATTATTGACGATATTTTCACCTAATTCCATGCATTTCTTACTTACACTCATGTTCATAAATTAAAAATAATTCAGAATCACACAAAAATTGAACTCTAAAATAAATATTTGACATCTAGAATTATCACACACATCTTGAAGAATAATATGCAAATTACAAGAAACCACCAGATAGCGCCGATAGTATGTCACAATGACGAGAGTGTAAGAGAGGAGTATATAAGAAATAGTTGCAAAGAAGTAAAATTGTTTACAAGCGTTTAAAATATTTTCAGTGCAATAACTGCATAGTTATGGCACAAAGGAAGCATTTGGATGATGTATTACACAGTAGAACTATCGGCCGTCTGGAATGTGGACGTACCCAGCTGAAAGTATCCCAGGAGCTTGAAATCGCCCAGAGTGTCATCTCCAGGTTTTGGCAATGACTGCAAAATGATGGTAATGTGAGTAGACGTTACAGCTCAAGTTGCCCACCAAATTACAAAGCCGAATGAAAACCGGTATATGGCAGTTACTGCCAAAAGAAACAGATGGAGCACAGCATCAGACCTGTAGCGTTAACTTTCTTCAGCTACCGGTTCGACAGTTTCAAGGCAGACCGTGTACAGACGCTTAGGGAACATTGGTCCATATGCTCGTAGGCTTGGCAGATGTGTTCCCCCTTACTGCAACTCATTGTCGCCTGCGGTTATCCTGGAGTAAGGAGCATGCATTGTGGAAACCGCAACAGTGATCTTGTGTGATGATTTCCGACGAGTCCAGGTTTAGCTTTCAGTCTGATTCTCGCCGGAATTTCATACGGAGTGCGCCAGGTACCCGTTACCACCAAGAGAACCCTATTGAACGACACCATTACGGTGGTGCAGGATTACTCGTTTGGGAAGGAATTATTCTGGATTCCAGAACTAACCTACATTTCAGAATATAACCATGACAGGCCACATCTATCGACATGTCATTCTGGAACAACATGTACGTTTGTTTCGAGGCGCCATGGGTGCAGAATTTCTGTTTATGGATGGCAAAACTCGTCCTCACCGTGCAAACATTATAGACGAATGCTTCAATCGGAGGATATAACCCGTATGGTCTGACCAGCATACTCACCGGACTTGAACCCAATATAGTATGTGTGGGACATGCTTGGCCGACGAATTGCTGTCCCCCAAGCCCCTCAAACATGTGTACCGGAACATCGGAGAACATTGCTTGATTAGTGGTGTAATATTCCCCAAGATCAGATCGATAATTTGATACTCAGCATGCCTAGACGTTGAACGGCCTGTATTGCATCGTCTGGGGAGCATACTATATATTTTAACCATCATATCAACCATGTTATATTGATTTTTATAAATGGGTTCTTTTTTGAAATTTGCTCCAAGGAATAAAAATTTCAACTTTTAATAATGTCAAACATATAGCATCTTTTTTGCTCTCTACCTTTTGTTTAATAAATAGACTTTACAAATAAGACATATTTCTTTTGCTTCTGTCTCTTTGGTGGAACTTGCAATATCCTTAATTTATGGACTCGAGTGTATAATATAAATCAAAGTACGGTGTTTTAATTTTTTTTAATGTTCAGAATCACTTAATCGATATAAATGGAACACTACTAAGAATTTAATTTCTAAACATGTAAAAGCTTGAAAAGAGATGTTTCTTTTAGAAATTACAATAGTTTCATTTATCAGAATTGATTAAAATAGGCAAAATTTCTATGAAAAATAAAATTAAATTCAGAAGTGTAATTAGATTTACTTTTAATATTTCTTTCTTTCTAATATAGTGCAAAATGTTTCTATATGCCATATTTTCCTAAATATTGTACAGTAAATATCTTTTTTTTAAGCACTTAATCTAGGTTTGAAGAAATAATATTAATATGTCATACATTTTATCAATTGCTGCCATCATTCATATTATTTTATTAGCACACATACATTTAGGTTTTTGTTTTAAACTTTCAGAAAGAGAAATCATGTCTGCTGTAGTTGAGAAACTTCGTGATCTGTGCCGCTCGAGAGGAGCCACTGGAATTATCGGACTGTCTAGGTAAGTTTAACAAATTATATTTATTTGATAAAAATGAACAATATTATGAAATTAGCAGCTTCATTTGACATTTCTTTCAAAGAATTTAGAAATTAAGATTTTAGAAACTAATTTACACTTAATATTTACCACATCTAAATCGACCTAACTCCATAGACCATAACACTTACTCCATAACACTTACTTTAGTCGATGATCAAGATTTAAAAATACTTTTTCGTGGTATGATCAATGAATATGATCTATTATAATTTAATTGAAAAAGAAGATCTTGCGTGTGATTCCAGACACTATTGAACAACATAATATGGCTATCTATGGAGATAAGTATTCTAAAATTTTATGGGTTATCCTTCCTTTGAAAAAGCTGAATATGGCCCATCATCAACGAAAATTTCTGTCGAAAAGTAATACCTGATAATTGTATAAATTACTTATAAATGCTTTCAACTTTTAGATAATCGCAATGTTTGAGGTTCAACATGGCTAAAAGTAGGATTGAACTCTTTTAAGTGAAAAGTTCTAGCTTTGATCAGCTACAAGACACAATGAACCAACCCATGATTTTAAACCACTACCAGGTAACGAATAAACATTTGAACTAACGACATTCTCTACAATTTTATACATCACAAAAAGGAATGTTTTTAAAATTTAGAAAATATTAAAGATTTGGGAAAAAAGAAAAAAATAGACCTGCATGGATGTTTAACGTCTAAGGGCTTTTCCCGTAAAATAACTTTTGTTAAGGTCTGATACCAAACTCGTAATTTTATCGCCTCTTAAGAATATCCTTTCCTTTTTACCATCCACGTTGTTTCTAAAAAATAATGAAATTTGTATCTCATGTTTTCACAATTATAAAAAAAAATTATGTCTAACCTTCGTGTAAAAAAATACTTACCCTTTTTAATATTTTTGATTTATCGCTCATTTTTAGATCATTTCGATTGATTGATGAAAACCGAGACAAGAAATTGGATTTAGAAGAAATGAAAATCGGATTAAAAGAATACGGAGCTTCAATGGACGACGCAGAAATTGCAGAATTGTTCGGTGAGCTGGACAAGGATGGAAGTGGAACCATCAGTTTTGAGGAATTTCTCAAAGCTGTTCGTGTAAGTTATTAATTTTGAAATAATTTTATTTTGTTTGTCTTTTTAAGCTGCCATGTCTTTCGAAGTAATTTTAAAAGAATTAATAAGATTAAAGTAAAAATTGTATGGAGTCGTGATCTGGAGAAAGATTTGCCAAAATCGTTCTCTCTTTCATTTATTATTGTTCTACACTTGCATGAATATAGTTTGAAAACAATATTCATGTGAAAATATAGAAATAATAATAATAATCAGCCATCGTATTAAGTATGATACGATGGCTGATTTCTTGTAAGATTCTCAGTCACTGGAAATATAATGATCCTTCTTTGGTCAAATACATAAACATTTTCGAATGATGCTTATTTTGTAATAAGATGCAAGTGAAAACTGTCCGTGAAAATTCCTGAACATCGAAGAATGATGAAACCACTCAAGTTGTTCAGAGCAAGAATGCTTCCTCTCTTTACTTGCTTTTTTTAAGGGTCTGCAATTTCCCTCAAAGAAACATTCCTGTATGCTATCCTGATATTCATTTTTATCTTGCAAACCATAACTCTACGAATTAAAAAAATAATTTTTTACCTTTCTATATAATTTTTATGATTATATAACGGTGATAAAATTATCGTTATAAGTATATCCAATCGCGATACATACTCACAGTTGAAATACCTCTAGATTTGAACTACTTTTGAAGGCTACATTTTCTTGGGCCAAAATATAGTTTCCCGAAACACAATTAATGATATTAGTATAAATGAACTATAAGATTCTTTCATCTGAATATATGAAATAAGGAATAAGGATTCATTTCATATTGATTTACACAAACACATAATAAACAAAAATACCGCAAAAAATTTTCAAATTAATTTAACTAACAATATTAATGATAATGGAATCACATTTATTTTGTTCTGTGGTTAAGAAATATGCATTATTTATTGTTTCAAAAAGTGAATCCATTATAGTCAAAAGATCAGAAGTTTTCTTTTACCATCATTTTTCTTATTTGAAAGGTGTAGTGGTTTTTAAGGAATTTTCTAATTTTACTGAAATCTATTATGAGGGACTTGGCATATTGTATACCATAATTATTTTCTTGTAATCGCAGCCTCCACTTCCTCAAGGAAGACTGGACATCATAGAGAAGGCCTTTGCCAAGATGGACAAAACAGGGGATGGGTGTGTGACCTTGGAAGATCTGAAAGGCGTCTACAACGCCAAAGAACATCCGGATGTTGCAGAAGGTAAAAGGAGTGAAGATGATGTGCTGTTGGAATTCTTGGGCAGTTTCGACACGCCCAACAAGGCTGACGGAAAGGTGGGTTTAAAAAAATAAAAGAAAAATAAAATCTTGTTATTGTTATGAATCATGTACATCAACTCAATAATTTTGGGAGGCTGTTTCCTTGGTATTGTGATTTAGTGAAATTTCTTTCGACTCATAAAAAGGCGATACTATTACTTGCCACAACGAGGTACTGCCCTCTGTGGCAAATTTTAAGAGTAAAATAGCAAATAATTAGTATATTCTTGAAGGAAATTTATATTGTAAAAGTTATAAAATTTTGCTCTTGCACTATAGGCTAAACAATTCTATTAGCAGATCGCTTTCAGTATCATTAAATTAGTCAGATAAATTTAATGTTGCATACATTTTTAACATATCATTTCATGAACTATTTTCTTTAAAAAGGAAATTTATTGCTCAGTTATTCAAAATAAAAACGTATTTCCTTTACAAATTTTGAATGAACTTGTACATGAATATTTTACTAACAAGAGTAACATACGAAAACTTTTGCATGTGATAAAGAAAATATAATTTGCCTTCTTTCATAATGATTTTAAAATTATTTTTTTTAATATTTCTGTCATATTCTGCCCAGTTTTCCAAGTATAGAAGACAGTTATGCACTATTTCCTAATACTTCAATTAGCTTGTATTTGATTGTTTGTGCTAGAAAGTAAATTGAATAGTTTTGCCTTACATTAGATAGCCATTTTCATTTCACTGTTTACTATGCAATTTAATGCTTTCCAAAAAAAAAAAAAAAAAAAAAAAAAAAAATGAACGAGATGATATAACACATGGGGTGAAATGGGGCGCGGTGACCTGGTTGGTTAGGGCTTCGTTCTCATTATCGGAAGGTACTAAGTTCGAATCCCGACCGGCCGAAGATCCGTCGTGTTCGCTAACAACGGCTGGGGCACGTTTAAACTGGGCGTGGTCACAATGTCCTCCAAGTGAAATGATACGTTTGGGGGTGGCAGGCCAAGTATTAGGGATCTTCTGCTTCAAAAGTATGAAGACATCACCCAGTTGCTTCTATCTAATTGGTAGAGCCCAATTCAGTTCTAGGTACAGGTAAGCATGCTGATTCAACAACAACACATAGGCTAAAACATCAACTAAACAAGATATTGGTTGGATTAATTTGGATCGTCCAGTTTTAAGTAGTCACCGAACCATTATAAACACCTGCTCCCGAATGTGGATTTGATCCCACAAACTGAATTGAAAGCCGGATCTGCTACAAGTTCAAATATTTTTAATTAAGAAAAAACCGATTAATTATTTTTCTGTTTAAAACTTCTGAAATATTATTTACTCAATGTCCTCTGAACTTTAAATACATTTTCTTCAAACAAGAGTTAATTAAAAACAAAAATTCAAATAGTTATATGTTTTTACATTTTATAGGTCACTAAACAGGAGTTTGTTGATTATTATGCTGGAGTGAGTGCCTCAATTGATTTGGATGAATATTTCGTGACCATGATGGAGAAGGCTTGGCAACTATAAACAGAAACATTTGAAAGCTTATAAAATTCCTAAATGACATTGATAACTGTTTTATGCTTTTTCTTTTTTAGTTTTTTTCATATTATAGAAATTTATTTATTTTTATTCAGAACCTTTTTTTTTTTTTTTTTTTTTTTTTGTAATTTTATGTGAGCTTCTACTAAATAGTTTTATAATGTAGGAAAGTAAGATTTCTAGCTATTAAATTATTTCAAACATTTATTTATTTGTAATTTCAAAATACATAGAGTTGGCACAACCTGAACAGAAGAGAAATTCTTTAACAGAATATTTTATTGGTTTTATAGGTAAAATTCAAATCACTGACATTTTTATAGTTAAGAAAATTTAATATGTTAATAATTTAAAATTCATTATTTATATTTTAACTAATAAATGAAAAAAATATTTTAATAGTTAATTAAAAACATTTATGTGTTAAGCATTTTATGTTTAAAAAAATATTAGGGGGATAATTGTTATCTCCTACATTAATTTTTAATACCAGATGTGTTGAATGCATTATAATAAAAATTTAATCTGCTAGATAAAAATTATTTTCAAAATGTTTCTTTTCACTAAATAGCAGAAGTTAAAGCTATATATGAAATTTTATATTATTTTGATGGATGCATTACTTATCAGTATTATATTTTAGATATTTATTAAGCTTCTTTATGCTCTAAAGTACTATTTTGAAATAATTTACTTAATTTAAAATAATTACATACAAATGTACATGTATATTTTCTTTTTGTGTCTTTTAAGATATTACAATTTATCTTTATTTTATAATATTCATTTATTTCTTGACAATATTAGTTCATAAGAAATGACAAACAATTTTATTTACTTTTAACATTGAACAAAGTTTTTCGTGCATAAAATCAATACTATTATTTTATGAAGAAATTCAATGTGTATAAACATTTACAAATTCTGTATCTTAGTAGTGAAATAAAAATTGTAACTGCTTCAAATCATACTTTTGTGTATACATATACCTACTTAAATAAATATTACTATTTTCTTTATAAAGTTCTTTATTTCCCTATCCAATGCTTCATAAATAAAAACTTCAATAAGATGTTTTTTTAACTGACAGTTCTAAAGTTGTGCAATGCATAAAATTATTAACTTCCTAAAGATATTAGTAATTTTTAATTTTAAGATTAATTTTTAAGATATTAGTAATTTTTAATTTTAAAAATTCATTATGTGATGACATTTAGTCTAATATTTTTCATAATACAAATTTATTATTTTTTACCTAATATTGTGTTTGTTTTGTTAAAATTTAAGTACCATAACTAACGTAAACAGCTTTTGTATAAAATTGTTCTTTATACTTAAAGAGTAAGAATTGAATTAATGAGGGAAGGACATCAATTATTACAACAACATGTAACATAAGTTTTATAACTACCACAGATTATAAGATACTCAGATTTAAACATTATGTCCGAACAATTTATCATTGTTCATTTACTGCTTAGTTTAATTATCTTCGTAGTTTAAAATGGAAAAATGTAATTTACACTAGATTTTAAATATAAATTTTTTCTCTATTCCCCCCCCTCCTCCTTCAGAACATCAATACATTTTTCCATGCACAATAAAGTTTCCATATTCAAATGAATCCATTTGCCTATGTAATGGTGAAACTCTTGGAATAATTTTATAGAAAAATTTTTGCTACAGATGAGGAAATATATAAAATAGATACTTTTCCATGCATGTTTAGACAAAAATTAATATTTTAAACATTCTTTGCTGTGAGTAGATATGAAAAATTCTCTCGTAAAATTAAAGCTACCAAATAAAAGAATCACGAAGATCATTCAGTAAATAAAACTAATTATAAATAAACATTGGGAAAAAAACAAGTTACATACATAAAGCTTCCTTCACTTCTTTACATATTTATCTTTTATTGAACATTTGATACAAATGGTTAAGAATTTCAGTATGCTCATGTTATATTCAACTACCCTTATTCCATCAAGCCAAGTGATCACTGCATTTTCCAACTCTTCATCAATTGCAAAATGTTTATTGCTCTAGTTTTTTACGATTCAAGTAAAAAATTAAAATTTTCGAATGGTAGATATGGAATATCATAAAATGTTCCCTCAGAATAGATCCAGCGATTTTAAAACTGCAGATGTCTTGGAAAACCTATATTCTTACAAGAAATATTTATCTTTGTTGTGGATACATCTTATTTTTAGAAATATTCTCTCCCCTATTTTTCTAGGTTTTATAAAAATAATTTCCTTCAATTGTAGTGTCTTTTGACGAAATCCAGTGATCATTACTTACAGTGAACATTGATATACTGACAGAAGAATACAACAGAGAAATTTTGAAGTGTGATCAGATGCTACAAATGTTAAAATACGAAAGCTGTTTATTTAAATTGAGTGAAGTTTCAAATATCTATTAGAATTATTTTTTCTCATAAATAGAGTTCATTTTTTATACTTCAGCAGCCCTTAGTTTTTAGGATGATCCTTTACCGTTTAGAAAGTAGACTTCGGTATGATAACATCAAGGGAGGAAAATATATATAAACAAATTAAATCATAAATGAATTATCACATGCCTGTACCAGTCCCAAATTTCTAAATTTTACTGCAATAGTATTCAAGAAGTACACAAAAAATTTTTACACTATTCGACAACACTAAAGAAATTGAGAAAAATGTCACAAGTCTGGTTATGTCTAGAAAGTTTCTCTTTGAAAATAATTGAATATAATAAAAATTATTTAAAAAAATATGCCACATGAAATGTTGATATGTGAATTAGTTCAAATATATCTTATGAATCATTTTAATCAAATATATTTGAATGCACTGTTACATATTTTTTAAGAAGTATGTTATGAAAGAAATTATAAAATATGCAAAATGTTATTCAAGTTCTATTCTCATTCTACAAAGATAATTCTTTTGAATATTGTAGTTAACGATTTGTCAAATGTGATCCCCATCAAATTGCTTAAATTAGCAAAAAAAATTTTCATTATCTTAAATAAAAAATTCATTGACTTCAAAAAAAGTTTAAAGGAAAATTATGTAATATTGGATGCAAGGTTCAAAGGACAAATATTTGCCGAATATAAAAAAAAATAAATAAAAATGTAAATGAAATTTTATATAATTGGAAACTAAGACCTCTATTTTAAAAGAAATATATTTCTTCTATGCAAAAATAGTACTTAAGAGTTTAACTTATCATTTGTATAAATGATTTTTTGTAGTAATTATTCAACTCACATAAAGTACCTCAAAATAAATATTTTAAATTCTTTACACCAAAATATTTACAAATCAATTTATTACTATATTTATTAATTTTAAACAATCTCTTTGTAAGAAAAATTTATTTAACATTTCATACATTTTTTGCCAAGCAAGAAGTTTAATAAAAATGTCCTACCCCTGGAGAAAATTTTTATAACTTGTGAACTTCTTGGGACAGCTACAAATAGTTTTAACATTAAAATATAATCAAATCAATAATTAAACATATAATCTATAGTTAAACATACAATTCTACCAGAATTTCAATTTTTTTTTTTCCTTGGTATGTAATAATAGTCTATTACATGAATAGCTTTATTTTTTTTTACCTAAGGTCACTTTACGTCCCAATGATTTATTCACCTGCCTGAAGTGGTAATTGAAATCACAAAGCAATAAACAGCAGAGCATTAAATACTGAGTGAAAGTAAGGCTTCTTAATTGCACTTCTTGCAACTAAACTATTTGCACTAAACACCTTTCAGGTCATCATTTTGAGATTTTTATAAATTTTGGTGTTGAATCAGAATTGCAATTTATAATTTCAAACAATATACACAAAAAAACTTAACTTTGAAAAAATAAATAAAATTTAATTAGAGCTCAAGTTTTCGTAGTTTTAATGCAAAGTAATGCTTTGGTAAGTTTCAGTGCATTTTTTTAACAGGCACCAATATTATGGTACTTATTGTTTACCACTAACTTTGATATCATACAATATGAAGTTCATCAAGTTTAAGTAATTTAAAGAAACTTTTACTACAAAAGGGTAATAAAGACCATTTTTACATTATGAAGACTACAGTTATTTAGGTGATTACAAAAAAGGAGAATTACAAAAGACAAAGGGCTATGTTATAAAATAATTCCTAAATAGCACAAAGTCAAAATAGCATGTAATCATTTAAAGTTAAAATTACTTATACTTTTTCAAAACTGAAACTTAATTTTTAAAATAATGGAAAAATTCTTTTGTTGCATATTATTTTCATAAAAAACTAAATTTTAATTAACAATTATTTACTAGATCAAAATATTTTTTTATTTATGCTAAAAGTGTTTTCATTGATTAAAAAAAATGCATGAAATAAAAACATACAATGGAATAAAAAATAATTCTGTAATATTAATATGAAAATGTTATAATTAATTTCATTATTGAAACAGCATTCTTCAAAAAATCTGTTTTATTCCACATATTTTAACAATCATGTCAATATGGTTATTAAGACACCTGTTTTAGAACAGAAAAAGTAAGTTACTCAAAAAATTTACTTATTAAATGTAAAAATTAACAGTAGCGAGAAAAATGTAAAAATGAATACATTTCTTCATAAAAAACATTAATAGAATTTAATGACATTAATAATCACAAACCATACAAATCTTTTACATTAAATTAAGAAATAATAAGATAAATATATTATGAATTACAATAAAATCAAATAGCACATAAATATTTTCAAATTAATTCAGATAAGCTACATAGTTAACATTGGGGGAATTTTCATCACATCAGTTTCATTTATTTGAAATTAAAAAATGAAGACTTGAACTTACACATACTTAGCCTTTGAAATTAAATATTTAGTAAATACAATGTGATGAATATTTGATACATAATGCTTTTACATTAACTTAATGTAACATTGAAATAAAAAATGAATTGGAAGTTTTAAAAAGTATATATGTAAAATTTTGATTGAAAAAAAACTTAGAAATTACTATAGAAGTGAAATATATAACCTCAACATTTAATACAGGAAAATAATTATAAAATTGAGCAACCAGTCCATATTTAGTCGAATAACAACAATAAACTTTATTTTTTAACAAAATGAAAAGATGTTATGTTACACTTATTTTGCAATGAAATGATAAAATAATCATGATATACTTAGCACCAAAAATAGTCAAATATTTAACGTAATTTTATGACTTTAATTTAAATGATTTGTTTTATGACACTTGTATATAGTGAAGATATTGTGTATACATAAATGCAATGTATATATAGCAGAATTAAATAAAAAACTTTCCAAAAATAATAGTTTTTGACATTTTATACCAAATATAATAAAATTATATTCTTCAAATAAATTAAACAAAGATAACAAAAATATTAATAATGAAAAATTCATTTATCAAATTGAAAAAATTCATGTCATAGTTATAAACAAAATAGTCCTGTTTTAACAAATAGTGATAAATACAAGAAACAAAACATTTAACTTCATTTAAGTAAGTTACACACATCTAATATGATAAATAATTAAATTTTCCTTTTGTAAAATTATTTTTTACAATAAAAAGTGTCACACATATATTTAAAAAAGTAATGGAGAATATATAATGTAATAGAGCTTATTACAGTATCAAATATAATACATTTTATGGCTATATATTAAAAATATTTAGTTGACATAAAATAAAATTTAGTATCAATGTCTCAATGATTAATCATGAAAGATATTAAGTAAAACTTAGAGACACCTAATAACTACAGGAGTAAAAAAATAGAAATCCAAAAAAAAATTGTGAAGGATACAATTTACACAATCAATTAGAAATATTTTTATGATAAATTTTTTTTGTGTTGGTAATCTTATATTTTATCAAATCCATTTAAAAATATATATTTAATGTTAGCCACTGCTGTATTACAATTAAAGTAATTTAGACACCAATTAGCATCTTTACAATATTCAGGGTACACTCACTACATCATTTGAAAAAATGACTTCAGTGAAGCTCAATTTAATACAGTATTTTTTAAATATAACAATGTAAGAAATGTTTTTAACTGAGATCAACGAAATATGCTGTATTGTCTCGGCAATTTTTATAATCTCTTTACTAAAAATTTCAGTATTTATTTTTTAATATATTCAATTTTTAAATCTCGTAAATAGAAAATGTGATGAAAATGATTAAATTGTAAAATAATTTATTTTAATTCATTTTTAATCCATAGCATTTTTATCCCATTATTTTAAAACTGTTCTTTTTACGAAATATTTAAGCATATGATGTATCATACAGGATGGAAATTAAACATGCTTGTATGGAACAAACATAAGTTATAAATTTTACACAAATATTTCATTATATAGCAATATGGTTTTAGTAATAGAAAATTATTTGCTATCCATAAACTTAGGTACATATTTTAATAATTTTCTTATATAAAAATCATTTTTCACAAAGAATTCCTGATTATCTATTCACTGAATAGAACTTTTCTCTTGTATAAATCATTTAATGTCTATAAGAACAGTAATATTAATAATAAATAGAAATTTTTAAAAAAATTACAAAAGCAAATTGAATTTGTGAAAATTTTCTAATTACTTTAGTTACAAATTATTTTTAATGCTTGTTCACTTATAAAACCTATTTATAATTTATACTATAAATAAATGGGAGATTTATATATTGAGATTGTGTTCATTTGTGCATTAATACCAAATGGGGAATTTAATGGTTATTGAAGAAACTTTTGTACATATAAAATGCTTTTATATTATATTTAAAATAAGAAAATTTCTTTCTAAGTAGAAATTATAATAGAGGATAAAATCATGATAATAGAAAGTATACACTCAAATTTCAAAAATACATAAATCCAATTTTCTGAAAAATTAAGTAGGAAAAAACAAAAAAAGTTATTTATAAGTAATGGAAATTAAGATAATTTTTAGCAGAGAAGATTTAAATTCCTCTATTTGGTAAATCTTTCACTTTGTAAATTCGCACCAACCAATGCTCAGTTGTATAAACTTCTTCTAGTACATCTAATTCAAAATCTTTGTTACCAATTTCTGCATTTCGAACACGGTCATATCCTGGTGGTTTTCCAGCTTCTGTGTACACAGAGCCAAATCGATAATAACACAACTTATACATCAAACAATCTAAAAGTACCTTTGAACCTTCTTTGTCTACCCTAAATTCACCAGACTTGGTGTAATAATCATTTTCTTTGATGTGCTTCCCACGATCTGTACTACCACCAATTCGAACCATCCACAGGAATTTATTGATATCATCTGATGAATAACCTGTAAGTCCTCCAAATATGACAAGCACATAGTTCACATCTAATTCTCTCATAATTTCATAAGCCTTATCTTCAGTCGAAGCCATAGCCTGTCCGACTCTAGATATATGAGTGTTATTCCAAGTGTTATTGTCAACAAGTATAGTACGATTAGCCATTGCAGTTATTTGATATCCATAATCCCACCAAGACATAACTTTGGCATCTTCTGGTGTGTTATGCCTTAGCCAATAATATGCTTCACGGAAATCGTCAAATATTATTCTTGATCCATCATGACTTCGAGCAGCAAGTACAATAGATGGTGAAGAATAAGCTTCTGTGGTTACCCATGTACAATGCATGACATATGAACACAAAAATGCAAGCATCATAACTATAAAGCCAACAGAAACTTCCTTCCTTTTAAAGTAGTTATTGTCATATCGTTTTATTTTCTTATCGGGCAAAGGTGCATCCAGTTGTTTACAGTAGGTTGTAAGTACAGATGAAATTCCTATACCAGATAAAATGCACATAACTGGAGCCAACACTAGCATCAATCGGACCATTACACCAGCAAAATAAATACTAGTAACACCATACAAAATGATAAATATATTAGCATCAGTAAGTTTACTGAAACAGTAATAAAGTCCAACTGGAAACATGAATACTAATAACTGAAGATCAAAATAAAAACTTGACCATGAGGTAGGTTGATGTTCAGAAACAGAAGCTATGATAGGGATATTATTTTTGGCATAGGAAGGGTCCAATAATGAGTAAAATCGACCAGTCCAAGGAGAAATTTTACCAGTTGCTGTTAATATAACACCTAGGAAGACTGCTATTACAGAGAAAAGAGTGAATGCTGCACGAAATAAAACATCACTATCTTCACGTTTTAAGCGAGATTTTACATAATCTGCAAGCGAATACAGTTGGCATAAGCCAAAAACACCAAGGGCAGCCATATGTTCACTTGACTGCACAGGTTGAAATCCAACAAATGATATCTGCATAGAAAGCAATGTTCCCAAGCAATACAAAGTGCTATATGCAACATAAATCTTGTGAGAAAAACGACCAGTTATCATTAAAACTAAAACATGCAGCGGTATCAAATTGATCAAGAAAACGTAACCACCCCAAGAAGAAACCATGTAAAAATAAGCTATGCTACACATTGCTGCCCAATAAACAGAACCAGTTTTGATGGCTTTAATCCACAAGTAATATGTCAACAGCATACAGAAAATAGCAATGCCTTCATTATCATAAGAACCAGCAACTGATCGAGATATGTAACCAGGAACAATAGAAATCATAACGGCAGCTATCAAGCCTGAGCCAGCATTAGACAGTTCCTTAGTTAAAAGGTATGTGATTAAGGTTGTAAAACTAGAAAATAGTGGTGCCAGAAAAACACAAACATTTCGAATATCAACAGTAATGTGCAGTGATTGTAAAACATGATGTATCACAGCAGATGTCATCATGAGTCCAGGATAGATCGTGCCGCCAATAATTCGACCTAAGGGATACCAAGCTCTATCATCGAACCAATTGTGGAAACTATAAAATCCATTCTCCGTTAAATATTTTGTCGTTCTGTAGTTAAAATAAGGATCAAATTCGTGAATGACACTTTCAAATCTAATAACTGAATACAAACGATTAGAAAATGATAACACTGATGCCATGGAAAGAATCAACATTTTAAGCAAAGTGTCTTGCTTTTCTGGTGACATTCGGACGAACCAAGCTGGTCGTTTGTAAAGTGAAGTAGACATGTTTACAGATTTTGCGCTTCTTAAATCAAAAAACATCAATAAAAATTAGAAGAAATAAGACATATCGTTATTTTTTACAGAAATAAACACTGCTCATACAAGAACACTATCAGCGTTGCCAATATCTCTTCCCTTACAACACGACATCAAAATAAAAGCCGGTTTTAAAAGATTCATACAGTCATAGTTAATTATTACACTTTCAATAAGTCAAAATTTTATTGTAAACTATTTTCAATATACTTTATTTTTTATATTCACCATTATATTAAATGAGAAATTAGTTTATTTGAGCATTAAAAAAATATATTTGGAGAAAATAAGCTAATGGTGAAGTAAATTGTTTAAATCGCATAGCAATGAGGCGAGCATTATTGTCATAAACACGCTCTTCAATTTAATAATAATAATAAACATATAGTTTTAATTTATGGTACATCCTAAAAAAGAGAAATTATACCACATGATAACTTTTTTAAAACAATCTTAAAATATATCAATATAATAAAATTCTTATATTCTGTGTATCCGTTGAAATTTTGTTCGGGTAGGTAAAAATATTTATTTACAGCCAAATCCTCCTTTTCAAATTCTCAGATAATTTTTAAAAATAATTTGCTATTTTTTTTTCTTGCTTTGAAAAAGTTCTGCTTTTTTCCACTGCACGAAAATATTTAAGATTTTCCAAACATGTTTTTTGACTGGAAATGTTTTAAAATGTAGATGAAAGGATAAAAAAAAAATTCAGTATTTAATGACCTCATAACAAAAGATAATTGTCAAGTCTTTGATCATCCAATTTGTTTTTAGCTGATCTATATGCTATTTAGCATGTATATAAATTTATACCATTTAACATGTATTATATAATAAACACTTGCAAAATAAAATTCATACTTAAAAAATTATTTGATTAAAAAGAATTTTTGAAAAAAAAAATTATTTATAAAAAGGAGAAGGGTAACCCTTTATTTTTTCTGTTTCAAAACAACATTTTTAAAAGCATATTTTTCCATTTTGCATTCGTCATGTCAAATATTGTTTAATCCTCTATTATTTCTTATCAGCAAATTACATTTGAGTCCTCCTATGAAAAATCCTTACATGAAATTTCGATCTACTGTGTGTTTCTCTTTGTAGAAGTTCAAGTCATCTTAATTCAAATTGTTAAGTATTAACGACTTGAATTAAGATGAAAATGATGAATCATGATGTTTTCTGCTATCTTTAGTTACAGTGGCTCTTTTGCATGCCAAAATGACAATTCGGAGGTGCATAACAACTATAATGTCTATTTTATAATTCGATTCCAAGCCTTGATCAATTCTTGCAAAGGGAATTAGATTAGACAGGAGAATTATCATGAGAATTTCTCATAAACATCCGAGATTTTATCAACAGCAGTGCAGTTATCTTTTGATAATTCAAAACATTTACGATTCTCCGGATGAAAATCTCGGTCTAAGTTTCTCAAACATAAGATAAATTAAAAAAAAAAAAACATTTGCTATAATCACATATGAAAATTGCTTGAAAATGCGTTCGCAAGAACGAGATTTTTGAAAATTTTAGTTCACAAATTGGAATTAAATTTATCATTCTATTTATGGGACTCATATTAGGGATTATAGTCACTAGTTCGTAATTTTATAAATTAGAGGTTTTCTAAAACCAATAGCTTTTTCTGTAAATAGAGAACACAATAAATATAACTAAAATATAAGCATTATTATTTTCTCAATCGCACTTTAATTATCATTTAAAAAATGACAGTATTCTTTGATGCTAAATTATGTGCTCTACACACTAGGAAAATGGAAACTATGACAAAATGTTCTTATTAAAAGGCACAATAGTAACTTTTGCACTAAAAAATCAGAAACAGCCTGGATCACTTAAGTGAAAGTCTAAAGCACTTCTGAGAAAAGAACTTTTCAAAACAAAAATGGAACCATTATAATTTCAATATCGATCAATATCGTAATAATTCCTAAAATCTTTAATTTTAGAGTGACTTCCGATTTTAGCCAAGTCATATGTGAGTGATTAGAAAACAAGGAGACACCCCAAACTCACCTCGGTATATACGGAGAAACTTTAACTTTTGGAGAACTTTTAATTTTGTGGCTTTTTTTCATATTTTTACATCATCATATATAATATACTTTCATTTTTACCTTGAAATACTAGAAGCAATTCTACTAAACGTCCGTAATTTGAATCAAAAATTTGAATTCAGCAAAGGTTATCATGCTTAGTAAAATTTTCTTAAAAAAGACAAAGAGCCAGTCTTTTTAATTAATAAAACTATATTTCACCATAAAAGTAACACTAATCAGGAAAGTGATCCCTTTGTTACCACTAGCAAATCTTATCCACCACAAACCTGCAATCCAGCACATTTTTCAGACGAAGGATAAGATTTCTTGATAGTTAAAATTCTGGTATTTGTAAGGACTTTTCCCTGAATAATATATGTTTATTCCAGTAGGAAAATTATCAAGTAATTGTTTAAATAACACAATTCCGGATATCAAAGTCATAAAGTATCTTTTGAGAATTTAATGCCTGACATATTGATTTTTGGAATCATTTTATATCTCTTTATAGTTTCAAAACTTTCAAGAAAATTCAAGATAATTTCTACCTTTTAAACACTAAATTTCCAACCCAATTTTAGCCCATATCAGAAGTCCTCCCTTGTTAATTACTTTACATTCTCATCTGACATTTTCTATCAGTGTTCAACATAATCAACAATTCGTTTGGTAGGGATCACAGACCTATAAATGCTTTTATTTTTTTCAATGAAAAGAACCAGCAGTAGTTAGTGAGAATTTTGTGATCTGCTTGCTTTGTTACTTTCCTTTAATTAGCAGCTATATAGCAAATTAGGGATTTTAAAATAATTCAGTGACACTTATCAATACGTATTTAAATTTCAAAAATAGAGAGAATTTCCTTTTAAATCCTATCCACTTTGGTGAAACTCAAGAGCAGTTATCAAATGGAACCGAAAGGATTTAATATGGAATACTGTCAAAAGATCTTTTAAAATAAATGTGTTAGTTAAGTACTGGAAAATCTCCTCCAAACTTCTTTCACTAGTGCTTTAAGATACATTCGCGAAAGTTGGCATACTTTAATTATTCTTATAAATGCCCATTTGAATAAAGTGATAGTAATAATTTGATGATGTACAGCAGAAATATTGCTTAAACTAAGTTATGACAGTCCTATTATTTTTTACAAAGTAGAGAAAAGCGATTTAAAAAATGATATAAGTAATATAAACTTTGGGAATGAAATATACGACATATGTGTTAACAATCACTGTAAAATAAAATAAATTTTCTTAATAAATCTACCTTACCAATTGCTTATAAATTGTTTAGATAATTGTTATCATGCTTTTATTCCAAAACTTTAGATTTTATTTGTTATCGTCAAAAATATTAAACTACTTTATAATAAATTATGCATTTATTATAGAGTAGTTTAATATATATATATATATATATATTTTTAAAATTCTTTTTATGCTCTCAAATTGTTTCAATATTTTTTTAGATATATTACAAATTTCAATTTAATAAAACAAATCTATGCGAATAAAATAAAATAGATGACCAGTACACGAACATAATCCATTACAAAACTATTTTGGTCATCCGAATTGTTCCTTAACCGATCATCGATTTACCATAGATGTTTTTGTGAAATTGATTAAATTTTCTGGAGATCCTAAAAATTAAATTAAAAAAAAGGATGTATATTTTCTTAATAAGTTTATTAAAAAATTATACATATGCATAATTTTTTAATAAACTTATTAAGAAAATATATTATCGGATATTAATCAGTCCTTTTCAATTTTATTTGTGGAGCATTAAAGAACATGTCTATGATGATTGTTTTTCTCTCTTTTTTTTTATAACTTTTCGGAAGTGATTAATAGCATTGTTGCTGCAAAGATCCCTAACCTTACTGATATCAGCCTTATTTAAGAGCCCTTCTCTGACATCCTCCCATTTCTTCAACAAATGAAAGAAGAAAATATGATCAAAAAGAAATCATTTTCGATTTCCAAAGAAATCAAAACCGAAATTAACTACCCACTTATAAATAAATAATATATAAACTATAAATATTCTAATACTATAAATATTCTATAGACTATAAATATTCTAATAGGAAAAAAAAATCCAGTAAAAAGCTTTGAAGTTTAATAGATAAGCAACTTAATTCAAGAGAGATGAAAAACGGTTTTTGTTGGGTTTGGCAACCCTGCATATCATACTCGGAAAGCTGAGAAAAATCGTTTTAATTCGTTATCCGAGAATAAAAACCGTTCTCTAAGATGTTCATTACCCGATTTATTCGCAATCCGAACTTTTTGTTAACCAATCAATCACTTTATTTCATTATTTAGTGTGTATGCATACTGCATATTTGTTTTTAATTAATCATCTTATTTAAGATAGATTTCAATGTGCCGATAATAAACGTCTTTATTAAAGAATTTAAAAGGATCACACATATTTTATACAAGAAAAATATTTTGGTAATTTAGAAAATAAATATTTGATTCATAAAATTTTAGAATTCTGTGATAAAAAAAAATTTATCAATTTTATTTCGTTTTGTGATATTTTCATTTATATATTATTTACAATACTTTTACTTTCAAGGGAATTAATTTTAATTATGAAAGTGTTTTTGATATTTAAGTATATGTAAAGATTATATAAATTATTTACTTACATATTTATTTTACTAAAATTATAAATATGTATTTTTATATCTCTGGCAAATTGCTTTGAAATTTTTTTCACATTTTTGTTTCCAATAATTGAAGTGTTTAAACTGTTTCCGTTAAGAAAAATTTTATTTGAGAGCAATTTTATTATTTTATTGTTTTTTACTTTCTAAGTCTTGTAAAAGTAACACTGATTCAGTGTCATAACATGATATTTTCTATGTATATAGTAAAATATCATGTTCTTTCAGTGTTACTACTTTTACAGCCAAACAATTACAACACTCAATTTTAGGAAATTTTACATTGATGAAAAAGTTGATGTGTATGAAGCACTTAAAGCAATTTCTTAAATTTTATAGAATGTGCGAAATTAATTTTATTTCAGGAGAAGAGTTGCATAAGTATATTGAATTTATGTTCACAACTACATTAAGCAATCAAAATAATTGCTGTATTGTTGATTTATTAAGTTTACTAACAGATCCTTATAGTACATAGAAAACTTCTTCATTAAAGATACAAGGTCAATTCCTTCGAGTATCAAAGCATTATAGCAAGTATGAAGATTAGTAAATTAAGAATAATATATTAATCACAAAGTCAAAACTGATTATTTCAAAACTTATAATTCTCAAATACTATTAAATAATCATTACCCTACATTTCAAATATAAAATTTTACTGGCTAAATGCAAAACAATATGAATTTGTTCAATTATGAAATAAATTAAACATCAAGTTTCATATATTATTTTTGTACATCCTCTAATAAAAATTATACATATTTTTTTAAAATATACATAAAAGCACAGTTTTAATATATAGAATATATTTACTTAATTAAGGTAAATTTGGTGATTTAATATTTTTTTGCCTTAAAAAAACCGAATTACACTGGTGTGCAAAACTTAAGCAACAAGTGCGTTTTTTGTCATAACTCTACAAGAAATCATCCGATTGACATGAAATTTGAATATGATGTACATTATTCTATACTTAAACGATGGTAAAAGAATATTGGCTCAGAAATGAATATAAAGCTTAAAGTAGGGTATGGAACAAAAAAGGCTTTATTTGACATATAGTGGCGCTACACATGATTGCCTGAAGAAGCGTAAGTACAACTGGCAGATGTTCCCTAGTATGGGATATACCCTCCCCTTATTGTAATTGTTGCTTGGCATCGTCTCTCCATGCTAAGCACCAGATTATCCAGGAGTTCTTGGGGTAAACGTCTCCATTCCTCCTTTAACGCTTCTTTCAGCTGATGGGTGTTACCAGGAGGATACTGTCGCGTCGCAAGACGTCTCCCTAATGATTCCCACACATGCTCTATGGGATTTAGATCTGGAGAGTAAGCTGGCCAGTCCATTCGTGTGGTATATTCACTTTCCAATAGCTCTTGAACATTAGCAGAACGGTGTGGACGGGCAATGTCATCCATAAATATGAAGTCTGGTCCAATGGCCCCTCGGAACAGACGCACATGGGGTAGGATTACCTCATTGCAGTAGCGGTCTCCAGTTACAGAACCTCGATCGAAGATCTGAAGCTCAGTCCGCCTGTTCAACATAATGCCACCCTAGACGAGAACTCCAGGACCACCGTAACGATCTCTTTCGGTGATGTTATTATGATGAAATCGAGCTCCAACCTCTCTCCAGATCAACTGACGTCGAGAATCGCTTGTAGCAGTAAAACGACTCTCATCTGTGAAGAGGGCGCGACTCCATTGATGAGGTGTTCAGGTTTCGTGTTCTCTGCACCACTCTAAACGGTGCCGCCGATGGCAAACTTTTAAAGGTATGCAGCGTTCAGGACGTCTAGCAAATAAACCACCTTTGTGGAGGCGTCTGGACACTGTAAATCTTGATAATTGTCGTCCTATGGCTGTGCACAGTTGCTGAGATATGATGCTCGCTGACTGAAAACGGTTTCTTTTCGCCTGGAGGACAATGTAACGGTCAACTTTTGGTGTTGTTTTCCTTGAACGGCCACCACCAACCTTCCGAACAGCTATACCAGTAGTTTTAAAGGCATTCCAAGCACGAGAAACAACACTTTTGTTGATCCCGAACTCTTCGGCGACACTGGTCACATTACGCCCTTCCTCAAGTTTCCCAATCATTCTTCCTCGAGTAAAGTCGTCTAAATGATTTCTTGAAGACATTTTCCACAAAACAAACCACTTGCACTTACAGCGAATGTCTTTAACCACGGTGCTCTTCATCCTTTTATCACAGTTTTGACCTGCGCGCGCCGACCCACAAGGTTTACGTACACTTACATCACCTATGGCGTTTTATTTCGAAAATTTGCATGCAAATAATCTTTCTATTGAATTACGTGCATATTATATTGCAATTTCATGGCTATCTTATACTTTGTTGGGGAGCTGTGGCCGAAAAACCACTTGTTGCTTAAGTTTTGCACACCAGTGTATAACGATAAAGGAAAAATATGTTTAAAAATCTCTTAAAAATTGCTATTTATTGAGTGGAAGAGCCTATGAATTGCTCGTTTGAAAACAACGCTATGCAGGTTACAGGAAAACGTAATTGCTAGCTAGAATTTTTCAGAATTGACCATTTTCAGTGAATTGACCATATCAGTCGGATTTCTAGGATAAAATATAAGTATCAGGGTAAGCAATTAATAAAAAGAATAATTAGTTTTTCTTGCTGTAAAACTAATTATTCTTTTTGTTAATTGCTTACCCTGATACTTATTTTTTTTATCCTAGAAATGTTTTCACAAAGTATTACTACTGTATATATATATATATACATATACATACATATATATATATATATATATATATATATATATATATATATATATATATATATCTTTAGATGTATATAATTTATGATATTTTCGTTTATTACCATGCAATTTAAATCTGGGAGTATTTTGTGAGTTGTCATTCAATTGTATTATATTATGCTGCATCACTAATTAAGAACAGACTAGCACATTGTCAGTTAGGTACTAACCAATTTCATTTTAAGAGAGGTCAATGGCGCACCTCATCAACACCCATGTACAAAGAATTGTATACACCAAAAGCTTGGAGTTATTTATGTATAAAAAATTTGTCATCCAGTGTGCATGTGACAAAATTCTAATAGCCAGCCGACTTTTGCTCTATTATTTCTCGAGATACTATCATTCATATGTGATACTATCATTTTTCTACGAGATCGAGATACTATCATTTTTCTACCGTTGCCGGCCATTGATAAATAAATTTAACTAAAGATGATGAAAAATAAAGATAACAATACCTAAAAACATGATTAAACCTTATAAAAAATTTCTCTTAACGAATTGTAATATTGCTGATATCAAAATTTTCATAATAAAAAAGAATGAAGTGAGGGGGGAAGCGAGCTCTTCCAATGTACGTTATCAATTTATCATGACCCCATTATCAATCAATCATGATTTATCTATCAATCAATCATTCTTTTAATTGTTTGTTTATCTTTTGAACATGTGACCATGTTCATCTTTTGAACATGTGATCATATGCATGGAGAAAAGAATATACTAAGTATACTAATTTCCTTCCTCCGTGCCATAGTGATTGTGATTGTCAACAAAAATGATTAAAAAAATCTTAGAATAGCTTTATCACCAAATTATCATTCTTTGCTACTATATTTTTACTGATTGTACCTCTTTTATTTATCTCTTATAAGAGGTACAATCAAAAAAGATATTAAGGAAAGATAAAAGATTTCGCTGGGAATTTTTGAATAAAAGTTCAAAGTTGTTGGACTTTCATATAAGTTTATTGGAAAATCGTTCTTTTAGGTTATTCTAACCCATCTTTGTTTTTCCATCGGTAAATCCAAGTCTTCCTTTTTCATTGCATGTTATTACTTTGTTTTCATGCTCTTTTATTTTTTTTATATCTCCCTTGATAATTCTTTTTTAATTTTTAAATCTTAATATTTTTAAATTTGCTTTTTTCTATTTAATTTTACCTCTATGAGTTTTTTAATTTAATTTCTGTAGTTTAAGAAAGTAATTATTTTAACATACAGAGAATGTTTAGTTATTTTTCACAAATTAAATAGTACATTTTAATTCCAAATTTAATTATTCTTCATCTAAAAATTTTTGTTTTCAATTATTTTAAAATGTAAATTTTAAATTATTTTATTTGTTTTCTTATGTTGATGTAAGAAATTATCACAGTTTTGATTTTATTAAAGCAAAATTTTGCTTATGAAGATATTTTCAATTTACTAACTGTATCTATGGTATTAAATTGTTCTTATTCATTAATTTCAGCTTAATAGCTGATATGGTGAATGAAATGGATTCTTTCATGAAACTGCATAATATTACCCAGCCATTTTTAATGGTTAATGTAAAGGTAAAGCTTATTCACATGCATAATTTAAAATATTTCTTAATTAGAATTTATCTAATTTTACAAAATATATTTAAATATAATCTTATGATATTATATATATATATATATATATTTTAGGTAAATCAGTTACCTGAGTCTTTTTCATCTTCAAGCATAGAAACCTTCCTTAAAGAATGTGGGATTTCAATCACAAATTTGCATGTAACTTCTAAAGAGAATGATACAGTTGTAAGTAAATTAAATTTTATTTCTATTTCTAGAAAAAATAAGTTCTTCAAGAAAATTAAAGAAGCTTTAAATTAAATATTATAGAATTCATTTATTGTCTCTTAATATCATAATGTTAGTTTTTTATTCAAGATTTTTTTTCCATTTTAATTGCATTTTAAATTATTTCTATTACTTATTCATAGCTTACATTTTACAGTCACATTAATAATGAATGCATCTTTTTATGACTGTATTGACCTTTTAGTCATAAAAAGATGAATTTATTACTATAATATTTGATGATTTAAAATGATGAATTTATTGACAAGTAATTGGTAAATTGAATATCATCTACTTCGGGAATAATACTTTAATCAGTTTCTTGTGTTATCAGGGAATGTTGGTGGAAGAATAAGATAAAGAAAAAGTTAAAATAATTACCTAAACTCATTTGATTTACTATGAAAATTTATATTATTAACTAAATTATATTAACAAAATATAGTTTGCTGTAAATCAATCCTACTCTATTCAGTGATATAAATCCTTGAATCAGCTGCAACAAATGAATGTTCGTCATGATTAATATTTTCTATTTTAGTTATTATAAATATTCATGTTTTGTTTTCCTCTGATGCCTTAAATAAAATAAACTAAATATGAGATTGCACTTTTATTTTAGCTTATACATATATGCATTCATATAAAAGGCTTGCCTTAGTTATTTTAAAAGTAATTATAAAAAAGGGTAATGAATTTATCTACATTTTAAATTATATGTTAAATTTATATATATATATATATATATATATATATGAGTAATGTACATATTGTAGACTTGACTTATATTTATCTAAAATGATTATTGATTCATAGAATATTCTTTAGATAGTATGAAATCTGATAATCTGTAGATTATTCAGAGAATTAATAAAACAAAATTAAATATACATTTTAATTTAATGTTAAATGTCTTTTAATATATATTATAAATTAAAAATAAAAATTGTTTTTCTTAGAAGAAAAAATTATTTTAAATAATCCATATTTCTCTAGAATAATTTCTTATCTTTCAAGATATGGTGCTTTTGTGCTAACATTATAAGAATAATGGATCATGTAATAATTCTTCTTATCTTTTAATAAAAGCAAGATCTGACTTTATTGCTTTCAAATTATTAGACTTGAGTTATTTTCCATATAAATCAATTGATATAATCTTTTATGAATTTGTCTGGGTAGAATCTGATAATTCAGATTTTGTTACTTCAGTTCATATGGATATCTCAATTAAGTCAGAATTTTAGTTCTTTTAGATACAAAAATAATTTTTTAGTTTGTATTTTAATAATTCTATATGGGGAAAAATATTAGAATGTAAATTAAATAGAAGCAAATAATATTCTCTAGAATACATTATATGCTAAAAGAAAATATTGGGGAAGATTTTTGGAACACTTTTGAAGATAGCCATTGCAGGATTAGAACAAAAATATTTAAAATGAATATAAAGAATTGTGGATATTGTTACAGCTGTAAGTAATAGAGTCCAATAGTTTGAATATGTGTTAAAGATACAAAGGAGAAAAAACTGTACAAAAATTAATAGAAGGAAACACAAGAACCTTAAAGGTTAGAAAGAGACTTTGAGCTAGTTGAAAAGAATAAATGGAATAATTCTTGAAAATGCTTAGAATTATATATTACAAAAGAAATATTGTCAACAAAAAGGAATGATCAGGAATTTAAAAGAAGGTTAGTTCTCTTTACAAAGGCTGTAATACCATTTTTTTAAAAATTACGTCTTTTTACGTCTTTTTTGAGCATAATAAGTCTTGCAGTCCAGTAAAGAAATGAAGTATGGAAGAGAAAGACGAAGGCTGTAACAGATTTAGCTTTACCCAGGGTGCACCATGAGGAGGCCTGTTACACTACACCCCACTGTAATACCATGAGAATGGTGATATTATATACTGTTTTGTAGAGCAATTTCTTTCTCTCATGTCTAATAAATGATCTTTTCTTGTCATGTGTAATTAGAAATAAGTTTGTTTAAGATTTGTAAGTTTTCTTTATTCAATGAAAAGATTTACTTAAAATGTCTGGTCATTGCATTGTCATAAAATTTACCTATTAATAGAATGATTAACATAAACTGTTATTCGGTCATTAAACATCATCAGTATTCTTTGCTTTCAGTCCTGATGTTAATTATCTTTTGTTATTTGTATTTATTTAAATCAAGATGGAAAATATGGCAATTGTATTAAAAATAGTTTTAACGTAAAAATATCTGTAATCTTTCCTATTTTCTTTCATTAGTTTTTTTTATTTAATCTTTTTATGCTTACACTGACAATATTTTAATTTTGAAATATACTAAAAATATATTGGAAGTTTATGAGGTATGCAAGAGAAAACAAAACCTGAGGAAAATATTAGCTGATTTAAAAAGAAAATTATAATTAAAGTTTTACCCTTTCATGCTGAAATTAATTTACCATACTATTATAAATTATTTTGGTTTGGAATTATTTTGGATATATTTGGTAAAATATCACTTGTATTCATTTACATTTGCTGTTTTTTATTAAAAAAAAATTTTGATTTTGGTTTATCCAAAGCTGTCAATTTATGATTATTTTCTTTACATTTTTTTATTTTTTTTTTGTTTTTGTAAATAGTAACTCATGTATTTATATTTAAAGTAGTTTAAAAAATTCTCTTTACAGCTTCAAGACACAATATCAAAGCTAAATGCTGATCCAAATGTTCAAGGAATTTTTGTGGAGGTAATTATTCTTAATTTATTAACAAAAGTGCTTTTCATTCAATTTGAAAAGCATGTTGCTCCATAAAGACTGCTATTAAATTACGCATATTCCATGTATATTTTGTTTAGTTCAAGAAAAATATATATTAAGAATTATGAATTCTTTTTAATGTTTATCATATATTTCTTTTATAAAAATTACAAATAGTTAAATAAAGTGTGTTAAAATATATAATTTCAATTTATTTTATGAAATACTGTTTAATTTTAGTTACCAGAAGATTTTCACTGTACTCATGGAACAATATATAATCTTATTCTTGTTCAGAAAGACATTGCTGGGTAAGTGAAAGAGTATGTGCAGTATATATTTAACTATATTTATTTTTTAAATGTCATTTTCTTTATAGAGTATTTTTTAGCTGAAGTTAATAATGAACAATTTTGTAACAGGATTGAAAATATGTAAACAATTGTCTTTGTAAAAATAGTGTCTATCAAAAATTCTAATTTATATTGTTACACCAACATGCTTCCCTGTACCTAACCCTGAGTTGTGCTCTACCAGTTAAATAAAAGCAGTTGGGTGGAGTTTTCATAATTTTGATCCAGGGACCAAGCAGAAAACTCCCAATACTTGATCTGCCACCCCCAGAGTTATCATTTCACTTTAAGGACATTGCAACCACCCCCAGCTGCTATTAGCAAATATGACGGATCTTCGGTTGGCTAGGATTTGAACTCACTACCTTCTGATAATGAGAACGACGCTCTAACCAATCAGGTCACAGCTATTCTTTCTAAGTTTTGTAATAGAAATTGTTACATTAAAACAATCAATCCTGTACTTAAACTAAAATTTTATGTAGGTTTAAATGATTGATATGAAATAAACTAGTGTCTGTATTATTAAGTGTATATTTAAATATTTTATATTCTAAGTAGTTTTTCCTAAATATATGTTTGAAACTTGTTTAAATGATGCAAGTAAAAATTTTGCCAAAAAGTCAATCTTTTTTTTTCAAAATTAATTAATATTTTAACTGGAATTGTACAGTTTGAGATAAAAAGTCAATTATTAAAAAAAATCATTAACTGTAGAAAGTATTTTTCTTTACTTCAGTTGCATTTTATTAAGATTATTATTTTTTTCTAATTCAATTTTTTTATAAGCATTAATAAAAAAAAAACTATTTTATGAATATATCTTTTGTCCTTACTCTTAACTACCTTTTAGGTGTACTTGTCAATAGCTTTATTTAGAAGGGAAGATGACTTTTAAAATACAATATTTTTGAAATACACCCATAACATAAGAATTGAGATACATTGTTTCAATTTATTATTCAGTTATATAATATAAAATAAAAAAATGCTATTTAAATTAATTTTATGAAAAAACTTATTACCGAGATGTAAGTGAGTTTTTTTATAAATTTAACTATAACTTTTTATATTTATTATTTATGAATATAATTTTGATATGATAATTGCATTAAATTATATATTATAGAGTCACGAGACAAAGCTTTCAAAATTTCACTATAAACAATGATAAAACTGTTCAACCTTCTGTTACTGCTGCATTTCTTAGAATACTTGAAAATTACGGTAAGTTTCATTTTATAATGTTACAAATTATATGAAATGAAGTTTGAAAATTGAATTTGAAATTGGATGCAGTTAAAATTTTTAAACTACACATTTTATTAGCATGGATTATTTATTTATTTTTGAATTATTTATAGATTTGCTTAAATATATTTTGGGTAATTGACAATTTTTCAGACATATTTTTCATTGGTATCTTTTTTATATCAGTTGAGTTAGTTATGATACATAATTATAGGCATCATATTTGAAACTACTGAATAGAATTATCAATCCTTACAAATGGAATTTTAAATATTGCTAAGTATAGTTGAAATCTCTAAAAGAATGATTGAATAAAGAATTTCTATTTTTTTGGTGCCATTATTTTATAATCAATGAACATAAAAATTATTTTTACCATGAATTTCTCTATAAAGTGCATTGTATTCTTATGTTTTTTTTTTTTTTTGAAAAACTGTGGTGTATATATATATATATATATATATATATATATATATATATATATATATATATATATATATAAGGTAGACCTTTTTTGAAGAAATATTTATTAATTTCTGTTACCATGGTTTTTAAGTGTCTTATTTTTTTTCTATTGCTGAAATAATATTTCATTGTAGGAGAGTTCTTGAAAATTTATTTTAATATTCAAAATATTTTAATTATGAAATTTGCTATTTGATGTTCATTTAATGGGCATTATATTCTGTCCTTTAAATATATATCTATATATTCAAACTTTTATACTCATTTAAATGTTTATGTATTCAAAATGATATTTATTCTCTTCAACTTCCTTATTTTCATTAGTTATGAAATTTCTTTTTAAAATCTTAGTACTGCATAATTAAAGCTATTACTTAATTAGCAATTTTAGAAAAAAATATGTGTAATTCATATTTAGTTCTTTACTTGTTCAGGAAAATATTGAATATATTATACTGATTTAATAATTCAGACAATATGCCTGATCAATGAGTCAAGAAATTTTTAAAAAGTTATTACATTTTTTATTTGAACTTATTAAAAAAGTTACATTACATTTTTGTTTAAATTTTTTTCTCAATATTAATAAATATTTTATAAACTAATTCCAAAATCTTTCATAAATCTTAATTTTTTAGTTATATTTTTTAAATTTCGAAAAATTTGACTTGTCTTGAATTATAATTTCTTCTAACATCCATTTTGTTCATTTTTTAAATTTGGTTTTATTTTGTAATGCAGAAAAAAAGAGTTTCTCTGTTTTTAATTCTAAGTAAAACTAATCGATCATAAAAACTCAGTATCATTAATATTTATAAAGAAATTATCAATGTTATGGTTTACCATCGAAGCAAAACATTATCAAAAGAATAATAATATTGATTTTTGCACGAATAAAGATTCAGAATAATGTTTCATTTTAAGCTCAAGTAACGTTTATTAATTTTTAGAAATGGTTTACCTTATGAGTTTGAGAAACTGTATACATTCAAAGTTATACTTACCCTTTCAGTGTTTGATATTAATGTATTTATTTAATTATTAACAATTTTCTTGTTGCTGTAGGAAAATCTGTGGAAAATTCAAGTGTGTGTATACTAGGAAAAAAAGACATGTTCTATTTGCCAGAATTTTTGCTGAGAAAAAATTCAGCTTTCACTATTTTGCGAAAGCAGGAAAAGCTATTACCTATTGTAATTAATCTTATTATTTTATTTCTTATTATAAGTAAATTTTAACATTATTTACTGTAATAAATATATATAGTCATGCTTAACTATAAATATAACAAAAATAACAAAAAAGATAACAAATGTTAGAAATCTGTTGTATTCAATTAGTAATATAAAAATTTAAATTTCATTTTTAAAACTTTTTTACAAAATATACAAAAAAGTTTGAATACAAAATATTTATGCACCTTATTTGTGTAATTAACGTTTATAATATTGATGTCAATTCATAATTGCATTTGTGTGTATATAAAGGTTATTCCATTCGAAAAGGCAAAATGTTGATTATACTTTTCTTATAAAATTTTGGCCTTCAGTTTAACAATTTGTAGGATCAATTTTTCATGTTGTGTTTAGATGTTTATAAAGATTTATAATCTTTAAACTGAACATCTTAATCTCTTTCATGAAAAAAAAGTGCAAAACGATTGAGTAACAAATTAACTAATCCATGTTGGTTAATGAATGATGTCTCAGCCGTTCTAGATTAGTAAATGGATTCCTTGCATAGTCTGGGAACAATTATTTTAATGTTATTTTTATCCCCTCCCCACACATTTTGTTTGATTGTTTTAAAAAATCATAGGTTTTGACATATTTATTGTTAATTGAAGTATGGAATAAATTAAATTCTTGTAAATATATAAATGAGGGAATGCTGAAAAATATTTAAATATAATTTTTTTTAAAAATGCGCTCTTTCTGTTGAATAAAATTTATATTTGAAACTATTTTTTGTGTTATAATTAGTAGTTTTTTTGATTATTTATATTATTTTCTGAGTTAATTGGTAGTTTAAATTAATCTAACATTAAAAATATATTAAACAGTAAATGTATAGTTGAAAAACAATAATATGGAGGAAGATAATTTCTTAGAATTGTTTCAAATAGCTGTGATTATTAACTTTGTTATAAACTGATTTTCTTATCATTTCTTATAAAATATTTTGATAAATGTAAGTTCTTCTATCTTGTAATAAAGTTTTAAGAACCACACATTATATGGTTTGTTGAATAAAACTCACTACATTCAAATTAGTTAATATGGAAGTGTTTGTTAAAAAAATACTAATAATTGAACTAATTTAGTATTTAAGTCAGATTAAAAGGAAAAAAGAAATTAATTGGCTTTTATTTTTTATCATTTTAAATTTTATATTTATTTTTTATCATTTTACTATTTTTTTTTTATCATTTTAAAAAATGATAAAGTTATTCTAATGGAAACTTTTAAACTATTGACAGATTCAATGAAAATAAAAGTTTTTAATTAAAGCCAACAACATCAATTTCATAATCATTTATTTTCTAAGGATATTTTTTTTTTTTTGTATTTTTAGGAATGTTTTTTATGAGTAAAAACTCTGAAAAAAATTAATTATACTCTAACATTTTTACAACTGATGTAAATCTGTAAAATCAAAATACATAAAATATTTTTAAAGGACATTTTTTTGAAGAAATAATTATTACTTATAAATTTCATTTTATAATTTATTGACTTATTCAAATTTGAAGTTTATATAATTTTATGTATTCATCTTGATTAAATATATAATTCTAAAAGTAAAACTTCTAATGTAATATATAAAGTTCGAAATTTGACTTGTGAAGTATGTTTGTGTTGTTTTTAGGTAGAAAATTCTGATGTTATTCTGTGCGGAAGTAGAGAATTTGTTGATACAATGAAAAATGTGAAATCTGGCACCATTTTCATCAATTGTTCTTCTGACATTTCAGGCAATATTTGAATATTTATATGTTTTAAAATTAATTATGAATTTATTTAAGAAATGTTGTTTAGTTGTGGTTTTAACAAATCATTCTAAAGCATTTCAAAGTAAAATATTTAATATTGGTATCATTTATTATTTTAAGTGTATAACCATATAAATTAAAAGTAAATTTTTACATTGCTTCTTCACTCAGCTCATCTCTAAATTATTTTCTGTTTCTTAATACATCAGTTATTGGAGTCATTATAACTGATAGAAATAAAAATGAAAATAATAAGCATTTCCAATTCTTCTCCTTTAATCTCTCAAATTAGTTGCAAGTTCACCAAATAACTGAATCGAAAATAACATTTACATTTAGCAAAATATTTTCATACAAAACAAGTTAAAAATGAAACATTGCTAATGAAAACAAAAATCAACAAAATTACTAGCAATAAAAACAAATATGGAACCTAATAAATATTGCCATTTAACAAAATGGAAAAATTGAAATAAAACCATTTTAAACTATTTGTACAATGTAAATAAATAATAAATAAAATGTTTATTTGCTTAGAATTTAAATCTTTAATAATTATAAAGAAAAATACTGAATGTTATAAAATAGTGTTCAACTAATAATAGTATATCAAAGTATTTTGTTTGACACTTTTTATGTATATTCATTTAGAGATAAAATAAAAATAGATGATAAATCTGCATTTGTGTTTGTCTTTGTATTGCCTATTACTGAAATATAATCATAAATATTTTATTTGCAGACAACAAGAAAGGGTTTATTTTATTAACTGATATTTCTCAACAAAAATAAAGTTTAGTTTCTTTCAAAGCAGAGAGAGTTAATTTAAGCATATTTATTATAATTAAGTTACAAATTATTTTATTAGTTATTTTACTGCAATATATTCAAATATTGCAGTCACTGGAACAGATAATAATAATATGCAATTGTTGTTTTCTTATTTATGAAAAAATGACTCTTTAAAAATAGATTAGTTATAAAGATCATTAGATTATTATGATTGGTCCATTTCTCAGTAAATATTAATTATTTTTCTTTAATAGACAGTTTTTCTATTAATTATTTTTATTTAGAATTTATTTTATGAGGGAAACTATTATATTCCATTCACAGATGCTAAGAAGAATTTCTTATTAACATTTAATCACGGACATTGTGTCCTTATTTAATTTAAAATTATAAATTTTCATAATTAGAAATAAATAGTGTAAAGTATATTTGTGTATAATTCGCATGTTTAAACTTTCAATATTTTGTACTTCTAAGAGATTTTTATAAAAAATGCTTGTCATAGTTCTTATTTAAATAGCACAAATTACAAACTATTATTTTTCTTTAATTTATTTATATTGTAAAATAAATGTTAAGTATTTTTCCATGAAGCAAATAACATATCAGGGCAATGATTAAGTAATTTTATTTAAACAGAATACTTTCAGTAAACTGATGTTCTAAATACATTTTCTGATACACTTACTTAAAATAGCTTTTGCAATGAATTATTGTAAATCAGTAATTCCTAAAGTGAAATTGCTATAAATATTTTATATTCAATAAATTAAACAAATTATATTTTATATTGTTTTAAATAATTGTATTTTTTGATATTTTTTTATTTACTGTCCTTTTTAACAGCATTTTATATATTTTCTGTATGTTTTAGATGATAGTAAAATTCAACATCAGAACTGCATGTATGTACCTAATACAACCTTTTGGTTAGAGGTTGCTACAAGTTTCTTGAAAAATGCTCTTCATATAGTTAAAAATTTATATGAAGTAAGATTTATAAATTTATTTCATTATTTTTATGTTTTATTTTAGTTTTATCAACTTATGGTTCAAATACTTTTTAAAGCTATTTTAGTTAACGTCAAAACGCTTATATTATATCAAGTTATGCAATATTAAGCTAAAGGATTTTCAAAGTGTATTTACAATTTCTCTATGTGGAAGAAATGCTTATTATCACACCTTGACCTTCAGAACACTAAGATTTTCTTAATGTTGATTTCAAAGATTTAGTAACATTTAATGTTAAAAATTTCATGACACATTAATGTTAAAAATTTCATAGTTCTTATTTAAATAATATTAATGTTAAAAATTTAAATTTTTATATACATTGAATATTGTTATAATGTCAACATCATGTAATTTCTTATTTTGATTTCTTTCTGCTAGTGACACTGGTTATCTAATTATTAAGATATTATTGCAATTATTTAAAAATCATAAAATTTTATATTTTTAGCCAACTTGGAGTTTGAAGAGTATTCCTTTAAAATTTGGACCACCAGGTTTAAGGTAAATTCTTTACTAATAAAAAGAAACTTGTTTTCTAACTAACAAAATATTTTACAAAATAGTTTAAATTATAAGAAATAAACATATGTGCTTCATAATATGACTCAATGCTAAATATTTCCATAAAATTTTTTATAAATTCCGTTATGCTTGAGAATTTTACATTTTTCAACTTTGTCTGCAATATATTTCAATTTATTAAGAAATTTCTTGTCCTCATCTGTCTTCATTAAAATCAATTCTAATTTCACATATTTTTTTGATATTGATGAGGTGATCATTTTCACTGTAAACCACTCATGAATGTTATGATATTGTTTCTTATTTTTATTGATAAAACATTTTTTCATGGAGGAATCCAAACATAAATCAAAATGGTTGCGCAAGAGCAGTATAAATGCTCATTTCAATGTGTGGTCAAACTTAATTAATTAATAATATGCATCGTCCAAGCTTCTTGCCTTCAGTTCAACAGTTTGTGGGTTTGAATCCCACCTTGGGCATGGATGTTTGTAGTGGTTTGGAATCCACTTTAAACCGCAGGTCCCAGTCTAATGTGTACAAAAAAAGACTGTTGAGCAACAAACCAAACCTCCATGCATCATACTGCTGTCCTGAGCAACAGCAGTATCAATTTTTGGACATATAATTTTTGGACACTGATGTGATGCAAGAATATTGCCTGGATTGATAGTGGAATTGTTCAATGCATTAAATATTCCAACCCAATGATGGATTTTAAAAAATGATATTACCATTGAAAATTTATCTATGGTATTAATTAGCCCATTTGTTTTTGGAAATGACCGGTGATTGTTATGTGTTTCCATTGCTAATGATAATTATGAATTACATAATTTTTTCATCAAATATTTCAATCAGGGTTTTCAAAAACTTATTGCTTTTGTCAAATATTGCTTACTTCTACACAAGGTACAGCTTCATCTATGTTGTTATCCCTGCAACTTATTTAAACAAATGATTTATTTTTACATGTTGGTCCCTTTCTTTTGTGCATTACACTTTCTTTTTGTTGGAAAAGTGTAGTAGAAGCATTATGTTCATAATACCTAGAAAATTGATTGGGGGAAACTTTTCCATAATGTTACTATTAGTTTATTTGTATTCTTGTGAGACTGCATTAAGAAACTTATATATTTTCAATTATTTTTAAATTTATTATTTACTAAATATTTTATTTTAATATATGTATGATTTTGAGACACATATCTAGTGTTTTCAAATTAAACATATGAAAATGTAAAAAATATAAAAATGTATTTGTTTTATAAAGTTTGGAACCACTTAAAAGGCCAGGTTTACATATCAATAAAATAGTAGAATTTGTTTCTGGTTTTGGCATACAGATGATTTTCTTGTAGTTTTCTGATGTGTTTATTTTGAATTTTATTGTTTAAATAAGGAAAACTAGATTAAAAATTTCTGAATTAATGTAAGTTACTGAAAATAATCTATATTATATTCAAAGAAAAATTAAATTCTACCATAAAACTCATTGACAAATGAGAAATATTAAAATTTCGATTGTAAAAAATTAAACCTGTTGTTTACATAGTCCTATCTTCCAGTGGGATTCAGGTTAATTGAAAAACAGCAAAAAATATATATTGTGTTGCTTTCTGTGATGCATTGCAAAGGAAATGTATTTTAACAAAAGTGGTTATGAAAATTTCTATTTGTTTAAAAATATAATGAATCTTATAATTTTCCCTTTAATCTGTTCTATTACATTACAAAAGTAAATTTTATTTTATTATTAATGCAGAATAATCTATTAGTTATTTTAAAAATTTGATTTTTTTAATTATAAATTATGAGAATTTTAAATGTCTTAGTATGAAATTTAATTATAATTAAATAAGAAATTTGCATCAATGATAAATGGAATTTAGGGTTATCAGATGTTTTTGCAATGCAAATTTAGAGCAAATGCAGCAATTTAAAATAAATATATTATCCTCAAAACAACTTTATTTTGCTGTTAATATATTTATTTTAAATTCAATTCATCAAAAAGCTAAAAACTGAATTTTTTTTAAATTTATCTAAAGCAGCTGTATACCATCTTGCAGTTATTAAACTTGAACATAATTGAAAATTATGGTGTATTGAGAGATAGAGTTGAAAAAGTACTACTTGATTGGAAGAAATTTTAAAATGTTTCATATCAAGAATGTAAAAAAAAAAAAAAAAAAAAATCAGTTTATTAAAAACAAGTTGATTCTTATAGTACTGATAATTCTATAGACAAAGCTTTTGATAAACATTATATTTTACATTGAAAGCTAATTTACATTTATCCTTAAATAGTCCTAAATTATTTTTAACATTTCCAAGTATGTCTAATGTATTTAATTATGTTAAATGTTTTTGATCAAACATTTTTTCATTAAAAAATTTACATAGTTTATTAAATGTATAAATTTTTTTTTATGAAAACTTTAAAAAAAGTTAAAATAGGCTTTTTATTTGATTGTATTTGTTATACTTAGTATCCATTTTATTTGTTAGTTGCTATAGTATAGATTTTAATTTATTTATTTATATTCTTTAGTGATATTGATATTGCTCGAGCTCAACAGTTAAAAGATATATCTGTTTTGGCTAAAGAAATAGATCTTCTACCTCATGAAATAGAATTTTATGGCAACACAAAGTGCAAAGTTTCTTTGTCAGTTTTAGATAGATGCAAAACACGAGAATCTGGCAAATATGTTGTTGTAACAGGGTAAGCTTTTAATTTACATCATATTTATAAAAAAATGCATCTCATTTTCAAATTGTTCTACTGCAAAAACTCAAATTGTTAAGTTACTTATCAAGATTTAGAAAATTATTCCAAGATTTACTTTATTATTATATTTATTAAGAAAAATCTCGGATTAATTTAAATTATTTCCATTGCATTTTAATATTAAACAGTATGGTTTATTTTTTTAATTTTACTATAGAAATAGTTATTGATATGATACTTACAAATTAATTTTTATGAAGATAATTTAATAAGTCAATTTACTTCATATTTGATTTGAATATTTTCAATAAATCTTTGGTATTAAAATTTAAATTTGTTGATCTTTTATTGAATTTTCATTAACAGTTTGTTTTCTTAGAATAACTCCTACTCCATTGGGTGAAGGTAAAAGTACTACTGCAGTTGGTCTATGCCAAGCTCTTGCTGTACAGTTGAAAAGAAATGTTATTGTTTGCTTACGCCAACCTTCCCAAGGACCAACATTTGGCATTAAAGGTATATTTTAAAGTACATTGTGGAATAAATTAAAGAAATTGATATTTCTCTTTTGAATTCTTTTAGATGTATTTCAATTTACAAATTTATATGGTTCAGCATGAATAATTCTCCATAATCAATTATTTTCCTTACATATGTAATTAATCTCTATTTCTCTGTTAATTTAAGACATCAAAGAACATGTTTATTTTGTTTTAAAATTTACTGTAAAGCAGCAACAGAGTTTAATTTGATGATTAGAATTACATTTTAAATTTAAATAATTGCAATTTTGCTTTGTAGCAGCACATCAAATACAGGGAACAAGGTTAAAGAAAGATCAATCTTTAAAATTAAAGACACTTCAGTATTTGAAAGTGGAGGAATCTTCAAAATGTATTCTTAAAAATAGGAAACCTTTTTAGTTGAATTATATTATAATCAAATAAGTTAAAATAATAAGGAAATGTTTTTTAAATTCTTATTGTGGGTTTTTTCAAAAGTGTTCTGATATTTAAATAACAAATCAATTAACTTTCATTACTTTATTTTAAACCCACTTTAATCTATTTCAAAGATATATTCATAGATTATCATTTCAAAGATAATTATTTATACAATATACATTACAGTATCGATTTTTTTTAAAAATTTAATTGTTTACCTATTTAAATTGTTACAAAGAGTTTTAAATTTATTCTTTAAATTATTTTTGATGTGCTAAATCATTATTATCAAATTAGTGATTAATCATTATTTAATTTTAATTGCTTACAAATCATTTTGTTTATTTACAATTAATAATCATCCATTACTCAAATTGAAATATTTATTTAAAACATGTTAAGTTAGATGTTAACTAAAAACTATCTCATGGGTGATTTTAAAATTGACCAAATGTTGTAGCTTATCCTCTAAAAATCTGACATGTCATATCAGCTACAGGAAGTTGTTGACTCCCCAAAAAATCTGTAATAATAAAGGAATTAGATGTTAGGTCTCCTCTAGAAAGTAATGCCACCAAAAATGTGATCAGGGGAAATTTGATGGATATAACAATTTTTACAAGCGAGAAGATTTTCAGCCACAATCATAGAAAAGATTCTTAGGATGACCACTTGTTAGTCTATCCAGAGCAATCTGGGAGCATCAGTCCCACCTAATTTTCAGCAATGTTCTTGTTTATTAATGGTGCACAGGTAGAATACAACATTTCAAATCTTTCACTTCAGTATATTTCTTGATTAATAAGCAAAGAGTCGGTGGTTGTTTAATTCTGATTGCCTACTGAATGTACACAATAGATAACACAATGTGTGTAAGCATTTTATAATAACATTAGTTATGAATTTTAATAAATATTTGCTTTTTATGATTATTTTTTCAGTTTTGTTTATTGCAAAATTCATTTTTTACTTGAAAGAAAGTTATTGAAAGTGTGAATCTATTTTAGATAACAACCTATCTTGTTATCTAGAGTATTTGTATTCTCTATCTTAAATAATATGATTTTAATCTATTCCCTTGTAATTTTTTATCTTTTGCTCAATTATTGCAAGTTCAAATTTTTAGTTTTGTCCAGCTTTTCAATCTGCATTCTAAAAATTTATATCTATTTCCCAAGGTGGTGCTGCAGGTGGTGGCTACTCTCAAGTTGTACCAATGGAAGAATTTAATTTGCACTTAACTGGTGATATTCATGCCATCACTGCTGCTAACAATTTGCTAGCGGCTCAGATAGATGCTCGTATGTTTCATGAAGCCACTCAATCAGATGAAGTATATGATTTTTTTTACTATAAATACTTTCATATTTTATTATTTCTACAGTTAAATTTTCATTAGTTATTAAATGCATTTGTGACATAAAATCAAATTTTTGGTTATCTGATTATAGATTTATAATTAATATTTGTTTTTATATATATTTTTTTTAGAGCAATCATATTGTTTGGAAAATAATTTTATTTCCAGATTGCTGGATTTTAACAATTATACAATTTATTGGATTATACATACATTGTATAAAATAATATATATATATATTGTTTTATACAATTTATTGGATTGCATATGGGTGCTACTGTTCATATATTTTTACTTTAACAAAAATCAAAACTATTTATCAAGATTATTTTTATTTGTAATTAATAATTATTTTGTATTTTATTCAATTAGATTTATAACAAAATAATGAAGTACAATAAATAATGAAATTTGTTGTGATTTATTTATGATGTTGTGTCTATTTTATATATTATTAGATAAATGAAATATCGACTCTTATAGTTATCGAGTAAAATTATGCTTACATCAATTAATTCTTATAGGCTCTTTTTAAAAGATTACTCAAAGTGGTTGATGGAAAACAAGTTTTTTCTACTATTCAACTTGCCAGATTGAAAGTATGTTCTGTTACTAATCATTATTTAAAATATGTTTCATAAATTATTATAAACTACTAAAATTACTTCAATTTTCTATCTGACTTTGTAGAGATTAGGTATTGACAAAACTGACCCAAGCACTTTAACTACTGAAGAAATAAAGAGATTTGCTCGTCTTGATATTGATCCATCAACTGTAACATGGCATCGAGGTATATTTTATTTGATACAGATTTGTAAATGCTAAAATAAATATTCATTTTCAAGTTAAGATATTTGATATCAACTAATAAATTAATATTAAATACTCAAATGTCATAATATTGCATTTATTTCATAAATTTTTTTTAATCTTAAACTGCTTTTTAAAAAAATTATAATTTAAATAAGTTATTTACTATTAAATGTTACATAGTTTATTAAATTCTTGGGCTTTATTTCATAGTAATATTCTTAATTTTTCAATATATAAAAAATTTATTACTTTGTCATTGATGAAAGGTAATTGAAATCTGTCAAACTTTTTATATTTAAGCTATATTTTACTTATGATTTAATTACAACCAAATAACCTTAATGTAATATTTTTTCCTTCCTTAGAACAACTCTAATAAATCATTACTTGATCATTTTGTTTTTTATATAATTTTTATAATTTAAAATATTAAGCTTTAATAACTTTTCTTTGTCTTATTTTGAGAATATTTTATGTGAAGCATCTTTGCTTTTGTAATAAATTTTAAAATGAATTAAAATTTTTCCTGAAAAAATTCAGAAAAATGGCTTCATTTCAAAGTAAAGTAAATTTAATTAAAGAATTTTGTTCTCATTTAATAAAAGTATTTTTTTTAAAAATAAATTAGTTCATATTTGTAGTAAATTTTAAAAATGTTCAAGTAATAAAATTAAAATGCTAATGAATTCTTCACAGTATCTACAAAAAATTATAAATGATTAATCAATGTTATGCTTTTAAAAATTCATTATTGTAGGAAACAAAAATTTTGAAATCTTGCTAATATTATTAACTTTATGCATAGTTTTAGATACAAATGACAGATTTTTACGGAAAATAAAAGTTGGTCTTGCTAAAACTGAAAAAGAAATGGGCTTAGAAGTAAGTTGTAGTTATAAGTAACTGATAAAAATGGTATTATTGGAAATATAATTTCTCTTATTGTATAATACTAATTAATTTGTTGAAATTATTTATTTGCAGACACAGTTTGATATTGCAGTAGCTAGTGAACTTATGGCTATTTTGGCTCTAACAACTGATATGGCTGATATGAAACAAAAAATATCCAAAATAGTGGTTGCTAATGATAGAAGTGGAAATCCTGTAACTGCTGATGATTTGGTATAATAACATATTTTTAAAATATAATTAAATTGGATTTTAATGTTTAATAAGTTTTATGCTCATATTTTGCAATTTATTTAATTTTAAAACTTTATTTTTTTGTAACTTCATAACATAATTGCATAAAGAATACATGTAAATTTGAACCCTCTATTCTCTACTTAAAGGATTTATCATATTGATAATCATCTTTTAATTTTTATATAATATTCTTCTATACTTTTATTACTGTAAGTCTGTATGTTTATTGATAAAATTTTGGACATTATATAATATCAATTAACTTTTATTTATCTATCTCTAAATTCATTTTTATTTATTGAATTGTTTATTTTCTTAGCATTGAACAAGCAAAACTTTATTAAAATTTTGATTATATTTTACTTGGGTTTAACATGAAGAAAATTCTGTATTTGAGTTCTATAATTTTATGAAAAGTGCATATACAGTTATTTTCAAATATGTAGAGGTTCAAAGTGTCCAAATATCGTATTTTTTCTGCTGTTGATGAAAGTAAATGTGTGAACTTTGATTTTCCATTAATCATTGAAAAACTGTGAAGTTTACAATATGTGAAGTTTATAATATGGATTAAGTACTGAAATCTGCTTGAAATGTAATATTGTGCTGAAATATACAAATTGCACTTTAAGGAAAAGCAAAACAAATAATTTTGAACATTTGCTTACTTTTAGATATTATGTTTGCCTTAATTGTTTGCATTGACTTTCTTTTCTGGATAATATTAAGTTGTGGATGTTAATGAAACAAAATTGTCAATTTTTAATACCATTTTCTTAGGGTATTACTGGAGCTTTAGCAGTTCTAATGAAAGATGCTATTCGACCAAATTTGATGCAAACTCTGGAGGTAAATTTTAAAAATATTAATTGTTTAACATATTAATAAACAATTTTGCTTATTAATGAAATATTTCTTACTTGTTGTTATTTTTATATAATGATTTCTTAGCTAAATGTTTATAGTATTGTAGTTAATTTTATTACTTAAAAAATTTAAAACATTTTAAAATTTTTATTTGAAACAAAATTATTAACTGGTACTTTTATATTAATATAATCATATTAAGACTTGTTCAATATATTAAGATTTTGTTGCACTGAAAAGAGGGTCTTTAATTGAATCAGAAGAATTTTGCTTTGTTTATTTATATCGAAAAATTTGTTGTATCAGATTTCACTATAAAAATATAATAGCGTGAATTTGCTTATTCTAATAATAAAGCTTAATTAATAGTAAGTCAATAATATTTATTTTCCTTCACTTCATTTTGTCCTAGTATAAAGCAATTGTTTCTTAAGTATGATTTAACATATATTTTCAATTTTAGTTCATCAAAATTCAATGTAAAAGGTAACAAAAATACTTTTTTTTAAATGTTGATCCCTTTGAATTTCCAGATATATTGGTAAATTTCCATTTGGTTTTATTAGTATTTATAATTATTTCCATAAAGCACAAATAATTTAATCTAGATAAAGAATTCCAAGTTTTTTTTTTAAACAGATATAAATAATTTAATTTTTACATCATGTTTTAATGTAATGTAGGAAAAATTATTCAATAAATTCAAGAGAGATTAAATAAATTCCTCTATACATTTTGTTCACTTTTTAAATTTTTTTACACACAGCTTTTTATTGTAATATTCACAAACATATGCATTTATGAAATAAAATTTTAATAATAAATGTTAAATATATAAATTTTGAATATTTTTTTACATAAAATGTTTTGAAATGCAATTTTTTAATTAATAGAAATTATTTTGGTATGTAAATTTAGTCTATAAGCAAATTGACTAAAATGAAGGAAATAATTCTGTTCTTTATTTAATATTAAAAGTATGATCGATAAAAATATAGTCTAATATTATTAAATAAATGTTCAATATATTTTCTATAAATATGTTTTTATATTTTAATGTCATTTGTAACAACTAATTATTTTTACTCAGGGAGCACCTGTTTTTGTTCATGCTGGTCCTTTTGCTAACATTGCTCATGGTAACTCGTCTATAATTGCTGACAAAATGGCATTGAAATTAGTAGGAAAGAATGGTTTTGTTGGTAAACAGTTTTTCCTTATAATCTAAAATGATTATAGAATCATATTCTCATCACATATTTCATTTAAATTAGTTAATGTTTTATCGTTGTATAATCTTTTATTGTAGATGAAATATGTTTTTTATTTAATTAGTTTTTATTTGAATTATAATTGTATAAAATTTGTTTAAATGGTATTTGCATATTTCAGATAAAATATCTTATTTAATTAGTATTTTATATTTAATTTTAACGTATAATCATATTCAGTTTTGCATACATGAATTTCATATTAATTCAATTTTTATATTTTATATAATGGATACATAAAAGCTAAAATAAAGCAAGTTTAAGAATTAGAATGACGTTAAGAATTTCCAAATAAATATAAATGTGTTTGTGTGTATTAAAATAAATAAGAGTGAGATGTAATGGAAAATGAATGTTTGGTTTTTTTTATTTTTTATTATTTTTTTATAAGAGGGTTTCACAGCACAAAATGAAGAGATAAATGTACATTAAAGTTTAAACTATAATGATTTTTCATTACCATTAAAAAGTGGTAATGTATGAACAAGCATTTTTTGAAGTAATGAAACAGAACTAAAAAAATTAACTGTTTGTATTAATCTTAACTTATTTGTAATTCTTTACTCTAGAAGAAATTGATCGCATTAAAAAAAGGACTTCTGTGATTTCTGTTTTCTCATCAGCATCATTCTTTATTTTCATATTTTAAAATTTTTATATGCAATTAGTTTCTTAAATTCTGTTTAAAATTTAATCCATTTTAATAATTTACATAAACATTTATTGACATTTTAGTATTCTTTTATACATTTGACTAGCCATTTATCAGAGTTTCTAATTCTGCCTTTAAACTTTTATGGTGCAGATTTTATTAGTATTGGACCTTGCACCAGTTATCTCCGCAGAAATGAAATTAATCATGCTTTTCTCACAGTTATCACAAAAAATAAATTTTTCAAAAATTTTTTTTTACTACTAGCTTTTTTATTTTTCTGCTTATTGAGATTATCCTTTTTAAGAAATAATATTTTATTTTGATAGAACAGAATTTTTAAAGCTATTATTAAAAAATAACTTATGTAATATCAAAAATATTAAAAAAAAATTATTCTGAAATAAGCAAAATATTTGCATATTATAATCCTGAATTCTTAAATAATATTGATAAAGCTTTTAAAATATGGGGATCTTGCATATTTAAGTGGCCAGCATAAATAATATGAATGACAATATTTAAATATTAGTTTCAGTACTTTTTTTTTGCCATCGGAAATCAATAAACAAAGTATTTAGTATATATTATTCTTTTTTTACCACATTTTGCTTAGAACTTTGGCAATTCATCATTTTCAGTCATTTATATATTTTTAAACTTATTTCATTTATATAAAAATACAATTTATATTTAATCAATCAATCTTAAATCTGCCATAATTTTTTAAAGCAAGATCACACTATCAAAAGTATTGCATTTGAAGGATATATATAAAACTGCCAACACTACTAATTTTTGGCAGTTTCAATGAAAAATTTAAAAATTGCAGAAATTTTTCCGAAAAATAAATTTATTGAGTTTAATTTTATGTGACTCTGTGTAGTTACATTTATGTATTTAAAAATGTTTCCCATTCGTGATGAGATTCTGAAACATGCAGAAATATGCTGTTTGAAGACTATTGAACATGCCTCATTTTTAAGTGTAAAACTCTTTATTGACAAATTTCCAATTTTACTGCTTAATACAGAACTGAATAAAGAATTAAACATTCTCCAAATTAAGTTCTGAGAACTACAAAGTACTGTCCTCACAAAAGAAACACTGGATGAACCTAGAACGGATGTACAATGGTATCTTGTTGGAAATCTGAAAAATGAGTTTGAACAAAAAAATTTTTCCAATATTTCCCAGTTTATGCTTACAATTTTAAGTATTCCACATCCTAATGCTGAATGTGAACGGGTGTTCAGTCATAAAAATATAGCAAAATTAATTGAGGTCTTCTCTTTCTTCTGAAAATTTAGAAAGTTTAATTATTCCTAAATATTCTCAAAATGAGAAAAAATGTTTTGAACAGCAATTCACCAATTCACTTCTAATAAATGCTAATGTTTAATATAATAAGTCAACAGCGCATGAAACAAATAAATTGCCATGAGTTATTCGAATTTGAAATGTGTTATGTTTTTTTATGGACAAATTATTTGAAAATTCCCATTTTCTTATATTTAACTACTATAGTACACTTTTTTATTTGAGAAAAGAATTTCAGTATATTTGAATCTTGATGTCCTTTTCACCATATACATGCATTTCTTTCCCATTTTATGAATTACAATGAAATATTTTTCTTTTTTTTTTTTAAAGAGCATATAGGTATTGCATATGTAGAAACATTGGATTGTTGAAAGATTAATTTTTAATGACTGTATTTTATTAAAATTGAAGGCATACTGTAATTTTCATATGATCATTAAACATTAGGAAAATTACAGTATGTATTGAGATACAATGAGTACCTTTATTTCATTGAACCAATGGTATAAATTTGACATTGTTTTGTAAAAGCTGTATGTTATTGTTTTCATTATTTTTTTTTTACAATTTTGTGTTCTAAAATAAAATATTAAGTTAATATTAAAAAAGTTGCTTATTATTATTCGTTTCTTTTATTTAATTGAAACTTTTTATTTTCTGTAGTCACTGAAGCAGGATTTGGAGCAGATGTTGGTTTAGAAAAATTCTGTGATATTAAATGTCGATATTCTGGCTTAGTGCCAGATGTTGCTGTAATAGTGGCAACTATTAGAGCCTTAAAATTGCATGGTGGAGGACCAAATATAACATCAGGAGCATCCCTTCCTAAAGAATATAAAGAAGAAGTGAGTAGACTGCTTATAGCTTTGCTAAATTTTCCATCTTGTAAAGATTAATCAAATTCTAAATAGTCATTTATTTATTACAGTATATTAAAATGGGATTTTTAGATGCATTTTTATGCAATTTTTAATTAATTTTGATGTAATTTTTTTGTTGCTTTTACAAAATTAGTTTTATGATGAAAATCTTTTTTTATTTGCCATAAATGGTAGAAAGCTAAATAAATATCATTTGAATTATTTAGATTTATTCTGTAAGCATTAAAAACAAAGTCTAAATGTATAAAGGGGAGAAAAATTACTGTATTTTACTATTTATTTTATTAAGCTTTGCAAATAAGTTTTTGTTCACAAAGCTTTTTGGTCTGTGTCATATAATATAATTCTACAATTTAGATTACCATGCATAAATTAAATGATTATGTTTGTATTATAATATTTATTAATATTGTTATTGTATTATAGTATCTTTAATATTTTTGATCCATAAAGTAATTCTACAATCTACATTTGCATGCTTAAGTTTGAATTGTTAGTTTAGTTATATATTGTATTATAGTATTTGTAAATAATTTATAATATATATATATATATATATATATATATATATATATATATATATATATATATATATATATATATATATATATATATATATATATTCAAGTGTGTTGGAAGCATTACATTAAAGATATTTACATAAATTTGTGATTTTCAATATTTTTCAATTTTGTTCTTATGAATGATATAAAATGACAGAGGTATTTTGATTCTTGTGTTTTTCAACATTAAAAACAATGGCTAGATAACAAAAATGTATCAAGTATAATCTATATTGTTGTCAGTTAGATACCAAACAACAACATTGGCTATCGATGATGCATGATGTGTGAGAAAAATCACCTGCTATTAGAAGACTCATATTATTTCTTTTATTAATATCCACATTAAATTATATATAGCTCCTAATAGACTTTCAATAGTACCCATATTTAGACAAATTCTGTAGTTCTGAAACACACAGGTTACAATATAAATTGCTTAAAATATTACTCAATTTATTGAATGTTGGTTTCAATTGAAGTGTTAACATAAAGAATTTTAATCATTTTTGTCTACCATATACTTTAATCATTGTATTCTACAATTTATATAAATTACCAATTACCTTAAATTCCAACATTTTATACAATCATGTCTAAAATATATATAATTGCATGAAATTATGTATTTGTGTTTTTCATTTTTAATTACATTTCAAAACTTTCTTACCTTTTGTGATTATTTGTGTAAATAAGTCAGAAAACAATATTGTGTTTTTATTGTGTTAATTTTGCATAGTTATGATTTCTTTTGATTTTAAAATCTGAAGTAAAATTCCCATTTCTTTTAATATTATATTTCTTTGGAATTAATGTTTGTGTTGAAATATTATTATAGAAAGAAGGATTTATCCTTTGTTTTGATTTTACAGTTATTAATGATTAAAATATTTTTCAGAATCTTGAACTGCTTCAAAAAGGTTATGAGAACTTGGCTAAGCATATAAGCATTTGCAGCAAGTTTGGTTTGCAAGTAGTAGTAGCAGTTAATGCATTTGTGTAAGTTAAGTTCATTTTAATTTTACAAAAAAAAAAAAAACTATTTTATAGTTTTATCAAGCTTAATATTTAAAATATGTTGTATTTAATGTAATTATTCAATATTTATGTTTACTTAATTTTGTATTAATTTATTAAAGATATTAAATGAAGTATTAAAGATATTAAATGATTACAAGGAAGTTTAATCAGCATGCAATTTTAGTTCAAGATCAGCAATTCATTCATCACAAAGCAGCTAAAAAATAATCACCAAAAACATGCAACTCAAAATCTTCACACTTAAAGTATACAAGTATAACAGGAGAACATGAGTAAAGTAGAATGAAATTGAAATTCCATTTAATAAATAGAACAAAAGGAATATAAAATGTAAAATTTTAAGTTAGTGGCCTTGTAAGGTTTTGTAGTTTAGTAGCCAAAGTTTGACGATTGTCTGTAGCTAAATCATACTTTGGAGCCAGTGTGGTCAACACCCCATGACAAGGTCATCTATTGTAGTACTTTACTCTATTTTGTATTCATTTTTTTTCTGTTTATTTAGCTGAACTTCAATTTCATTTGTACTTTTTGTTCTCCTTTTAATGTTTTTATTGTATATTTTAAGTGTGAAGATTTTGATTTGCATATAATATGAAATTACTGTAATTAAATGTTTATTTTTAGAAAATGATCGAAATATTAACCAAGCATCATTTATATTACTTTACTAAAATTCTATAAATTTTACAAAATTTATTAATTTTTAAAATTTTACCTTTAAATTAAACCTTTTTGCATTAAAATATACTTCTTTATCAGCACAGACACAGAAGCTGAATTATCTCTTCTGAAAAAGCTTTCTGAAGGAAGTGGAGCATTTAGATGTGTTATCTGTAGACATTTTTCTGATGGAAGTAAGGGTGCCAAAGATTTAGCTGAAGCAGTAATAGAAGCATCATTACAGCCTGTTAAATTTCAGTTCCTTTATGATCTAGAGGTACAAGGTTTTTTGAAAAAAGCTTTAATTTCAGTTTTTAATGTTTTATGTTTCCTTAAAAATATCTTATAACTTTTCTTCATTTGATATTTTGTAGTATGATAGAAATTAGTCTGCTTAATGTATAATGTTTCATTAAATAAGCTTCACTAAAATATAATAAGCTTAATAAAACAGTTAAAATTAAAAAATAATAGAATTTTATAACTTAGTTTTCATTGTTTTAAGTTGTCATGACGTAAAATATTTTAGAATTTTATTGTCACATAAAATTATTATATTTGATAATTTGCTTTTATGAGGTGTTTTGCTATTGATTATTTCAATAAAAAGAATTATATAGTATTTTAAAGTAGATTTAAGTATAATGTAGTAGTTTTGAATAAAAAACGCTTCTCATTCTATAATAATAAGAATAAATTATGTCTATTTTTTGTGGTCAGAATTTTTAAATACATCTCGTGTATCTAACATAAGATATTTATAATATTTATTAAATCTAAAATATGGAACAAAATAAAAAAATTAAAACTTAAATTGAAAAGTTAAAATTTTTCTATAATTATTTTAAGAATTATTGAAAAATTTTAATTAATCTGAATTACACAAAATGTCCCAGAACTTCATATACAAACTTGGAGAAAAATTAGATAATTTTGTTAGGAACAATAAATAGGTAAGCATAGATGAAAACGTCACCCTAATGTAATAAAGAAACAAAGATATAATTAAGACACAATACAGAATATAGCATATAATCATTTGACAAAACAAGATGGTACAATGAATTCTTATAAACATCATAAGTTATGTTCAAAATTGCTCTCATTGGCTTAGATTGATTCGTAAGAATTATCCGATATGGATTGGTAAAAACTTTTTAACGTTCTTGTAGTTTTTTTGGTTGCAACAGCAGTGATAAATTCAAGTCTCTAGGTCCATTTCAGAATTTATCATACACAGTACTTATTGTGTTACTCCAAAGAGAAAATAATGATAATAAAAAAATAATAATAAATCGGGTAATCTGAAAACCAAATGATGGAATGCCATGGCAAATTCACTTTATTTTCAAATGTCCAGTCCTAATGGTCATGAACACCTCAACTAAAGAAATGATACCTCATGTGAAATTACATTTCAATAGCATTTCCGAAAGTACCTTTTAAAGAAAGATGAGATGGTACGTGCAGTCATCTAGTCGACCAACTAAGATATATTGTTCCCTGAAGTCTCATCCACCCACCCACTAACGTGAAGCCTTTGTTTAACTTGACTGGTTCCTTGCATGTGGACCAATATGTGATTAGCAAATCTTTGAGTAAAAGTTTTGTTTCATCCATAAATAAAACAGAATTGGAAAATCATACGTCAGTCATACTTTTGTATAGAAATTGAATGTATTCAAGTCTGACACATTGTAGGTGTCACATTTGAATAGGTTTTTAACGTTCTTGTTTATCTAGCTGCAAAAATTGAACTCTTTGACACGATGAAAGGAATGTAAATGTTTGCCTTAAAGTATGTGATGGACGACTGATCAAGAGGCCCCAACCAGCACTTGTACACTAGTGCAACGATTTCCGCATACTTCATTAAACAGTTCCTTGATATGGGTGTTCATGTTATTCACAGCTTTTCAGTGTCTATCCATATTCCACAAAGTTCTTATTTATCCAAGCGATTGTATGTTGTCTTGGTGATACTTATTCGATTATCTCTGCAATTATAACCAAATTGTAGCCTGTGTTATTTCCATTGACTAAGCCTTAAATGAAGTGGATTTCCTTTAACTCTGCATTTGTGAAATAATTCATGTTTATCACACAAGGTTGGAACTTACTGTTAAAAAACCACATTTGCCACCTGTATGTTTTCATTCATAGGAAACTATGTAATTATGACAAAGATGTTATCTATCTAACTTGCAAGTTTTTGGACGAAATTCTAAAACACCTGATATTATGTGTGTATAAAATTATAATATATATTTTCATTAAATCTGTGGAATCGAATATCCTGTGGTCAGTTGCAGAACAGTTACCATGGGTACAAGGGTCTGGAGAAAATTTCCTCCCTCTTCAGATTAATGACAAAATTGTTGGGTGTGGATTTTCTGGTGATGCCATCTATCGAGGAGTTTAGAGCAAAGTCGTACTTTCACCTTTCTTGGTGCTTTGGTTAAACGAAAGACACACCCTACTGACAAGTTCGCTTAGCCAATGCCAGTGTGAGCTTGGCTTGTCCAAGTGTCATAAGTAACAACAACAACATAAAATTATGTTTTCGAATAATTTAAAATTGCTACTGTAATTTTTACAGTTTGAATATTCTCTTGTAAGTATGGTTTAATAATTTAAAAAATAAAATCATATCTATTTGATAGATAAAATGAAGAATATATTTCACAAATGTAGTTTCAATTTTGTTACTTCTATTCAAGTTTAATGATATATATTAAGATATTTTTCAATAAAAATATTTTCAATCTTTTTAATTTTCAGGCATCTCTTGTAAATAAAATTGAAACTATTGCCAAAGAAATATATGGAGCTGATGGAGTAGAATTTTCAGATCATGCTCAAAGCAGAATAAATTTGTTTGAGAAACAGGTATATATTTTATAATATATACCTGTATATATATATATTTTATTACAGGTATATATTTTATAACAGGTATATAAAAATAATTTATAATTAACAAAATTCCATTTTTATTTTAATTTTTGACATGGTTTTAATAGTGTTCTTTTTTACTATTGATAAATAAGTAATGTTATTTATCGTACCAATTGCCTTGTTCTTTTATTGCATTCCCTGACCCACCACCTGGAAACACACCCTCTAGGGGTTACAGGTTCCTCTGAGGGTATTTATTTACTTAAAAGTCTTCAAAACAATAAAATGCTGAATAAATGTGTCATTAATGTTATCTCTATATTACTAATTAAGAACTTGAATGCAAACATTCCATTAACTTTATTAATAAAAATTTACTTACTAATTATTATTATTATTATTTTTTTTTAATAAAACATTTTTCTTTCTAGATATTTTTTTGCTATTTCTTTTATGCTTGTATTTGTATTTTCAAAGTTTTTTTTAAACTAATTTTTTTATATATATATTTGTGTCTATTATATTTAAAATTGAAGATATTTGTTTGGAATTTGTATTGAACTGGTAATAATTCGCATTTCAAATCTCTCTCTTTATTTAAAAATATTTTTTTAGAATTTGTGCAATTTAAAACCTAAAAATCAACAATCATATAAAGTACATCATGCAACATTTTATTAAGATTGTCTGCTGGGCTTTTGTTTGAAAGTTTGCAGAATAACACTTTTATTAAATTAATTAATATTTCTATTTTGTTATATACATTTTTTTAGAATGAATTTTTATTTTTGAAAATGTTTGAGCAATTTTATGCATATAAATGTAATTTTCATTTAATTTTGCTTATAGATTAACATTTTTAAACCATAAATAAAATTCTTTAATTTTTCTTCAAAAGTGATATTTTATTTTTTAAAACTTTTTTACGATTTCATGAATTGAATATTAAATTCTGAAATACTTATTAAATTATTTAATAATGACTTTTCAACAATTAAATTTTTTATTTTGCTTATATAATTTTATATTCTGCATTTTTCCCCTTTAACTACCTCTTTTTCAAATGATTGAATATGTTTATTTGTTCAAAAATGTTTTCATTACATTATTTCTTGTATTTCACTGTGTGCATTTAAAATCTTGCTTTTAATGTCAAAATGTTATGCATTACTAAGTTCAATTTTTACTGCAGAAAATAGAATAACAATATCATGCTAGCATTTAGAATAACAATGTCATGCTAACATTTAGAATAACAATGTCATGCTAGCATTTAGAATAACAATATCATGCTAGCATTTAGAATAACAATATCATTCTAACATTCTTTCTTTCTTATTTATTCTAGGACTATAAACCATTTTATTTTATTTCAAAAGAAAAATTTCTAGGCAATAAATAAAAATTAAAATCAATTTAGAGAAAAGTAAAAGATTCTTCTTTGATTTTCTTATAAATTAGTAGTTAAATATTTCATTCAAAATAATTCATTCTGCATATTAATTATGAAAATATACCTTGCTTTCAGGGATTTGGGAATTTGCCAGTGTGTATGGCTAAAACACCACTTTCTATTTCTCATGATCCTACCAAAAAAGGAGTGCCAACAAATTTTACAGTGCCAATTCAAGATGTTAAGTTGAGTGCAGGAGCTGGATTTGTCTATCCTTTACTTGGATCTGTAAGTTATAAAGTGCTAGAAAAATCTTAATTTTTTATTTATATATAATTTAAAATATAAATTTAATTTACTATCTTAATACATTCAGGCACAGGTTTTGTAATTATATATTATTGCAATCCATGACTTCTAGTTATATAATTAAAATTTGGGCTATATATATATATATATATATATATATATATATATATATATATATATATATATATATATATATATATATATATATATATATATATATATATAAACAAAAAATATTCTAATTAAAATTAAGCTTGATTTATATTCAGTGCAGGAATTTTTAACAAATAAAATTTAAAATGACTTTTCATGTCCACATCAGATCCATCAAAATAAATCTTTACATTGTAGAAATGATTTTTATAGTTGAAATAATACTTATTGGAACTATTTTTGTCTTATTCTTTAAAAATATATAGCTGATAACATTTATTTAAGATATCATTATATTAATACCCTTGAATTATAGTTTAAAAGCTCTTAAAACAGATTTTTTTTAAATATCTGATCATTATCTTATGAATTTTTAGAAAGAATGAACATTTTTTAAAAAATACCTATGCATTTACTTGAGCAAAAAATAAAAAAAAAATCGAACTTTTTTTTATTTTTTCAATTAACGAATTATCATCGCTTGTAGACGGTTGAAAGTTATTATATACATGTGCTATTTCGAAAGTAAATCAATGGATTTATTATTCACATAACTACTTAAGTACATGTAATTAACCTAGTTTTGATTAAATATCTCTAAAAGAGGATTTAAGAGTGAAGAAATAATAAAACATTCTATAATAAATTGATGACCCAAGTGTTTTATTATTTTAAAATATAATTAAGAAGAATCTTGAAATGAAATGCCATATGCTAAGAACTTTAATATTTTAATGATTATTTTTAGATACAATCAATCTATCTTTATTCTGAATTAACTTTAAAGGATTACAAGTTATAAGTTTCAATTATGACATTTTATATTTGTATTTTTTTATTATTGAATTTGTATTTTATCAACTTCATTTCATTAAATAATCAACACTATAACACAGTAACAATAAGTTAAATGATAATAGATTCATAGATTAATAGTTTATGAATGTGTAAGATGAGAGAATATCTCACTTAAAAAATAAATGTTCAATATTTAAAATATGAAATCTTACAATTACTTCGACAGATTGGAATTACTCATTAGTAAAAGGTGTTATTAAATGTGATATCATGTTATTATTTAATATAAAGTATCATTGAATACAAGGATGAAACTCTTAATAATAAATACTACATTTCCTGTTATATGTGGGCAGATAAAGTGCAGTTTATCCATGATGCTTAATTCTGAAAAAGCATCAATTATTGATAAAGTAAAAGAACATAATTTTTTTTAATCGTTTTCTAAAGAAATAAATCTGTGAATCTGCAAGGAGAAAATAATTTTATTATTCTTCTCATAATAAGCATATTTATAATACCTATAGTATCTATATAAATGTAGCTTAAATGCATATTTATGTGTTATTTGTTCCCTTATACACAATTTTTTGAATTATCAGCTAATTAACATCACACCTAATGAGTAACAGCATTTATAGTTTCTGTGATAGTGAATAAGTTACACAAGCTGTAGTTCTGTCATAGTTCTATTTATAATTAATAATTCACTGAATCAAAGTTTTATCATTATAGGGTTGTCACATAAAACATTATTATTGCAACGTTAAAAAGTATTGATGGCTTAGAGAAAGATTGAGTTTTTAACATTTAATTTGATAGTGTTGTCGCTTACTGTATTTTCAAATTATTTATACAGTGAAATAAATTTTAATACTGGTTTTCATTAAGATATTACTTATAAGGAATATTCTTTTTATTATTTTTTTCTGTTTCAATACTTTATTGCAAAAAATGTTTTTGTTTAATTTAATTAATTTGTTTTTTAGATATCTACAATGCCAGGTCTGCCTACACGACCTTGCTTTTATGATATTGACATTGATTCAGAAACAGGTGTGATCGAAGGTCTTTTCTAAATGATAAATAGTAAGTAAATTTATAATTAATGCATGACACTATTATCAATACCCAAAATATGGTTTTTTATTAATCATTTTTAATGTTTAAAATTAACAAAAAAATTTTATTTTGTTAAAAACTGCATGTAATATAACTTGCTTAACTATGATAGTAAAATTAATTTATTTCAGATATTTCTATAAAATGTGAAAATCAAAAATTAAGAAATCTTCTTGTTCCTGAGATATAAAAGAGACTGCCATAAGAAAAGATATGTTCAATTACTTTTATGAACTGCTAAAATCTTATTTTTATATATCTTTATGTTATAAATTGACACTGCCATATGAAATGTGTAATTGTTTTTATTAATTGTTAAAATATTATATTCTTGTATCTTTATATTATAAATAAATTTTTTTACAGAAATATTTTTTTGCAATTTCATTAAAATGAAATTTGCATAATATTTACAAAATATAGTCAGATTCTTTTTCAAAAACTAATGTAAATTGGAAGTTTTTTTTTTTTTTTTTTTAAAAAATACATTAACATTAGACATAAGAATTACTTTCGTATATCTTAATTCTAATCCTGAAATGGTTCAGTAGAAAGTGTTTACAAAACTCACACAAGGAAATTTTCTTACATAAGACTCTGTACAATACTTCCAGAAAAGAAGTTAATTTTTTAGGTATGAAAAGAGAATGATTAACATTTTTTTATCAGTATATAATATATGAAAGGTCCGATTTTTACGGTCTAAATTATCTTAATCTTTTAAATAATTTTTTTCTAATTTTAAGTAGTAGTAAAATAGTAATCCAATGGGGAACAAGTTTTTTCAAGCAAATATTATAAAACTAAATGTTGCTTCAGATGTCCTGATGTATTCTGAAACATTTCTCCTGTAAGAAGTTATGATTGAAAAAGTGATAATCCGTAGCTGAGTGTTGAATTTGGTAGCTGCTCTAGAGTTTTGCAACTCAATGCATGCAACTTTTGATAAGTAATCATTGTGAAATATGTAGTCTAACACTGTCAATGAGAAAAAATTGGCCTCTCCTATTGATGAAAGCTGCCTGTCTACGAGCAAGCTCATTTTGTAAATTGTATTATATGCTGCAATGGTTTTGTCTGGTTTTAAAAAGTTGAGATGGATTAAACTGGTTGAAGACAACCAGTTACCATAACGATTTGATAGTTTTGGTTTTAGGTAGTAGAGGAAGTTTTGTTCGTATCCATTGCTTTGAACGTTCACCAATAGTCCGATTTTTATCACTATTCATTTTTCTCCACACGTGAATTCGTTCGAGGAACGGATTATTTTGCAAAAGACGTAGATGTTTCAAATGTTTTATTTTTGATCCCCATTCAATTTATGAGGAACCTATTTATCAAATTTTTTTATAACTTTGCTAATTATTTTTAGGTGACTGGAAATGGTTGTTAAATTTATGCTTAGCTCTTCTGTATAGTCTCTAATGGTATTGCTGCATTTTTTCTAACTATCACTCATAAGACTTTATTATCCATCACTGTCTCTGGCATATATTTGCGAGACTCCTGCCACCAGATTCGAACTTTGGGTATTAACATTCAAATAAGGCATTTGCCAACTGATTTGTCTATAAATGAGGCAATGATGTTTCAGGCAGCTGCTGCAGCACTAACACTCTTTCTGTATACAAAAATAATATTCCAAAGCCTCAAAAGTTCATTCTATGATTAAACATCAAATACAGCAAAAATTTATATATTCATATACATCATTTAAAAAAATCTAAAAAATGCTGGAAATTGGACATTTCCTGTTATATATATTACAAAATGGAAAATATATCATAATAAAATTAACAGCAATGAGCTGCAATTGTATAACAGATTGTTAAAATAACTCTACCTTTTTATATTTCACATTTTCTATCTCGCCAAATAGTTTTTAACATACTGAATTTTACTTGCAAATGATTGTATATATTTTAATTAAAAAAAATTGCTATAATGCATAAAAAATTGAAATAAGTTTCTGACAATTTTTAAAAGGACATTATTAAAATAATTCAAACTATAAAATCTTATAACATTACAGTATTTAAATAAGAAGAGTTCAAAAAATAAACATGTACTACAAAAATTACTAATTTTTTTTTTAACCTGGTAACAATGTATACAAAATTCTTATATTTGAACAATGTAAAATTACTTTTCATTCATTTACTCTTCGTTTAGAAATTTTTCAGGTTTAAAAAACTATTGAGAACTTTTATACTCAGAAAATACTTGAAAGAAATATTCCTAAACTTTAATATTAACCTCATTAAGTTATTTACAACTGAAATATAAAGTCAAAATAATTTTTTACGTAGACATTAGTAATTATTTTATGAAATATATCAATGGATATAGAAATTTTTTTGTAAATAGAATCAAAATAATATAGGTAAGAAAACAATTTAAATATCTTTTTTTAAGTTAAAACTTGAAAGGCAATTTTGTGATTCGCATTTATATCAGAAGTACCTTAAATCAATATTCAAAAATTGTCTATTTTAAGTAAATTAACCTTATCTTATAGCAGAAATTTAAAATTATCTTTTCAAATAATGTATATAAATTTAGATATAAATTACAAAAACCTTTTTTTATGTCATAATTCTAAACATGTGCAGTTTTTAATAAAAAAAGCTTACAGCTATAATTGCATCCAATTTTTTTCTATAAGAAACAATTGTCCATGAAATAAATATTGAAGAAATAATAAGGAACATAAAAGTGTTTAAAACATTTAATTATAAAGTAAAAAATCAATACATTTCAAATTTGACATGTAAATTTACTGAATATTTTAAATCTAAATTTTATATATGTTCCAAAAACTAATCTTGATTGATTAATAATATATTTTTCAGAATAACATAAACAGTTGATAACAAATCTATAATTTTGTTTTAGTATTAGAATTTGTTATTCAGATATTATGTATACCATGGTATTTGAAGCTTTTTCTTTTGTTAGGTTCAATAAAATGAAAATAACATTTTCTTCACTTAAATTATTTTATTTACATAGTTTTCACAACATGCACATCAAGATACTACAGAAAACAATAAATAACAAAAATAATACATTTGTTCAAATTATAAATAAATTATGACAGTGAATAAAGTAATATTTAAATAGTTATTTTAAAATAATATTTCAAATAAATAGTTACATTAATTTCATACTAGTTTTTTAGAACATTGGCAAGTAAATTCATTGAATATGGCGTTAAAAAAAATTCTTTAGGAATAAAGATACTTTTTTACAATATTTAGAAGAAATACCGGATAATTTCTTGTATCTTTGCTACATAAAACACACCCTTAATGTAAGGTACAGTTTATGAGTAGCAAAAAATAAACTACTCTGACTAGACAAACTTGAAATTTTCCTTTAATGAATCTGGGAGAAAATGAGTACATATTATTAGAAGCTCCAAGTTATGTTAAAGTCATCCACTAAAACAAATGCCTGTTACAAAAGTAATGACAAAAATCACGCGAAAAAAAGTGTTTTATATACCAAAAACTTTACTTACTTTTAAAGATTCATGAACATAATTAGACAGTGAAGGAAAGAGTATAATGTATATATTACTCAGTTACTTTTAGATTTCTTTTTAATGCAGATTCTTTAGTATAAATTGAATCACATGAGAAAAAATCTATCATGATATACACAGATTCACTAAAATATGAATTAAAATATATACAATACTAAAATTCTTTCCTTCATCATAAAACATTTATCATGTTGCATTTGGAATAAGGACGAATATTTAGATAAATAATAAAAATGCAAAACTTTATTAAGATATAATATATATATATGTCTAAATATATAAATTTGATAACTTCACTCTTAAAACAAAGATAAAAAAAATTTCATACTAGACAAGTTTTTTATTATTTAAAATGCATAACAAATGAACACAATTTGTAAGATAAATAAGTGCCACTTTGTTGTCACTGAGATTAATTACAATGAGAAACTTTCATTTGTAATTAATCACAAATTTCTAAAAATACACTGTTTTCCTTCTTAAAACAGGGATGGTGAACCTTTTTTGGTATTAGTGCCACAAAGTCTTAAAAAAATATTTTTAATAGGTATTGTGCCACAATAAAATTTCATTCAAAATGTTAGCGTTGTGTAACTATACGTAAGTATAATTAAATAAACAAATAAAAGCAATTCTTTAAACAATTTCTTATTAATCAGCATTTTACAAAAAGCAATATGCTAGAAACAAAATTCACATTAAAAACAAAAGTTGCTGTACAAAAGATGATAAAGATTTAATATCTGATTCATATTTAGCTAATTTCAACAGTACGCATGCAGAGCTTGACTCATCCACCATTCTATTCCTATATTTATTTTTCACTAAATTTAATTCTAAAAATAGAGATTAACATGCCCATATTGATGAAAATATTTGCCTTATCTTATATTTTTAAACAATTAAATGTGTCACAAATTGAATTCCATGCAGTTAGAATTTCATCTTATGCAATTTTGCTTATATTATCTAATAATTGATTATACTGTCAATTTCTAAATCATTTCTTAAATCAACAAATTTTTTGTTCCATATGATACTTGACTGAAATTCAACTAACTAATTCCATTTCTAATTCCTTAAAATTTAACCACTCAAGGACTTTTAAATGCAATTTTTCAAATTTATATTACTTCAAATTTATATCATAAATTATAAATTAAGTGTAAATTAATAATTTTTAATTCATTTCTGTCAAAAAAGATAACTTATAAAAGAATATTTTGTTTTTGTGTGTGCCATCATAATTTTCAAAAGTGCCACTTGTGGCACACGTGCCATTGGTTCGCCATTCCTGTCTTAAAACATCAAATAATATTTCTAAAAGTTTAGTCTTTTTTAATTTATTGAGTATTTTCAATTAAATTTATTCACACATTTTTGATTTATGTATAATTGCTATCTTTTCATTTTTGTAATTCTATACACTTATATAAAATTGTGGAAAATATTACCATAACTAAACATGTATTGTTTCTTGTTAAAGGTTATTAAATTAACATTTTGTTACACTATTCAATATAAAAATCAAAAGAAATGAAAATTTAAAAATATGTCAAACTATTAAAAAATAAGATAGCTTAACAAAATCATTTAATAATTTGGATTGAATTGAGTTTTGTATTACACTTAGCAAGTCTAACTGCCACAACATAAACTAATGCCAAAATATAGGTATGCACAATTTTTCCAAAATACAATATATAAATGCAATGCTTGCTTATTAAAATAATAAAAAAAAGAATTTTTTGGAATATAAAATTGTTTTCACTCTCATTAGACACTATTAAATGACTATAATTACAATTTTCCTGCCATATATTTGTCTTATATATAATCAAAATAAATAGATAAAACAGCATTTTATACAGTTGCAAAGATATTTATAAAAAGATCTATCAACAGTTTTACACATTTCTTATACACACATCATTAAATATTACTTTGTTGCATAAATATTAAACAAAGAAGTATAACACTTCACTTGTTATGATTGTTAAATAGAAAAAAATAATAAAAAACATGAAGTTTCAATAAGAGAAATTTTAAGATATTGCAATGCTTATTTACATTTTCTTTATTTGAAGTATAAAAAATATTAAATTGTAATTAGTCAAAAAAAAAAATGTAATTTACTACATAAAAAAATCATTATATAAGCAGCTATATAGATACACAATTATAAATCAGATTTATAATTGCAAGTGATTTATAAATTAATCAGGTTTAAAATTTTATAAATTATTCAAGTAAATATTGTATTTAAAGCCAAAAATAAATATATGATGAAATATTCTGAACTCTACAAAATTGATAGACTCATTAAAGAAAATACAATCGGTAGTATGTAAAATAAAAAATACAATTTTAGAGTTAAAAAAGACTAGAGTATTAACTTTCTAACAGATTATTAATTTATTTCCTTAAACATTGAATAATCAGGGACATCTTATAACCTTCCGCTGATAGTTTTCATAATAAAATTCCCTAAATTCTGCAGTAAGGGAAAAACCATTTTGAAAGTTGACAAACACAATAACACTCATAGATCAAAGAAAAATGAGAACAGTGTACCTTAAAATCCATTCATAAAATTCTGAAGAATCTTACTTCAGAGAAGGAAGTGGAGGGGGATTAAACATCAGGTTCTTTAAAATAAAAAAAAAAATTATTTAAGCTTTTATCGATTTAAAACTTTTTTAGTTTATCTGGACATAATAGTTTTAATTCTTATTGACACAATTATGATAAGTGAAATATCAACCAGTGAAATTTGGGAATTTAATATTTAAGGAATGGTCAGGAGTCGGTAACGTACATAATATTTTGTGACATCTAAATTTTCTTTTTCAATAACTAAATATTTGAACTATTTTTTAACTGGATGATAATGAATTTGCAATGAAATAAATGTCAGATATTATAGTGCTAACCTTGAGTTATACAACGAACTATGTTATTTCAGATAAATAGGAAAGATACATTTGCAAAAGATCAAATTTTTGTTATATTAAACAATAGTGTTCAATTTCGATTATAAATTTGTATATAAGCCAAGTACATCATTTTTTTCTTAGTGTACCAAAATTCATCAAACCCTCATAAGTGCAAAGGGTAGTTATATTATTTAAACCTGATTGATAAATAATAATAAGCATCTACACTATCTACCTAAAGACACACTAAAGAGAATTGTATCACTTTAAAATTGCAAAAAAGTAAATTAGTTTAGCATGAAATCATTCAAAGCTAAAGAGAGGATAATCCAAATTAAATCTCAGAATGAATAAAAATGAAATTTGCAAAATTAAATGGGTATGAAATTAATGAGGTATCAATGGATGAAAGAAAAAGCATAACAGCAGATCAGATGCGATTAAATGAATTGTGGTTCAATAGTAGTTTCTTATACAAGACCAATAAAAAGGATTTCAAATCACTATAAATATTCACACTGAAGTTGGAAATGAATCTACAAAGTGTTATTTGGAAATCAAGAAGTGTATACAATAAAGTAGAGAAAGTAATTTAGAAATCAAGAAGTGTATTTAATAATATAGACTTACTAGTGGTGCGCTTTCCGATATAGTCAGTATTTTAATGTGCAGATTCATTTTCTTTGTTTTCATATACATTTTAATGATTTAAAGTGATAAAATATTTCGCCTGGAGTAATTTTTGTAAAAATGTGTACACATACTTTATCACCAGGACTATCTTGCATTTCATAACGAAATCTTAAAAATTTGAATGATTTGAAATAAATTATCCAAGTAAAATGCATTTTTTTAAATCCCATTTCAACACTATTTTTAGTTTTGTGAACTCAATATTTTAATATACCTCTGACAATAGCGTACACTTAGTCAAAAACTAGAACAGAAATAAGAGCTAACCCAAAATTACAACTGTTTATTACAAAAATAAAAAAATAAAAAATCAAATAGAATTCAAATAAAAAGAAAAATGTAATTAGCAATTCAGTGTTTCTTTAATATTACGAAGAGTTGATCTTTCTTTCCCATTTTTAAAGATTTTAGACTTGCAACAAATAAGATTTGGACATTTACAATTATAAATAAATATTGAGAATCATTGGAAATACTTGAATGAGAAATTTTTAAACATCCTTGTCAATTAGTTGAAACTGAAATGATTATTACACAAAAATGATTAGATTTTTATGTCTCACATTTAAAATTTATCAACAAAGCTTTGGAAATTTATTACATTTAAATCCTAAATATTCAATTTATGTTGTACACAAATATTCATTTTTATTATCATTCATAAAACAATTAAAATAGATGCTCATTTTTATGAACCTCTAATTTATGAACACTCATGATTTTACAAAACATTCAGATCTCTAATGTGATCCCAAAATGCAATGATAATTTTAATTCTTATTTATGAACTACAATTTAAAAAAAATCTATTTTCTCCCAACTCATTTTTGTATATTTTTGTTTGGTGCTTTAGCATACGATATTTAAATTTTTTTAAATTTAGTTTTTTATATTTTATTCCCAAGGAGCAAAGTTTGAAGTCCTTTTAAAGGAGTATATTAAAGCTTTGTTAATTGTGGATAACTAAAACTACTCATTAAAAACTTGGAAATTTTAAAGATTAATATGTTTTCTGTTTTACAGCCCATGGATCAGATCATAATCAACAGCTTGTGGTACAAGTACTTGTCCAAAAAGCGATCATGGGTATAGTGTTGGAAAAGCTTTGGGAAATTGGTATTCTAAGTGTAATGCACTTGTTAATCTGAAAACATGTTAAAGAAAAGTTATCCAAAGCATAGTGGCATGTATTCTTTAAAGATCCATTGGAAAAAGCAAATAATATTTGCCTAGATTTAATTGATGTTAATTCAAATGATATCTGATAAATAAACCCAGTCATAATAAAGAAACTGAATTTTTTATAGGAGGTTTAGAATATGGATTTAGATGTAATTGATATGGAATAGGAATCATACTATGGAATTACAAAGAACATAATGAAAAAGAAAAAAAAACTTCTAGGTATCAAACAAGAAAATGAGGTGCAACGACTATCTGCAAACCAAGTAGTTGAATGATTGAAGTACATTTTTGAGGAAAGCAACAATAAAATGCTTTCCTACATTGAAAATATAAAAAGAAATGTATTCTTAAAAATGCCGTTATGAAACAAAATGAAATTACTTTGTCTAGTTTTTCATTGATAATCTAAAAGTAAAAATTGTTTATAAGAAACATGCACAAATTTTATACATATAAAGTCCATAATTAATAACTTTTAATACCAAAATATTCATAAAAATAATTTTAAAATCTTACAATATTTTTTAGCGATTTCTGTCAAAGATTTAAGAATTATACTGTTCCTTACAAGTTCATAAAAATGAGGTCTATTTTATTCACATTTTTATTATGAAAAAATATTGTCACCCACTTTAAATTGTGAACTTAATTAATAAAACTAACACATATTTGTTTTATAAAACAAACTACTCAAATCGATTTCACTAGAACACACACTTTCAGCAAATATTAGGAAAAATCTTCCTTCTAATAAACCACTAAGCAACAACATTTCATATTGTCAATCATAAAATCCTGATTCTTTTTATATATTAGAAAGTATTTTCAGTTTATAACAATTGAAATACTTAATAATAATGCATAAAATATTCTTAAAATTTCGTTTGAAACAGCATAATCAAATGATACATATTTGGCTGTAAGAAGCGGGACGTAAATTTGACTTGACCAATTTATGATATTGGATGTGTACCTATATACTGAAATGGAAGATGATTGGTTGCTAAGTTGGTTTTAAATGGATGACAATTTGACAAGCCTGAAAAAATAATATTTATTATAATATTAACAAGCCATTTACAATCAATAGTCAAGACAAACAAAACAATTCTTAATAAGTCTTCAAACACTACTGAAAACTAACAAGTTAACTTTATTTGAAGGAAAAATGAATTTTTTAAAAACTTTTAATAAGAACTTCAAGAATTATACACAAAATTTTAATGTTATAAGCAATTAAATTTTTATAATTTAGTTTACAACACTTTAATAATCAAATTTTTAATAATTTCTATAACTGATAATCAACTATAATCAATAATATGCAAAATTTGAAAGTCATACAAAATACTATATCAGAGATAGCCTAACTCCTTGATAGTCTGAGACATTTTTCGAAATTTGTAATTTTTCGCGAGTGGCAAATAAATATGTATGCAAAAAAGGTATTAAAAATATATTTTACAGAAATTATATTTATTGAAGACTTATAAATAAAAGTACAAAATATGTGTATTTAATATAAATATTAAACATTTATTTTACTTCTCTTGATAATTCTTTACAATTTGGTGAATAATTGGTGACAGCACTTCTCAATAATTCTTTGAGATGCTGGTTAGGTAAGGCTAATCGAAGTTTGGATTTGACAAATTTTAAAGTGGAATAAAATGATTACACAAATCTTAATATTGAAATAATCCAACAAGCAGCCTTTTTATTTCTGGGTAATTTGATTCTAGTTCAAATTTTTAAAATTCAGTAATCTTCATTGACTTATAGTTTATTTGTAGAGCTTGATCTTCTCACATCTCTATTAATTCTAATTTTCCAATTCCAAAAATTTCATAATTATATTAAAAATGGAAAAATCACCTTGAATTGTGTTAATTTCAAATGAATTTAGAAAAAAAATTCAAGAAATGATTTAAAATATTTCAAGTCTTGAAATCTATTTTGGAATTTCATCAATTTTTTCTAGCTTTTTTATATACTTGTCGAATTTTTGTAATTTAATATTAGAACAAATTTTTTAATTTGAGGAAAATGACAAAATTTATTTATTATTATATTTTTAATGTTCTTTTAAAAAGGTGTAATTTAGCTTGAAAACATACATAAAAAATACAAGTATATATTGTAAGATGTCAGATATCATTTTATTTTCCCCATACAATTGTAAATTCAGTGTTTGCAAATGTTCCACGACATCAGTCAAAAACATTAAGTCTTGTAACCACTCGTCATCTTTTAATTCTGAATAGATTGTTTCCATTTCTTTTAGAAATGCAGTTATCGAATCAAACAAATCTATAATATGATACAATATGCTGTAGTTAGAAAACCATTAAACAATGCAAAAGAAATTTATGTCATTTAGAAATTCTTTGTCCTTTAAATCTTAAAGGAAATTTATGAGTTTCTGAAGATTTTTTGCATTGACGTAAATGTAATTTACAATATGTAACACAGTTTTCACAACATCAGCACATTTTAAACATTTTGTAGCAAGATGTTCTCAGTATTTGGTATGAATTGTGGAATTTGAGGAATCATCTCTTAAAAGCCCAATAAGACCAATTTTTTACGTAGCATCATCGAAGCTCCATTAGTTGCAACGCAAGTTTATTAACAGGTACATCAAAATTTTCATTATTCAATTTATTGCTTTTTTAATATCAACACCAAGTGTTGACCCTTGAAGTGCAACTAAATTTAACAATTCTTCTTCAACAACGAAATCAGGTGAAACAAAATGTATGAAGGCTGCTAATTACAGAAGATTGTGATATCTGCCGATTGGTCAAGGGCTAAGCTGAATGCAATACAGTTTTCGATATCATTTTTTAATTATATTCAAGAGAAGTATTAACTGCAGTTATGTGTCATTCAGTTGTGTGTCTTGAGGTAGAAATTTGCAAAACAGCTTTGTACAAGGCTGCATTATATGGAGCTAAAACTTTGAGTACATTTTCCAAGCTTTTTATTTTATTTTATTTTTTTTATATACTCTTCCTCTCCACACAAGTGTTTTGCACAAGCAATATTTCAGGCAATAACAAAACTGGCTTCAGCCACATTATTAGCTTGATTGTAAGGATCATCAAAATTGACTGTCATTTATTTAAATTTGATTTTAAAGAAACATGTTTGATATTAAGTTGAAATATGGTGGATACGGAGTAGAAAACTGAGGATCATAATTTTGACGTAAATTGCTAGCTTTATAATTTTTGATGGTAGAATTACAAATAACACACAATGCTTTTCCCTTATTGTCAATAAAAAAGAAATTCTCCCAATTATTATTATTAAAACTTTTTTATTTTTGTTCTCTGTTGTCATGTTTTTAAAAGAACTGGAAATAAACAGATACATTTAGAATATATAAGTTTTCTGTTTATAAGACAATAACAACACACGTAACATTCTACAATACAAATTATAGTTAACTTACCAAAAATTCCAAATTACAAACTATATCAGTAGCAAGAGGGATATAAATTATTTCCTTCACAGCACAAAGTCTACTTTCCGTAGCAATGAAAGTTTCCAAATTCTAAATCAATCTAAAGTTGGTCGATTACACCTCTGTTTATGTTTATTTGGGCAATTTTCAATGAGTATACCATTCTTAACTTGGACAGAAAGGAAATTTACAACAACATTACACTTAGTCTTTCATATTTGTTATCAGTAATTTTAAAGATATTTTTAAACGCACATAGAATGATAATATTTTTTTAAAATATAACAAAAAAAAAAAAAAAAATGAAAAGGGAGCTTGGATACATTTATTGAGAGCCACAAATAATCCTTCAAAGAGCCAAATGTGGCTTAAGTAGCTACTGCAGTTGGCCACTTATGTTTACTATATATTCCAAACACTTAAATATTGTAAAAAAATTGACGTATGTGTATATATATATATATATATATATATATATAAGAGGGTCACCCTGAAATTTTTGAGATACAAGCTAGGTTTTTAAAGTTATACTTACAAAATTTTAAGTGTGTTCAAAGTAGTCTCCTCCAGCATCAATACACTTTTGTAGACAAATTTTCCACAGATTAAATGTCTCAAGCCATTCATTTCTTGGAATGGATGAAAAAACGCATTTATAGCTACATCAATCTCTTCTTCTGAATGAAAACAACGTCTACGTAATTTTTTTTTTAGATTAAAGAATAACCAAAAGTCGCTCATAGCTAGATCAGGTGAATAAGGCAGATGTTCAAACACTTCAATTTGTTTTTGCTTAAGAAACTCAACTGTTAATCCAGTTGTATGTGAAGATGCATTGTCATTGCGTAGAATTAGTTGCCTAACATTCAGCTCTTGTAGAATTTCTGGAAGACATTTAGTGGTATACCAGTTTGCTGTTACTGTCCTTCCAACTTGGTGGCTTTGACCAATCCCGTACTTCTGAAGAAAACGGCATACATCACCTTTTCAGTGCGCGTTGTTTTTTTCCACCATTGTCGGCAGGGGATCATCTTTAAAGACCCATACTTTGCTTTCTTGATGTGTTGGAACGTCAAATAACGGTTTGTACGTTTCACCACCCATTACAATTTTATAAATGATGCAGTGGCCATCATTTAGCAATTTAAGAGTTTCTTCACTGATTCTGACACGCTCCTCTTTTTGGTGCTCAGTTAGATTATGGGGAACCCAACAGCAAACTACTTTTTTTTCATGTGTAATTCTTCATGAATGATTTTGTGTATGACTGCGGATACAATGTTAAGTTCCTTCTGTATCATTTCATAAGTACAGAGATTATCATTCATTAACATTTTTTATATGGCAGACATATTATGCGGGATATATATATATATATATATATATATATATATATATATATATATATATATATATATGTATGTATATACAATTCTAATTAAAATAATTGTGCAACAGATTGTTCTGCAACTAAATTATTAAGAATATAATAAAAGACTTAATGATGAAATTTTAAAATCTGCATTTAAAATATAATGAATGTTTACCATTTCATTGTCAGTGGACTTTTAACATTTTCGCAAAATAAGCATCTGGGGGTAGTGATGGTCTTCATCATAAATACTGGTTTTTGACTCTTTGAGCTGTAAATTTAAAAATATATACATAAACTCAAGGTAACATATGATAATTTTAACAAGTTAATAAAAAAGTTATTATGTAACATTCTGTTGTTCATTATGAATTGATTTAACGTTTCTTAAATGAGCTTCTTAGATAGTAATTTTAAAACAACTGGAGAGTCTAATTATTGAAATATTGCAGATTGTATAAGACTTACAAATTGACCTCAATTGCACAATGCCTACATATTTTTTGTTTCAATTGTGCTTGTTTTTGTCTCAAAAATAAATGCAATGAAAGATCAAGATAGGTATCAGAATAAAATGATACTAAGTTTTCAGAAAAATCACTCTTTCACTCACAAATAATTGCAATGTCAGGATTATTTTGGAAACACTATAGAAAGAGGTAACTTAGCTGTTATCTTAAGTACTGAATTCTGAATCTTGCAGCTAGCACATCAGAGGTCATGGTGGTGACCACAACCTATTTACGACCACATTAAATAGGTTGTGGTTGCAATGCCTTCTAAGTGAAATGATATCTTTGGGGTTTGCAAGCCAAGTATTGGGTTTTTTTTTTCATTATTACTTTTCAACATTATGAAGACTATCACTAAACAGCTCCCATCTAAGTGGTAGCGCCCAAATCTTGGTGAGGTGCACAAAAAATATGATGGTACACAAACACACTCAGTATATCAGTTTTTGTGGTATTGAATTCCATCTTTGAACTCCTGAGTATGCATTACAATACATTAACTATTCAATTCTATATTTCCGAGATTTTGCAGTTTTTTTCATTTTTTACTAACAGGTATTGTCTTTGGTCATATTTGAATATGGAAATTTATATTCGCGCATTATATGTTATGAGTAAGTTTTTTCTGAATCCATCACATTATATTTTTCTCTTTGTTCCTATTCACTAGATCTATCCCCATTCCAACAAAGTATCTGATCTGAGAAAGGCTCGCTCAGAACATAGCACGCAGTGCAATATAAATTAAATATAGTTATATGTAATGGCAATAAAGTCTAACTCCTCTAAAACACATCCAAATCATATTTCAAAGAATGCCGCAGTGTTTAACAGTTATTGCCAGACCTGGAAATGAAACATCAAGTTTTTCATCACAAAGAATACTATTTTCAAATATTTGCACTGTACTTAAATTTTTAAATAAATCCATCTTTCATACTTCTGTTGTTCTTCTTTTTTTTTTAAATTTTATTTTCAATTAATATCAGCCTAGTTTTTTATAAATAAAAAATTTGACATTTCCACAAATTGAATCCAAAATATTTAACAGCAAAGTTCAAAGTATCTGCTTCAATTATGTTATACATTAATAACACATATCAACAACATTAAGTTGTAAAGAAATAATTATCACTTACCCTGCAATTGAGATCCCAGACATGTGTATCATATGACATAATCCGTTCAACAACAAAATCTTTTTGTACTAAATCCACAAAATTTTGAAAGGATTTTCCACGTGTTGGAGCTAAAATGACAGCTACACCCTACAAAATGTAAAATACCAATAAGAAATTAAACCAAATGTACAATATGTTAAAATAATAAAAAAAAACCATTAAAATATTTCAGAAAGATAAAACTATGCAGAAAAGAATGATTGATCTACCTCTTACTTAAATTATAATAATAAAAAAAAACTTTCAAAAATAATTTTAAATGAAAAAAATCTTAAGAGTAATCTCAAAAATTACATACTAGGAACATAATAAAATTATAAAATGGTAATATAATCTGTTATGAAAATTAAATTATAATTATTTTGATTGATTATATAAGTGTGATAATTATATGTTATATAATCAAAGAATCAAAATAGCATCTTAAGTAAATTCAAAATAAAAATGGAAATTGGGAGATTCTGAAAAGTTAGAAGAAAATGCAAATTACTTGTAAAAATGCCTTTTACTTATGCGATTAATTTCAAGCACATACACTAATAATTTTTGGTAAATTACATAAGGTGTGTGTGCACAAGAAATTTGACAATTTAAAACCTTGGCGAGAAATGTAGCTTAAGTTCATAAAATAAATTAAGGCATCTGGCCAAAAATTCAGTGAATTGATATTTCAAGAAGCTGCAATATTATGTTTAATTGTTTACTTTAAGCAAGAAGTCATTGACATTTGTTCATTGAGAGCATTTATACTTTTTAGATTAATATATTTTATTTAAATTCTTTTAGTGTAGATTCTGTAAATATTATGATAAAAATATAAGAAATATTATATAAACATTTTCAATAATACTAGATAGTCAGTTTAATTTTCAATGATCTTATGTACACAATTCATTTGTAACAGTATATTATAAAATAAATGAAGAAAAGATAACTTGATTTCTTATTCAGATAAATTTAACAAGTTTCTAAGCAGATTTTAGACTTTAAAAATCAATTCTCAAGAATTTTCTTCAATCTGGGTCACTCAAAATCAATTCTCAATTAAATTTTGACATATTTAACAAGAACAATGTAATTTAACATGCTCAATTTATAGCAATAAATATTAGAAATGTGTAATAAAACAGTAACATTTGAAACTAAACTATAGTAACATTTGAAACTAAATTATAGTAATATTTGAAACAATATTTTCAGTATACCAAATTTGAAATATTTTTCTATTTGGAATATAATTTACAAGTTCCCCAAGCAGGAATTAGTGTCAAAAACAGAAAATTAATCAATTTGATACCTAAGTTTCCATTCCAACTTTGACTAATATTTCAAATTTAGAAACTAGTTTAACCAATACTGAAATATATTTCAGTTTCTTTGTAAATAAATTATTTCTAGGCAAAACATCAAATAAAACTGATTTATTACAATACATCAAATAACAGGAAAATTTGTAACAAAGTGATTTCAGACTTTCATTAGACCTTTATATACTTTAATACACAAATTTACTAAAGGACAGGAATCTTAATGTTTAAATAATTTTAAGTTTATTAATTTGGTAATAGATTAAGCAAGTATAGAAAAATGTGGTCTTGATTAAAAAAATAGTTTTTGTGCTAGATTGGAAAAATTCTTAATCACTACAATGTAAAACTTATATTTTTGTAACCAAAAACTTAACTCAAATACTTAAAAAAAGGTTAACATTTAAAAAAAATCAAAACTGTAATTAAACTCATAAATGGTAAGGCTTAAGTAAATACGTTCAATTGATAAAGGCAAAGACTAAAAAGATGCTCCAAAACATTAAGCGATATTGAAGAATCTTAAAACTTTGTTCACAGCCACAATAACTTCATACATATTTTACAAGAGTAGAAAAATAAACAAGCAGAATATTTCTTTTTCCTTTCACAAATTATAAATTTAATATTGCTTAGAAAGCAATAAATTTCTTAAAATATTATTTGTACAAGTAATAAAATTATTCTATAAAAATACAGCAATTTAACTAAAATATACTTAATATTGAAAAGTGATAAAATTTCCCATCAATAATCAAAGCAATAAGTTAAGAATTTTTTTCATAGCATATTTCAAAATTTTAAGAAAAATTTTAAAAGAAAAATTGAAAACTTAAATATTATCAGAAAGCAAAATTTAACAATTATGAGCTGCAAATAACTGTATGATGATGTTATAAAACTATTTAGTATTAAATTTTTTGTAACATCTTAAGAGTAAAAACCAATAACCAAATTAATACATAAAACCTACTTGCCAACATTTATAATATGCAATATATCATCACAACAATATACAATATATATCACCAATATATATTTACAATATGCAATATATCATCAGAAAAGGTTTATTTAGTAACTATGATTTACCAGTGATGCCATTTGCAATTTAACATTGTACAGGATTTATGTTCAACTTGAAAATTTTAAGCCCTTTTTCTCTAAGTGTTAGCTTATGTTAATGTAGTATTTCTTTTGAAATTAAAGTTCTTTCTATTGTATTAGAAAAAATCCCTAACAAGCCAGAGCATGATAAATTTCAATTCAATCAAAAACCAGAAGAGAAGGAAATTTTTAAAAAAACTGTAAAGTGTGAGCAAATTAAAATATCACAAATTAATTTCAGGATTTTAATATCTAAGCTCATTAAATTACATTACAGGAGAAACTGAATGGTTGAACAGCTGATACAAAAAATATATATTAAATTTCACTTGAATTCATTTCCTAATTAAAAAGAAAATTAATTTTTACTCGAAAATATTCTAAATCCAAAAATAAATGACAATTTACAAAATACCTTAAAAAATAAAACAATTTTTAAAAAATATTTTTATTTAAATACAATTTTTTTTAAAAAAAAAGTTGTAAAATAAAATTTAGTTTCTATAATGAAAGGTTTTTAGAAATTATTAGAAAATCAGTTTCAATAAGGACATTTTTTAAGATTAAGGTTAAGGAAAAGCATTTTACACATTAACTTAAGGACGTTAGATAGTTCAATGGAACATTTTTTAATTCATGCTATCAAACTTACATTGTTCTTTAAAATCTTCCAAATTGCAGCTGAAAGTGCTTCTCTTCCATCATCGTAATATAAACTAAATAAAGTAAGAGAATTGCAAACTATTAAATAAATTTACTTATATAAAATTATTAAAAGTATATAACATTTTAATAAAACATAATTACCAATCAGCAGAGATTACTACATCAAATCTTGATCTACAATCTGAATAATCTTCATCAACATCCCATCGTAAGAGACTAAAAATAGTAAATTATGAAAAATATAAACATTTTTATCACAAGTAATTATTTTGCAAGTGAAAAAATAATTACTATATTGCTATTTTTCTGCTGTGGAGACAATGCTAACATCAAATGTTTTGCAGAAGTTGGTAAGAATCATATGAAATTTTCATTTTTATCACAATATTTTGAAAAACTTTACACAAAATTTTATCATGAACGGGAAAGCTAAATATTTTGGAAGGTTAAATTTACACTGAAATACTTTGAACACTTATTGGCAATGTCAGGTTAGATACCATCAGCACAAAAGAAACCTTAATAAATAAAATTTTGGAAGAACTTTTAGGCAATTAAATAACATTTTTATTGATAAGTTATAGTATTTAATATGACAAAAATATTTTATAAATTCCAAAAGAAAAGAAAATCATTACGAATAACTAATTTCATTAGCAATGTACAAGAAATTTAATTGTTTTTGCATAATTAAATATAAAATTAAAAATTTTAAAAATAATTTATTGATCAGTAGCAGAAAAAATAACTATAGCTTCTGCAAGTTATAATGCAACCAATACAGCATGGTTTTGCTGGCTGTGCAAGCACATTTTTAATAAGATATAAAATAATAAGATATGCTGATAACACTGTGAAAGAGATTCAGTCATAAATTTAGCAAATTAACTAATTTAAGATACTCTGATACCATTAATGTTATTCTTCAAGCATTGTCTGAACAGGGTCAAGCAAAACTACAATTTCATAACCAGGCAGATCATAGATGACATTACAGTAAGAATCCAACTATCCAAATCAACTAGCAGTAGACCCCATTCAGATGATAAAAAATTTGCTTAGTTGTACTTTTGTGAAAAAAGGTTCATTTGATTAATTACTATGTATTGGGGTTTGGTTTGGTATGTTTGTTGCTCAACGGTTATTTTTTGCACACGAGGGCTAATCAGACCAGGACCTACAGTTTAAAGTGGATTCGGAACCACTACAAACGTCTATGCCCAAGGTGAAATTCGAACCCACGAACTGTTGAACTGAAGGCAAGAGTGCTAACCATTCGGCTGCCAGCTCAGCTTACTGTGCATTGAAAACGGCAGAAAAACTATATATATTTTATAGGAAAACGATCTTTTAATCAATTAAATGAAAATGCAACACTTTTACATGTTAAGATGTTACAAATGCTGTTTATTTATGCAATATGCATGTACAATGTTGTAAATAAAAGTCATTGATTGGGGAACATCTTGCTCAGAATAAGCTGTTTCACTGCGTTTATCCATTTTGGGGCAGCCAAGTTGTGCATCTGCTGAATTTGCACATGATTCTACTCTGGCTGATGCTCCATCTACTTCAAGGCAGTTTCAAAGCTGCCAAATGCATCACTAGCTTTTTTTTTCGTTTGTTTGTCACTCAACGGTCATTTTTTGCACACGAGAGCTAATTAGACCTGGACTTACGGCTTAAAGTGGATTCCGAACCTACGAACTGTTGAGCCGAAGGCAAGAGCGCTAACCATTCGGCTACCAGCTCGGCAATGCATCACTAGCTGATGGTCTGTGTTTGCTTCCACTTGGACATTAAGGTCATCTTCCTCAACATTTTCAATTAATTTACTATCATTTGCACAATTTGAAATCCTATATTTTCAACACTAACTTCTGAACATGCAGGAATTCTCAAGAGAATGTTCCTGAATACCTCAAGCGATACATCACTCTCTCTCTCATTTTAATCTTTTCCTTTCTCTTGAGTTTTTTCCTCCATTTTCCTTCTCTTCTTCACTCTAATTCATTTTTCAGATATTCTGAATGTGATTTGGATAATCAGCAATTCAAATTGATGGAGTTTTACTGTATATAATGGAAAACACCAAAAATCAAATTATGTGGCAGTTAAGTGTTATTTATTTGTCATTCAAAATAATTTTTTGTACTTGAGTACTAATAATACTAGGACCAACAGTATAAATTGGATTCCAAACCATTATAAGCATCCATGGTCAGAATGGAAACATACAAACTGTTAGTACCGAAGGCAAGAGGGAAAGTTAAAGCATAGGCAAAATCACGTTAGGTTTGTCAGAAAAAAAAGAAAAAAGAATTGCAATGTCACATAGAATTATTAAACAAACAGCATTCAATGAATAGAAGTTTGTTTTGCCGAAATAAGTTTTTGTACAGTTGAATTAAAATTTTATAGCATATAATTTTAATTATATCTTTAAATCAATTATATATGAATTTCAGTTACAGATTTTTAAAAATATGCTTTAGTGAATAGATCTTCTTTGCCTTATTAGTATTTTATAAACTTAGAAATTTTTCTCTAAAAAAGTTTAAAAAAACAATTTTAAAGAAATATTTTTAAGCTAGTTTAAATAGCCCTTTTAATATGATAAAACTCATAAAAGGCACTTCTGGAGAAACCAGTATTTGACCAGAAGTAGAAACAATAATATAGCAATGTTGTTAAAATATATCGAAATGGCAAAAACTTTTGAGTAATGAAATTTATTAATAACTATATTTGTGGAAAACTTGATTATTACCAGAATTTTAAAGACATTTTGTGAAGAAAGCATTTTATATAAATATATATTATCATGCAAAATACCAGGTTGAGATGCAACATTTGAAGCTACATGCACTATTTCTTTCATGCAAGATCATTAAAAAATTAGATTTATAAAAATTAGTGATTTGTGACTGGAGCCTTTAGCTGAGGTTTTAAAGAAAAAACAAGAACCTATGTATTAACCAAGTCAGAACCTGGAATAAAACTTATCAAAGTCATAATAATATACAAGTTCTAATGTACATGATATTTTAATACATTGGAATCAATGAATGAAGAAATTTGCTTCATAATCAGCATATACAGTGATTGAAAGGTGATAATATTTAAATTATTCGAGTACATGCTAGTAAAGAAATCCTGAAAAATAAAAAATATGCAAAGGAATTTAAGTAAGCACTTGTATACTCGTAAAAGAAAATTTAATATGAATGAAGTAAAAAGCAAAAATGTAAAAATTAACACTAAAAAATTCAACTCATTATTAAGTTGTAATGATTTGAACAGAAATAAATGTTATTTAATCTCTTTTAATGAATAGTATAACAAATATGAGCGATAACCTTTTTGCTTCACTTATTTTCATCAATGCCATGAAAATATTTTGTTTGGATTACTTACATATTAATTATTTTAATCCAGAGATTATGAAATAACATACAGAAACTGACAATCATGATATGTTTGATCAGACTGAAAATCAAGCTTTTGCGATTTATAAACCATACTAAAAAATTTACACTAACTGTATACTAAGAATATACAATAAAATCTAAACATGCCATTTAGGAAAAAAGTATAATTATCAAAATTCAGGAGCAGAAAGTGGCAGTTTCAGATTATAAATGAAGGAAATAATTTATTTAAAAAATAAAACATCTTACAATTTTTACATTTAATAGCATTTAGAGTACTATTAAACTGCTTTGCATTACAAAAATTTCAATTGATATTTGTAAAAATTATTGACACAATCCACAGTAATTAATACTATAACATTCCAAAGAGCTAAAACTTGCACATTAACATGCACTTGTTAATGTGCAAATTTTTGCTGAGAGTGAGAATATTTTACAAGTCAGAATAAAAAAAAAAAAAATAAAATTTTGATTTTATTTGAATTTTTAGTTAACTATTTCTTCTTTAATAACTATACACATATTGTCTGTATGAATAAAGCCTATAAATATAGTGATAACCAGTAATAGACAATGATATTTTTTTAACTTAAAATAATGTTTAAAAATTTCAAACTATATTTTACACACTAAAAGCATTCACAAAATATACTTTTATCACTTTTAAAGATATTTAACTTGAACATATTCTTACCGACTAACCACATGAGTAGCTCCAAAATATTGATGATTCTGTTCAATTATCTGTTGAACATCTGTGAATAGTTAAGGAACAAAAAAGTAAACTGAAAAATTTACACATTTTAGTCATATACCTATTCATACAAACATATATAAATTTACATTTCGATTCTTTGAAGAACTACCTCAATGACATATGTAAAACTTTAAATTTACTAATCTTGACATAAAGAATATGTATCTTTTAGACAAATCAGCAGTTTTACTTTAATTTTGATAAACTTTAACTTAGTTGATCCAAGAAAACAAGTATAACAAGTGTTTTTAAGAAATTTAATAACAGCTAATCAATGTGACACAGCAAATTTTCGCCAAAAATATACCCACAAATGTAAAAACAAACTTATTTGCAACTAGATATTAATGTTTTAATAAAATTGATGTTTCCCAAACACAATCTTGGTGAATGGAACAAAGGTGGAAGATAGGAGTTAAAACCAAAGGACTACTGATGTAACAGTTTTTGAGGTTACTATAATTGGCAAGATTTCCCCACTACATTTAAGACAAAATATACTACAAAAATATAATGTAGGTAACACTTTTCTAACCACTATGGATATTTGTGAGAAATGGTGAAACTTAATCAAAAATAACACATGTTATGGTGTCAAATAAATAGCTTCATTTCCTCTGTATATTTAAACTTAAATTTACATCAAAATACAACTACAACTTAAATCAACATTCAATCTCCATCAACAAGAGGAAAAGATAGTTCAATCTAGAAATGAGTGAAAAAATGTTCAAAATTTCTGAAATTAGTTGTAAATTCACACACACAGAAGTTACATTAACATTATACATGAGTTACAATTACAAAGATAAAAATAAATAAAATTTAAAAAATAAAAATGGATAATCATCATACAATCCTAGCATTCATATAAATAGGCAAAAAAAGAATGATCAGGAAAATCATGGAAAATAGCCAACATTACTTTTGAATCAAATTTATATATCAAAGATGTAAATAATGACACTCCTAATATATTGTAATTCATTAGAATTCAAATAGCATTGGCACTATAATTCAGGAAAGTTTTCTTAAAGTGGCAAAGACCAACATTGATATATAATATCTGGTTGATATTTGTCACAAATTCAGTCAATAAAACTTTTCCTTACAGGTGTGTTCAAACAAGTTGAGTAAAAACCGTTTGTTAACTATTACTTGAACAAAAAAGAAAAAAAGGTAATACTTAACTTGACAATATTATTTATTTACAAGTTTCTCTTCAATTTTAAAAGGTTGTAACCTCCAAATTAAGACTGCCATTCTTTACCATAATCAAAAAATCATGAAAGTAGTATATTTTGTTCTTCGGTTGATTCGAAATCATTGCGCCTTTCATAGGCGATTTTATATTATATTGGGTTGTTAGGAAAGTAATTTCGTTTTTCATGAAAATAAAAAACATCTAACGAATAAATATTGTATCGCATTGAATATTTTCCATTCTAGTCTAATAGCTTTTACCATCTTTCTGGTAGTAGCCTGATTTTATACTCATAAAGTGGTTGGTTTTTACTAGAAAAAAGCTGATTCAGGCGGAAAAAACTAAATTACTTTCCGAACAACCCAATAGTTTACAGAAAGATTTCTCCAGGAATAGTTTTAATCCAGCTCTTGGAAAATACTAACATTACTGATAATTAAATTTTCTGTAAAATAATAAACTGAATTAATGGACTTTTATAAAAATTTCTTGCACAGGTTTAATAGAAAAATAACAATTATATAAAAATAATCTTCAAGACCATACTGATAATTATTTAATCACTAAGCTTTCACTCTACAAAAATACAACTAAATTAAACTCATTTTATTCATAAACATATTTAAATAGCACTTCGTATAAATTAAAAAATTTCTTTAACTGATTTTTTTTTTTTTTTTTTTTTTTTAATATAAAGCAAGAACAAACAGAAAAATATCATATGAAATACAACAAATATTTTAGTATGTCATGATTATATATAGCACTTTAATATAAATGTTAAATTAAAAATCATTATAACAATATAGTACATGCTAAAAAGAAATGAATTTTGTAAAAGGATACTTTCCACACAACGAGCATTGCCATCTGTAACAAAAACTTCAGTAGCACCAGCAGTAGCTGCCACCTATAAAATTTTTTTTAAAGAAAGCACAAAGTTTTAATTTTGTTAAAGCATTACAAACTTTCAAAATTAAAAATATTTGTGATAAAAAATAAAAAAAAAACTTTTTCATCATAAAAATTTAACATAAAAATTAACTTGACTTTGTTAAACAAGAGTTTTACAAAAGAAAACTAGTATATTAAAATATTCTCTAAGTGTTATTAAGTATTTAACACTGACACTTCAAATATTTTGATTTTATTATCCAAGAAAAACTTAATGATATTATAACTTAAAAAATTTCTTTGAATAAACTAATTTTCATTTTATCTTCAGGTCTGAAATGATTTTTTGATACATAATTTAAATACTATTAAATTATTAATATTAAAAATTTAATTGGGGTAAATTTGACTTTATTTAAAAATTTTTGACACTTTTTGGGAAGTATTTGAAAAATATTAAGAATCTATAGATTCCTATTTGGATTCAAAGATCAGAAATGAAGTCAGAGAAAGAATTATTGCTGTAAATCAAAATATTTTTAGTACTGTTTTAGAATAATACTTGAGGAAAATATAACTGTGAAATATATAAAGATGCTATTATTAAAACTGGTATTACTGTCACGTCAATGTTAATGATTAATAGAAATTCAGAGCATTAAGAGAATATTTAAATTTCAAAGTGGTAATAAAGTAATACATTTCATATATATGGATAGTACAAACTTAAAAAAGTTAATAAAAAATAAGCCAAAAATGTTTATGGAAAATTGATTTTATTTGATATCTTAAAGATTATAATTAATGGAATATGTTTCTTAGTCTTGATGACTTTAAAATAGGATGAATCAACAGAATTCAGCACAAAGCTGCAATTTAAAATAAATAATTATTTCCAAGAATATTTTAATTTTCAATATAGTAGATAAATAATTTTAACTTTAAATATTAAAATTATGTATGATAAACCCTGCCTGAACACCAGTAATTTTAGACTTAAATGAAATGTGCAAATCAAAAATGTAATTGAAAATATAAAAAAGGCAGATAATCACTGTAAAATTAAATTCTGAAGTATGAACTAAAACATTAGCTAGCTTTTAGAAATCATAAAATGTTCAAAATATAGAAGCACAATTATAAAAAGATAAGAGAAAAATTACTAAGAACTTTCTTATTTTTTTGTTAATTTTTAATGAGAGCTCATAAACACATTCTTTTTTTTTATAGCCCTCTTTTACAGGAAATAGAAAATTCAACATTCAGCTACAATGCAGCCTTTTTTGTAAACTATTTAAGCTACATTGTAAAAAATATATACATCAAAATATTCATTTTTCATAGGAAAAAGATATTATACAAAATCAAGTTATTAGAATTTTTTTTTAGTCCATTTCATAAAAAAAATTCAGTTCAATATAGTTTACTCGTTAATTAGAAGACAGGTAGCTCATACATTTGACATTTTATATTTTCTAAAAGATTTGTATAAAATATAAAGTTACTTACAGCTAAGCCACTTAGGCAAGTCATTCCACCTCCTAATTCACAAACACTTTTTCCTCTGTAAAAAAGTGATTTATTAAAAAGTATAAAAAAAATTGAGCATGGAAGGTAATTATGGAAATATTAAATTAAGTCATGAAATCAGACTATGCAATCCAAATTTAGGTATTTAAGAAAATTAATAAAAATGATTAACTTGAAAATTGTAAAAAAAATTATAAACATTTTTCATGAAATTGGAAGGAAAGGAATCTTTTAAAAGTAATCAATAAGGTAACCTAAAATAAGGCAAATAAATTATATTTTTAATTTTCATTAAAAGAATAAACAAGTAGGTATTAAAAAAAAATAAACTTATGATTCCTAACAGTATAAAACTGCCAAGAATTCATTAGTTTACAAATTTTTCAAAAATTTATATTTATTATTTCTAATTAATTAATAAAGTTATTCTTTAGTTTAAAACAATGTTTTTTAAAATAATATTTTAAAAAATTAACATAAAATTATGTTTTAAATGATGAATACTACTTTAAAAATGATTTTTTTTTCTTTTAATTCTCAACCAATTAAGAAATTTCCCCCTGCTTGATATGGGGATCTTCAGCCTTAAGTGGCAGAAATTATTAACTTATTTTATATGGTGTGATACCTAGTAAGTGTGCCATCTCCTTGAAGGAGGTTGGGTTTGGGTAATTTAAAAGCAGAGATCAAGATCTTTACACATGGTAATCAATACCTATTCCATATGCCCAAACTACCATATTAGTGAATACATTGAATCTTTAATTGGGAATAGTCTCAATCAGGACAACATGGTCTAAGCAGACTGTATTAGAAGCATTTTTAGACACATATCATTAGTCACTTATAATTAAAAGCAATATTTCTAGACATTTAATTATAAAATATATCTTTTTATTAAAGTATCATGCTTGAAAAAAAATTAGGTTGTATTTTTTTAAATAATTTATTTTCTAAGAATCCACAGAGTTTATTAAAAATATTCTCACCAAGGAGCAAAATATCTTGCATAATCTTGATCTATTATTCATTGCAAATATTACCCCCCCCCCCCCCAATCTTGGATAATTTATATTTTGTTACACTAAAATCCCCGGAAGCCAACAAAGGACCAAGTATGACAGCTTTTATAGGTTTATCTAGATTTTATTTAGTTTACATATTGATAACCAGGACAAAATTTGAAATGTTAAAAAAAATAAATTACATGCTATTTCAATACATACAAAAAAATATTTAACTTTGTATTTTCGCATCTTAAATAAGTAAAATAGTTGATAAAAATTTATTATTTAACATATTCCATATTGAAACATAAATATAAATTGTTAAATTTATTATTCTTTTATGCCTACAATTAGAAATTATTAAGTGATGAAAATTACATTTTAAAAATTAAAGTTAAGATGCAAAAATTTTGAAATAAAAAATAAGTATTTGCTACCAACTAATTTTCAATATGTGAGCTGCTTAAATACATGCCATATTAAAAATGATCATAAAAGCAACACAAAAATTTAATTTGCTTGAAGCTTAAATTGTAAGTAAATCTATAATCATATATAATTTATATTACTTCAATTTTACTAAAAAATTTTACCTTTCTATCAAATGAACTCCAAATAAATCACTAATTAAATTTGGTGCCTTTCCGGCACAAAACTATAGCAAAATCATGATATTTACCCAAAAATTTCCTTGTTCTTCATACAATAATAGGTTAAAACTTCTTCAGATGGCCAAATACCTACAAATAATTGCACTATTATGATTGTAGGATTTATGTTAAAAAGCATTTAGGAACATAGTAACCAATGAATTAATTTTGCTATGTAATTTAATGTTAAATTATATTAAAAATATTATTCAAAATTAGTTGTTATACTTAGTTAAAATATTTTTGTAATAATGAACAAATAAATAACATTTTTATACACAATTTTATTGATTAATGATAGCCCTGATTCCTTAATCTTTGTTGATTGATTTGCCTCGATTCCTTAATCTTATTGTGTTACTAAGAACTAATAGATAAATATTCTCGAAGTAACAAAGTTTGATAGTAACATTTAATAACAGTTAATAGTAACTTAATAATCTTGATGAGAATTTTATTAAAGTAGGCAATAAATAAAATTTAAACACAAAAAATTAATTCTAAATTTATATATGTAACACATTTTAAATTTAAATTTATATTTTATTCTAAATTTATACATGTAGAAATATGTAACACATAAAGAATAATAAAAATGAAATTAGAAAAGTTTAAAAGATTATATTTTCAATTTTATCATTAATAAAATTTCTCTCTAAAATTTATATTTTATTTAGATTTGTAAAATCAATTTATAAGAAATGACAGATAAGCAATCTCCCCACTAAAAAAGAAAAGTTGGTGTGACTTGAGTACTTAATTTTTGTAAAATAAGTTCATAAATATTTCATCAGTTCACTAGAAGGCATTTATTATTTTATTTGATAAAAAATGAAACAAAATTAAGATCTGTAATTCAGGAAAGTGAGAGACATAAATAGAAAAATGTTTTAAGCTTAAGCTTGTATTTTTCAAATTGTGTTAAGAATAAAAAATTATTAATTGAATCATAAAATCATTATTTTAATCTGTTTGAATGCAATTAAATTTTACATTTTTTTTATAATGAAAATCAGAAAAAACTACTCTCATTAATTTCTCAATAAAAAATTGTAACAATTTCTTAAATAGTTATATTAATCAATTAGTAAATTTGTCTATTTGCTTCATTGTTAGTTGATTCTGACTCTTACAGATATTATTTTAAATAAAGATATTTTTAAAATTATAAAATAATTTTTAAAATTGTGAAAGCATTAGAATTAATTAGATTTTTTTTTAACTTGTTAAAACATATAAATCAAAATATAATATAAAGAATATAATTTAATTCTATTTCTCATAATTGAGAAAAGCTAATTTAATTAACCAGGAAATCTATATAAAAATATATTAATTTTTTGCACAGAATGTTTAATCTAAGTAAATTTGGAATAGAATTTCTATCTCTAATTTCTTATGTATAATTTGTCAAAATAGTATATATTTTTGTGACTACATATCCTTAAATATTATTTCAATTCTGAACAAATATTAAAATAAATGTGTCTCCCATGTGAAAATTTGTCTTCCAAAAAAGAATAGAAAATTAAGACTCTGGAAGTCTCTTAAAGTTTTATTTTAACAATAATATTTTAATATTTTTATACTTTTCAAACATTCAAATTTTTTTGCAGCTTACTATCTCTGAAATATAAATATTTTGAAATAAAAATAATTAGAAGTGTTAAATTTAATAATGAAAAATTACTTTAATATTTTTATTTAAATATATAAATTGAATTTGTTTCTTCATTTGATCAACATACTCTTGGAGGGATCTTGGAAGGAAAAAAATTAGGAGACATTAATAACGATATTTTTGCTTGTAAGAAAATGCTTAAAATGGTAGTACAACAAAAACACATTTTTACTCTTTAGATTATACATTCTAAAATGTTTTATACAAAACGTATTTTGTGATAATCTCTCTTAATATTTTAATAAATTATTCAACCCCATAGGAACTATGAAAAATAAAAATATACACTGCATGTAAAAAAATAAACATTAACGTTTATGTCCAAATATTTATTTTACAGAGCAACTTTTACTACACTAGTGCAATTGATAAATATTAAGCATATAAAATTACACAAAAACATACAATACATTACTAAATAAATTTAATCCAGAGACAAATAGTTCTAAGAATATAACAATTTTGAAATACTTTGTCTGTAAAAAACATAATACATTTCAAATGCGAATAACTCATGGCAATTTATTTTTTTATACATTGGTGATTTAGCATTTTTCAGAAATAAATTGGTGAACAGCAGTTCAAAGTTTTTTTTTTCTCATTTTGAGAGTATTTAGCTTATAATTAAACTTTCTAAATTTTATGCACAAAGTGAAGATCTGAATTCACTTAATATTTTTTTATATCACTGAATACCCATTCACATTCTGCATTAGAATGTGGTAGAGTTGAAATTGTAAGCATAAACTATGAAATATTGGAAATCATTTTCTGATTTCTAGCAAGATACCATTTTACATTTGCTCTTGGTTCATTCAGTATTTCTTTTAAGAGGACAGTACTTTATAATTTGTAGAAATCAGTTTGGAGAATATCCAATCCTTTATTCAGTTCTTTGTTGAGCAAAAAAAAATGAGTTATCTGTCAATAAGAATTTTACATTTGAAAATGAGGCATGTTCAATAGTCTGCAAACTGCATACTCCTGAAAGCTTCATGTAAGAATCTCATCATGTAAGGGTTTTGTTTTGTTTTGTTTGTCGCTCAACGGTCATTTTTTGCACACGAGGGCTAATTAGACCGGGACCTACAGTTTAAAGTAGATTCCGAACCACTACAAACATCCATGCCCAAGGTGGGATTCGAACCCACGAACTGTTGAACCGAAGGCAAGAGCGCTAACCATTCGGCTGCCAGCTCGGCCATCATGTAAGGGAAATTTTTTAAGCATGCAATTACACTCAGTCACATAAAATTTCATGACATGCTCATAAGATTGTCATATTTTCAGAATGTAAATTTACTACAATGCACATGGTTAAAATGACAATTACTAAATCAGAATCAGATTTATGATTATCTTTGCTAGAATAATCAATAGCTGTAATATCACTACATTTTATTGTATCAGATTTATTAAATTTTAAGAAAGAGAAATTTTAAGCTACTAAAACAACTCAATACTTTCCTCCAGCAAAATTTGGGTGCTTTAAAGTTTTTCATTGAAATTCCAAAAAATCATTAGATTTTTATACATTATCAGGAAGAATCAGTTTTCCAATAAAATTATTATTCAACATCTATGGATCGTTATAAAATAAAAATATCTAGAGAACTTTGATTGCATTAACTAAATATTTTTAACAGTATTAACTAAAGAGGTAGATATTTTGTAGATATAAACTGGCTAAAAAAATTTTTTATCTTATTTCTATAACATTAATTTTATATTAATGTATCTCATAATATTATTTTCCCATACTAAAATAATTTGTTTCTTCCAAGAAACATCTTAATGAAAATTGAAAAGTTAAATTTAGTATCAGTATTTGTTTGTTAAAACTTTATTTTGAAAATTTACAAGATGAAAAAAAATCCTAGCATAGTGCTTATTTATGAAGAATGTTTCATAAATTTAAAATCAAGCTATAACAGATAAATATGAGAAGCTAAAGTTAAAAATGAAAATTTAAAATTATTTGACAATATTTATCCAATCCTAAAGGAAATTTCACATTTTATAGAAGTTGTAAAAGACATAAGAAATACAGGCTTTCATCATATGATATTAAATTATATTATAAAATCTTAGTTTAGAATATCCTATTCATTTTACATAAAGTAAAAATTTATAAAAACAAAGTTATTTTGAATCTCATGATAAAGAAATAAATTAAGTTTATTGGGTTTTACCTGACTTCCCTAAATAGAATGGTGTCCGAGGTAGATAAATTCTTACAATTTTGAATATTTTAATTGGAGCATTAGTTCGTGTTGAAACCCTATCAGAATATTTTTTAAACAGATGGAGCATTTTTAACAGAAATAGTTACAGAATGATTTCTGAAATCATCAAACTAACAATATTTAATATCTTTTGACATCAATTGCCATTTTTTATAAAATATACTTTAATGATTTAAAGCAAGTTCACAAATACAAAACAATAGCTTCTTTTGCCAAAAATAACTTTGCTATAAAATTAACCTCAACAATTACAAAACAATATTCTTCTATGGATTGAAGAGCAACAAATATTTTATTCTTGAAGAAACAAGGATACAAATACAAAATGATTATTCGCTTATTTATTTATTTTTTTTTGACTAACTTAACAGTATTTTGGCAATTTTGATTATACATGAAATATGTGTTCCTTTTTTCATGTATTGTGAAGCTGTCAATTACATACAGGAATGCCAAAATTGATGTTAATAAAACAAATAAAATGTTAACTAAATTTTAGAGTAAAAAAGAAATCTGATCACATAATGTTAATTTGAAATTACAAACATACAAGTATCATAAAATAGGAAAGTGATCGATCGTTTTTAGTGATTATAACCAATTGACAAAAGGGCCAATTTTACCAACAAACTCAGAACTAATAGCATTTGTATTTCAGGCCAAATTTCTTGGTAAGCTTTCGATTTTTAAACAAGTCTTATTCAGGTAGATATAAACAAATATTTGAAGGCTGCATTGTCATTGAGCCCTTCTTGTATGTATGTATAAATGTGCTGTTTCATTTATTCTCATTCTCAGAAGTTATATGTTGTTTCTTGGTTTCAAACATGCAAAAATTACTGTTTTACAACAATCATGAGGAACATAATGTAATTATACATACACACAATCAAAATGTGTAACCCATTTTGGATTATATTTACTATGAAAAATTTTGTATACAAATAATAAAGCTGAGAAAGTATTTAAAATGTTACATTTTTAAAATTAATTATTATATATAAATTAATAAAATAAAAATTTAAATATAAATATTTTTTCCATGTTCCCTAAATTTGTAAATTTAATACATTCAAATAATTTTATATTTAATTTCATAATTTTTACATCATAGTGGACAGCATAAGAGCAGAAGACAGTTGTGAAGCCTTTCAATGTCCACCACATAAATTATTATCCGGAAAGACTTTATTGATAGTGGGGTAATATTCATATGTTTCAAGTAGGAAACTAGAAAACTCCCAAAGCACCCATCCTTATTTATGTACATACAGAACACGAAAGCAACATCTTTCACTCATTGTTCAATAATGGCTGTGATTGAACACAGGATTTTATGATTTGAAGAATACTGTTTTACTATTAGGTCATTATTGTTTCAATCTTTTCAAATTATCTTTTTAAAGAGAAAGTTGTTTTATAAGAAAAAAAGTGCTTATTTTTAAAAATTATCTGACAGCCATATTATTTTTAATACTTGTGATTTTAAAAAGAAAGAAAATTGTATTTTAAGTATGACAGCATAAAGTTAATCTAATTACTCATTTCAAATAATATTTTATATTTGGATTCATTAATACATTTCCATGTGATTTACTTTCATAGTCTAATTGTAACTTGAATCTTAAATATAAAAATTAACACTTACAAGACTGGTAATGTTAATGCACTTAGAATACTTTCAAGTAAAAATATTGGCAAGTATTTAGTAAATTTAAGTATTCATTTTAATAAATAAGCATTTTTTCACTTTTTCATAAATGCATATGTATCATAAAATTATACAGTAAATATGATCACTCTTTAAAAATGATTTCATTATAAAATGAATTTTACATATACTTATAACAATTGAAAGTTAAAATTTAATTAAAAGTAAATTCCAGGTAAAAGTTCAAAAAATTTGTTTAATTTAATGTTATTTATTAATGATGAACAAAAAATAATTATTTAAATGGTGAAATTTATTTTTTTAAATAAGATTTTCTATTTGTTACTGATAATTTATAAATGCAGTCAAACTTTTAAAATAATTAAAAAAAGTCTTAATTTATTAAAATTTTTATGAAATTAATTGAAATTTTAGATCACAAGGATTAATTATCCTATCCATAATGTATAAATTTTACGTTTTTAATGTAATAAAACAAAAAATTAAGAAAAAGATTCATTGTAAAATTAAATAAGGTATTATAATGGTGAATTTATTTATAATAGTAAAAGTAAAATCTCAATTGATTTATTGCTAACACTTATTTAATTCTGATGAAAAGTTTGTATTTTTAAAAGTTAATATTTTAAATATTATGAATTTCTTTATTATATTTTAACTTTGCCATGAAATCACATACTTTCACTTACAAATAAGTATAATGTATAGAAAAAAGTAAATTAATAACCATGTATAATTCAAATGAACTTTGCTAATATCACCAGTTTCAGAATAAAGTAAAATATGACCTCCCCAATAGAAATGGCTATCAACATTTTTGGTTTTAAACTTTTGAATATAAAAATAAAAAATAGGAAAATATTCTGAATATTTGAAAAATTTGATATTCAACATAAAAAAATTGTAATACAGACTATGAACTTTCAGCTTACAAATTTTTAATGAAGTAAACTACAAATTAATGTTAGTTTTTCATTAAGGTGACAAATGTTAATGGACATCTTTACTATAAATGGACTTGTGGATCAGATCTACCTGTTTGTTAGATCATGAAAGATTAGTAACAACAATTGTAAATCAGTCACCAAGATAATGATACTCTGAGGTAGTCACAGGAAAAATGAGAATAAATCTTTTAAATTAGAGACTTTTGTACTCTTGACAAGTACTTAAGGAAGAAAGAACTAATTTTTCAGTGAAAGCACAAATTGATGTTTATATTAAAATCAAAAATAAATAAAATTCTTCACAGAACCCCAGACATTTAAGGCATTAATATTTATTTTCATTAAATAATAATAAAAAGATTTATTATTCATAGTATGTAATTCTAAGTAATATTAAGTGAGAGAAATATAATAAAAAGATCGCTAACTTAATATTACTTAGAATTATATACAGTTGAAATAATTAAAGATTCTGGAACATATACAAGTATTAATAAATTATTTACTTAATTACTTATTAGTTGAACTCCTAGCTTAAATTCCAGTTAAGCAATATAAGGACATGCATATTATATCATATTAATTACATAACATAAATTAATATCTTAAAGATTTTAATGATGCATATCTTTATAGTGAACAAATTGAAAATCGATATTTCGACATTTTAAAATTATTGTTCAATAAATTTTAATTTTAGTCATCATTTTAATATGAAAGTGATTAAATACAAAGCAATGATAAATAAAGTTTATAATCAAAATTAATGCACAAGTTAATGAACACAAACATAGAATAAATTGCTTTTCTAAAATAAAAAAAAAAATTGCATTTTAAATCAATTATAATTGGTTTCAGTTTTATGTATATATAAATTAATAGAACATCAGTTTATGAAGAAATTACGAAATCAAAAGTCAGTTTAAATGTATATATTTTAAGAAAATTAATTTATAATAATAAAAAGCTTTACACTTAGGTAATATAAACTTATTATAGTTTTTTAGGCCATAACTTACAAACATTGCCAGTATTGTCAAATCCTTTCAGTTCTTCTGATGATATTCTTCCAGATAATAATCTATAACAATAAAGAAATTTTGATTTTGCTTCCAAGTTTTTTTTTTTTAAATTATATTTACAAAAAGTTTAAGTTCTTACTTAATTTTTAACTTTAAACGAGGTTCTTCAAGACAAGAGCAAAGGTACCATCTATCCCGAGCATTATCATTTTCAGCTTCCTCTGTTGGTTGCATATGAATTAACCCAAATGTTGTAAACTTTCGAATTGAACAAGGAAAAAGTACAGAATCTTGAACTCTTCCTTCTTGCAATGCCTGCAACAAATATTATGTAATTATATAATATTTAAAGTAAATTTGCACATTATTAAAATAATTTTACTTCCAAATAATTATCTTTATTTAAAAAAAGCAAATTTTATTATTTTAGAATATTATTGTAAAATATATATTTTCAATCAGAATTACTGAGGTATTTAGTGACAGCTGTTGTGACAGTCTAGTCAAATTATTCAGCTGTCCCTCAAGAAAATGCTTTAGACTGTTCAATCCATATTATTACTAAACTTCGTAGAAATAACTTTTTTATTGATTGAAAAATACTATCGTGTTAACATTTAACTAAATATTTCTAAGCAGGAAATATTTTTTAAAAATTGTAAGTTTAAATAATGAAAATACAAGATTCAGCTTATTAAAAGATTGAAAATTAAAGTAATTTTCATTTTTATTTTCAATGTTTGAGAGAAAATCTAGTTAAAAGGTTATGAAAAATTTAAAGTAAAAATTACAAAAATCTTTAAGCTATTGTTAAATAATTTGAATATCTGAGTTCATTAATATTGAAATGCAATTAATACAAATATCCAAGACCTTTAAAAGCCTCATTGATCATTCTTAATTCATGATTATTATATTTTTATTGGTTATTAATATAGTAAATAATCATTATATGTATATTAAGCATTAGATGACTGTATGGCTTATATTCCAGAAAATGAAAAAATAAGTTTTCATGAATACTTTAACTATACATTAATACATATTCAATAAGTTACTCTTTGCATAATAGGATTGATTTGAGCACAAGCAAAGTATTTTGAAACAGGTTAAGATAGATTAAAAAAAAGGTGACTAAAATTGAACCCATCTTGTACAAAAGAGATCCTGAGAGTGAGAAATTTTGGTAGGCAAGAAAAATGAAAAGTAAAAATGAGTAGAATAATTAGCTATTTTTGTATACTTTATATTTTTTGATTTGCAAAAGGAACTATAAGAATCATATTTATCTTCAAAATCTGAATGTAATCCTATATTATTGTGATGTTTCATTTTTTGTTTTTGTAGTGGATCCAAAGTATATATTAAATAGTGCTTAGTCAGAAATTCTTGCACTATTTAGATAGCATTGCAAGTCATTTGTAAAATTAATATTTATTCATAATCATTTGAAGTCTGTCACAGAGAATGCAACATATATGCAAATAAAAGAAGTAATGGATGAGAAGATTTTGTATAAAATTATAACAAATATGTAGCCAGACATATATATGACAGAAATTAAAAATTGATCATAATTAAAATCATATGACTGAGAATAGGAAAAAACATCAAATTTTCTTAGTTTATAACTGGCACATATGATTATATTGAAGAAAAAGAATTCAGTGCATGACATTTTATTGTACTATTTTCATAATACATTCTACATATATAAAGAAACAGCTAAACAAACTTTTAAGCATAATAGTAATATACTCTTAATATTTAAAAATAAAGTTAATCATAATAGCTTTGCATATATTACCTCTAAATTGTAAATGTGGAAATATTTATCTCGGTATTTTATAAATTCAAATATTCTTAGATGCACATTAATTAAGTTTCTTAGAAAATCAAATATTGCTTTTGGAAAACAACAAAACATGCTTTGATAAGAATGCTTCAGATAAGATTGAAAAAAAAAATCAAATGAGTTTCGCCTATTATTCAATAAAATAAAACTAAGATACATGCAACAATATTTAAAATTGTATTTGCAAACACCACAATAAAAAAATAGGTTATTATTACATAAAAAATTGCAATTTTCTATTAAAATATTGCATTGTAAATACTGGATGCAACTGGATCTGCGTAGGCAAAGCATGGGGTTCTGACACTACAAAAGCAAAAATACAGAGGATTTTAAGGAAACACATAGGTTTGCTCTTTATAAAATCGAGTTCTTATAATCCTAATCCCTTAAATTAGAAAAAAAAATGTGGGTTTCATAAAAGATAGTAGAAAGTTTTCAGGAATGAAAAGTACTGTTTGTATTAAATTTTGAAAAATATGAACATCTTTACCCGTGCAAGCATTTTCCATCGCATCTTTGCAATTGAGTAATTAGATTGTTCATTTGTAGGCAAAATGTTAAATCTCGCATTCCTAAAATCGACAGCCATTCTTGTTTACCTCGTAAGCTCCATAATCCTAATAGAAAGTTGAAATCTCAAAGAAAAACGAAACTCAGCGCATGAGTAAACTTTCAGAACACGAATGACGTCAATAACAGCTGAGTTTGATTTCAATGAATCTCATATCGATATTCGAGACGAGTTGGAATATTTTTTGAGTAATTTTGTTTCGCTATATGGCAATGATTGTGTAGAAAAATGAATGAATTAATACTGTCAAAAGCAAAATGTTTATTTGCGAAATTTTCCCATATTGCTCGTGCCAGGTGAGGTATTTTTAAACCTTTTCATACATTCCTACAATTCCATTATAACAGTTGAAATTTGATTCTGCAATATCTTCCTATCTCTTTTCAACAATTTATCCATCAAGCATATTTCAATAAAGTGCGCGGGAATATTTAAATTGTGTTGCGCTGTATATTTTAATAGTTGTAGAAAAACTAATGAAACAACATTAACAACCAAAATATTCTTTGTGATTTAGAACGTTTTCTTTGTTGAATATTAAAGCTTTGAACATTTTAATATTAGTTAGAACTTTAAATTTATTTAGTTTCTGTTTTGGTTATGTATTAATAAAAAATGCAATTTTAATTTTCTTTAATGTTAATTAGATTTTTTTTTTTAGTTTTAAGTTCTAGTAGTCCATTATTAATTAAATATGAATTTTATTATTTAATTAAAAGATTTAAATTTTATTTAGAAACGAAGTGCATTATTACAATAGTATAACTAGAAAGTTTTACTTTAAAATGACTGATCAGTTTGTTGCTGCCAACACAATGAATCAGAATTTAACTTGCGAAGAAAAGTGTGATTCTAAGAAAGAACCTGTTCAAAAAAGGTATATAAATTAATTTTATGATTCTATTCATTCAAATGTTTTTTTAGTTAAAATATGATTAAATGAAGATGGCAAAGTTTACCATACCACATAGTTAAATTTTTATAATAAACATGGATTTTCAAAATAATTGATGTTTAAAAATTTCACTTTTAGTCATTTGACTTGCTTAAATTTTGAGGATCAAAATAGAGCCTATAAAATAATAGGATTTGTTTTGCTATTGTGATAAATAGGTAAATCATCTGTTCTCAACTTAATCGCCAAGTGTTGAGGCTGTTTTTTTATTTGATAGGATTTCTCTTTTGTTTTATTTTTGTATGAGTATATTTTATGGGAAAAATAGATTGTTTTCAACCATATTGCTGACAAACTCATTTTCATTCTATGCTTATTAGTTTTTGTTATTTATCAAAATTTCTTTTATATAAAAGATGATCCAATTTTAAGAGTAAAATTGTGAGAAAAATACCACTGTTTATATAACACATGTATACAAAAAATAATAATAATGCCTCTGGTTATGTACATAAAACAAGCTTGTTTGCAGATAAACCTTGGTTTCATGTGGGTTATTTATTTATTTATTTTTTTACAGAATGTGAATAATAAAATGATTACCCTAAAATGCTGCATTAGTTAAAGCGCTGGGCACAGATGCTAATCCAGGATTTCAATTTTGAATTTTTTTGGCAATGAAGAAATGTCAAAATTGATGTAAATACTAGGATTGCCAAAATTGAATTTTCTGTATAATTCTATATGTCTCCAATACCTATTACTTAATAAAAATCAGGTTGCCAGATGCATAAAAAAATCTGCCAAAAAACACCAAGTTCAGATTTTGGCATCCATCTGTGCCTTAATTTGTTTTATTATTCTGGCCAAGTCTACAGATGCCTATAGGTTTTCTGAACAGATCTAGTTAGTTTAATAGATGGTGCCAGCAAAAATGTTTGTTATATTTAGAAAAACAAAAATAGAGAAAACAGACAATTCTAGTTGAGAATGTAAAGTTTTGCTTGATGAATTTATATAAAATCCTAAATAAAATTTTAATGTTACTGTAATATTTATGGTGAAGAAACTATAGTGCTGTGTTGTGTCTTTTGTCTTCAGTTGTGTAATAATGCCATATAGTGTAAAATTGAAAGAACTGTTAAATTAAAATAAGTAGCAAAATAAAATTGAAGTGAATCTTTTGAGAAATATATTGCTCTTATGTTTTTAGAGTGACTCATTGTGTGTGTGTAGACATAGTTTGACTGTAAGAACTTCTGGTTTGATCTCTGTCAATGTAAAATAATTTGGAAAGAGAGTTACATTTCTGCTTTCTGCATGTACACCTATCTTGCTTACAATAGTATAGCTATCTTAATTTTGCTCTTGCAATGTGAATATAGCTCATTACCTTTAAAATCTAGTCTGCACTTGGACAACATGCAATATTAGAGACACTAATATTGCATAATGTCCAAGTGCAGACTTTGGTTGTAGATTATTATTAAACATATCAAACTGTGATCATGAAAAGATTAAAGTACAAAAGCTAGAAATTTATATTATTTTGATATCATAAATACTTATATAAATGACTTAAATATAAGCCTAATTGAACAGATAGGTTTCAAAAATGGATGCATAGTGATTGAATAGTTTGAAAATGAATATGAAAATCATAGAAAACAGTGTTGGCCAAGCTCCTTAATAATCTGAGATATTTTTCATATTTTGAAATTTTTCGCAAGCTGCTGTTAAATACTTATTTGAAAGATATTCAAAAAAAGTATTAAAATTTTTTTTACAGAAATTATATTTATTGAAAACATAAATGAAAGTACAAAATATATGTATTGAATTTATATATTTAAAATTTGGTGAATGATTGATGGCAGTACTTCTCAGTAATTCTTTGAGATGCTGATTAGTTAATACTGATAACTGTTTGGATTTTACAAATTTTAAAGTGGAATAAAATTATTCATGTTAGTATGATGTTCCAAATATTGAAAAAGTTCAGCAGCATTTTTTAATTTAAATACTTTGAATTTGGTACAATATTTAAATATCGACATTGACTTCTATTTTAATTGTAGAGCTTGATTTTCTTGCATCTCTGTTAATTTGAATTCTCTAGATGCTTTTTGGGTCACAATTATATTGGAAATGTAAAACTCACCTTGAATTATGTTAATTACAAATTGATTCAGAAAAAAATAAACAGACCGTTTAAAATATGTCAAGTCTTTAAATCGATATTGATCAATATGCTTTTTTTTCATCAATATTCATTTTAGCTTTTTTATATATTTGTTGAGTTTATCATATTTAATTTTCGAACAAATTTTTTTAATTCAAAGAAAATGTTTTATTTTTAACACTACTGTTTGAGATTTATGTCTATAATAATTAGTGCTCGTACATATATTTTCTGAAAGCTCTGAGGAATGTTGACCTCTTGGTGAACTCTTCTCTTGAGTGTTATTGGTTGGGTTCTCGAAACTTTAGCTTTTATTTTTTATTCTCCATTTAAAAAAGTCATGCAAAAGGGATTCATGAGAAATTGACTGGAAAATTTTACATCTATGCTTGGAATCACAAGAATTTAATTGATGTTTCGAACTATAACATCTTAAACATAACTTGAATTTCTTGATTAAGAAAAATCTTTGTTCCAGCCTTTAAAAATTTTGTTCATTTGAAAATCAGGTGATATTGTGTTGAGTTACAAATTAAATCCTGGGATTTATTTACATTAGAGTCAACGAAAAGCTTTTTATTTTATTGCCCATTTTCAGCTTTAACTGAGAAGATGTGTGCACATTTTCTAAAAATTGACATCATCCCTTTAAAACTCAATAAATTCATTCTACTTGTGTAATTTGGATGTTTTAAGCAACATTTTGTAGAGCCTCCTTGATTCCTTATCTACTTTTTGTTAAACAACTTTAATCAAAATATTAGCACTTAAATCATCAAATCCCAAATTTAAAGATTTAAGAGCTCTACAGTGTCTAATCACCTTGTCTAGTCAAAACCCTACTTCAATTGCTGATTCCTAGTTATTTTTTTCTAAATTTATTTATCCCAGAATATCTGACCCCTCAGGGGTTTACCTTCTTTAGGTAAATATGGGTGTCGCAATCCCAAGGTACCCTAGCGATCTGTCCTCTTCTTTCTTTTCTTCTCCTTTCCATCTCTCAGGGGTTTACCTTCTTCAGGTAAATATGGGTGTCGCTATCCTAAGGTACCCTAGCGATCTTTATCCTTTTTTTTTCCTTCCTGTCCTCTACTTTTCTCTTTTTTTTTTCCTATTCTTTGTCGTCGTCGAGATCAAGACTTCTTGCTTGTGTTGCATCTTGCTTTTCAATGGGTTTTATATCCATTTTTTTCCCTTTGGTCTTCCACCCCATATGTTAGCCGTGTATGGCGTCCCGTAAGGGGGAAATTGGTGTTCTGGGGTCCCTTAGCGTTCCCTTTGGCCCAGGCTTCTCTGTAGATGGGTGGCTGGAGTGAGCCCGCTCTCAGTCAATCGGCTGGTGCTATGTTAGGATTTTATTTTACTCCTTGCATGGTGCTGTAGGGCTAGTCCTGCATTTTGGGTTGTGCGGACATGTTCGCTAGATCCTCAACCCAACATGTAGTACTATATCCTGGTGATACCCCTAAGGTAAGTGCCGAGGCTGGCTTTTGCCAGAGCCGGTAACTGCCTTTCCTTGTTGGGCTCTGTGATGGGCGGGGGCCCACTGGGATGAACATTTCTCTTTCTCATGGGTCCAAAAAATTCTGGTCACGGCGAGGGCCTTAACTCGTCACAAATTGATAATAAGTTTGACAGACTTGGAAATTGTTACCCAAAATTCATATTAATACAGAACGAGGGCATGCTTAAGCAAATGTCACCTTTCAAAATTCTCAAGCAGATTAAAGCAGTTGCAGGAGAACCTAATAATGTAAAAAAACTAAGATCAGGAGATTTACTAATCGAGAGTTCATCTGCTCTACAATCAAAGTCTCTTTTATCTTTAAACGTTTTTGGAGAAATTCCAATCATAGCCTCGAGTCATAAATCACTCAATCAATGCCGTGGTTTAATTTCAGAGATAGACCTTTTATCAGTATCTGAAACTGAGATCCTGGAAGAATTAAAAGATCAAAAAGTCTGCAATGTCCGTCGAATCATCATCCATCGAGGTGAAGAAATTTTCCCCACAAAAAATTTGATACTAACTTTTGACTGTCCCAATCTTCCGAAATCAATAAAAGCAGGTTACCTGACCTGTCCCGTAAGACCTTATATCCCAAACCCCATAAGATGCTTTAATTGTAACAGATTTGGACACTCTAAAATGTTTTGCAGATCAAAAGCTACATGCACTCGATGCTCAAGTCTGGAACACCAAGAATCTGACTGTAAATCTGAACCATTTTGTATAAACTGTAAAAAAACCATAGCGCATCTTCTAAGACCTGATCACACTGGCAACATGAAAAAGAAGTTCAACGGATTAAAACGACGCAAAAGATCTCATATCAAGAAGCTAAAAAACAACTGCAAAATACAGCAACTAATTTCAAGAAACCATATGCCCATGTACTGAAAAAAACAGTATCAACTGCTGTACAAACAGACACTTAATCAATTATCTTTTTTAAACCTGAAACGCATGGCAAACCTATTACAGAGAAGTCCACATTTATAAAGCCACAAAAAACGAGTGACTCTGATAACAGAAAAAAACTTAAGATTAAAGATCAATCAAATGTAACTGCTTTCAAATCCAGCCTTCTTACAGACAGCCATAGCGATATGGATACTGATATTGATAACTTTGAGTTGATTACGAAGAACAGATCACGTCACTGTAAAAAAGAACCCATCATAATGGTGGTTCTTATTTCTTGGAATTGCTATGGACTCCACACGCATATATCTGACATTAAAGACATAATAAATACTCTCCTGCTTGTCTAACACTCTAAGAAACCAACTTGAAATCTCATACTACTTGGAAAATAAAAGGCTACACGCCTTATCGAATGGACATACCTGATGATTCTATATCAGGTGGGGTGTGCATTCTTGCTTCGAATAATTACCCCCACACAATATTCCAATTACGTACTTCGCTGCAAGCTGTGGCAGTTGCGATACACATTAATTTTCGAATCACTGTCTGTAACATTTACCTACCACCACGTAATGTCATTTCCCAAAGCAACTTAAATAAATTATTGCAACAACTTCCCGTTCCTTATGTATTAATAGGTGATTTTAATGGACATAGTGCTCTATGGGGAAGTACTAATACAAATTCTCGAGGACGACAGATCGAATAACTGATCACTGCCTCTGTCTGCTAAATAACGATGAAAAAACTCAGTTTCATGCTCCTACAAAAACATTTCATTCCATAGATTTGGCTATTTGCTCTCCTATTTTATTTCCTCATCTAGACCTGACCACTGAGAATGATTTGTATAACATTGACCATTTTCCTGTAATCCTTACTTTTGCTGATCCACCTTCTAATCGCTTACAACCTGCCACCTTTAAGTATCATAAGGCAGACTGGCATTCTTTTGCAGAACTGGCAATTATTACAGAAGAAATGATTACAAACACTGATATAAATGATGCTGTTATTAAAGCCACAAATACTATTATGAAAGCTGCTGAAATATCCATTCCAAAATATTCCTCTCATCCTCGAAAATTGCGGAAACCCTGGTGGAATGAAAGCTGTGCAAAAGCCTTCCGTGAACAAAAAAAGTTTTGGAACATTTTTCGAAGACATCCTACTATCAATAATCTAATTATCTTTTAGAAAGCAAAGGCTGTAGCCTGCAAGATTCGTGGTCAAAGTCAAAGGGACTCTTGGATGCGATATACTCAAAATATTACATCTAGCACTCCTAGCAAGCTTGTTTGGAAAAAAGTGAAAGCAGCTAATGGCTTGTACCAAGAATTCTCTTTCCCGATATTGAATACTAACACTGCAGTTTATTCTTCTCCCGAAGAAGTAGTTAATAAAATTGGCGAAACATTCTCTGGTGTGTCCAAATCTGGCTCTTACACACCTTTTTTCCAAGAGTATAAGAGTCGTACTGAGCAGATCAGCATACATTTTAATAATTCTGAACAGTTGCCCTACAACTACGAATTTAACATGTATGAGCTACAAAAAACTCTATCCAAGACCCATAATAGCAGCCCAGGTCCAGATGGAATTACTTATCAAATGCTCCGCCATCTAAGCCCAGTCTCTCTTACCAATATCCTGTTCCTCTTCAACAGAATCTGGCAGGAAAATATTTTCCCTTCTATGTGGCAAGAAGCAATAGTTATTCCCATCCTAAAACCAGGAAAAGATCCTAAAGACCCTTTAAGTTATCGTCCTATAGCCTTAACCGGCTGCTTTTGTAAAACAATGGAACGCATGGTAAATAACCGTCTTGTTTTTGTTTTAGAAAACAATAGGTGCATACATCAGCAGCAAAGTGGTTTCCGTCAGGGTAGATCTACGTTAGACAATATTAATTTGGAAAATGACGTTAGAACCGCTTTCGTTCGTCGGAACCATCTTGTATCAATATTCTTAGATATTGAGAAGGCCTACGATAGAACCTGGCGCTATGGAATTATTAGGACCTTACATAGCTTTAATCTCCGTGGTAACCTATCACTTTTTATTCAAAACTTCTTACAAAAAAGAAGTTTTAAAGTGTGCATTGGGTCTGTTTTATCTAGATCATTTGTTCAACTGAGGGCGTTCCTCAGGGTAGTGTACTTAGTGTAACATTATTTATTGTCTATATTTCCAAGAATTTATCTGTATTACCTTCTTATGTTAAAAGTACACTTTACGTGGATGACTTGCAGATTTCCTGTCAAGGTTCAGATATACATTCAATTGAACGACAGCTACAGTTGGCTATAAATCAAATTACCGACTGGTATGACAAAAATGGCTATACCATTTCATCAAGTAAGAGCAGATGCATCCATTTTTGTAGGAAACGTGGCCTTCACCCTGATCCCAATATCCAACTTCAGGAGGTATCCATTCCTGTTGTTAAAGAGTTACGATACCTTGGGGTAATTTTTGATAACAAACTTACCTTCTTGCCCCATATATTACATTTGCGCAAGAAGTGCGAAAGATCTCTTAACATACTAAAAGTTCTTTCCAATACTTCTTGGAGTGCAGATCGAAAATCATTGTGCAGAATATACCAGTCTGTTATATTATCCCGTATCGATTATGGGAGTGTGGCTTATGGCTCAGCTTCAAAGTCTGATCTAAAATGGTTAGACCTGATTCATTACGCTGCACTTCGTATCTATAGGGGAGCGTTTCGCACCTCACCTGTCGACAATCTCTATGTTAACTGCAACATACCTCCTTTAAAACTTCAACGCATCAAGCTTTCCCTTAATTATTATTTCAAGAGTTTTTCTACTCTAAACCATCCACTAAGGTCTGCTAGATTTGACTCTACGTTAAAGAGACTTTTTAACGCTTGTCCTTCTTGCACTTCTCCCTTTTATGCTAGGATTCAACCTCTTATAGAGGAAGCTGATCTTTTAACTCCAGTTGAGATTGCTGACTACAATAATATTCCCCCATGGACTTTTCCACAAATACGCTGTTTAAGCAACTTTGCTCTGTTTAACAAAGAACATACTGATCCCATAATTTTCAAACAAATTTATGCTATTCATCGGAATCAATTTCAGGATTACTTCCCAATCTTTACTGATGGATCAAAAACAGAAAGAACTTAACATTCGGCTGTGGCATAGTTTATGGCACTAATATCTATAGTTATTGTCTTCCGTCAATCTGTTCTATTTATACTGCTGAAATTGTTGCCATTTTGAAAGCTCTTAACATAATCAAGTGCTCTCGCAACCGCAAGTTCTGCATTTATACTGACAGTATGAGCATTATGAAACAGCTCAAATTTCCTCAACATTTCATCCCCTGATTTATAAAATCTTAGCTTTGTTAAATGAAATGTCTCATAATGGTTTCGAAATATTGTTTTGCTGGATACCTAGTCATGTCGGTATTACTGGCAATGAATTAGCAGGCTTAGCTGCTAAAGAAGGTAAAGACCCTGTAGACCAAGCAATCCCTTACACTGATATCAAGCATTCAATCTTTGTATCTACGCATTCTGTTTGGCAGAATTCTTGGAATACGCAAGTAACAAACAAACTTTTCTGTGTTAAACCTTTCATTCGGAACTGGAGTAATATCTCATACAGACGTGCTGACGTTATTTTATCCAGACTTCGAATCGGTCATACTCGTTTGACACATAGTTATATTTTATTTAAGGAACCTGCACCTCAATGTTCGAGCTGTAAAATAGTTTTAACTGTATATCATATCTTAATTGAATGTCCTAATTTTAACCATCTTCGTCTTACGTTTTTCCACAACACTGTCTTAAATTTATTGGACTTGATTGGGGAAATACCTCATTCAAATATCTTTGCTTTCTTAAGGACTATCAGAATTTTGCACTGCTTATAACGCATTCTCTTTACTCCAAATTAAATTTCAAGTAAGATTCAAATTTACAATTTTTTAATGCAAAAAACTTGTTTCACCAATTTTATAATGGATATTTTATTTTGATCTGATAGAATTTTAAACTTTCGTTCGGTGCAGTATGTCCTTCTTGGATTTTGCGCCAGAAAAAAGACAATCACTCACTCACCCCAGAATATCTGAATTAACTATAAGCTTTTTCTTATCATTGCATTTCTGTAATGGCTGAAAAAGTGAAGAAAAAATATCTTCTGTTCTTTGAATTTGTTGTGCATTTCCAATTAAGCAGGATTGCAAGTAAAATGATTTGTGAGCTTCATCTAAATACTCATTATAAGAAATCTGTTTCAAACTGTGTTTTAAAATTATACTAGTCCTTATAATGTCTAGAAGATTTTAAAAGAGGAATGCCTGGTAATTTTACCTTTATACTGCTACAATTTTACATTAGCATTTTATTAAAAGAAAGGCGATCCTGCTGTACCAAAAACTTGTGCACTTACCTGGCAACTCTTTCTGAAGGAACTATAACAATGAGATCCCTAGAAATCTTAAGACTCAAACTGGCTTCATCCAAGCTGCCCAGAGAGAATCCGATGCTTTAAATTTGAGTAGATACTATTTAATTTTACTTCCTCCTACTTGTCCTACAGATTATCTGAATTTGAATATAAATTTTGATCTTATTCAAAAAGTTGTTAAAAAAGAAATGGGTGATATACAACTAAGATCTTTTGCAATAGAGACTATTGTGGTTCGCTATCCTGAAAATGAATGGTTCTATGTTAGAAAGAACACATGTTGCAGGAGCAGGTATCCACTGGGAGCTTTTCAGTTTTTATTTACCAATGGGTCCTCTTTCCACAGCCTTTGATGGTAAAATTGAAGCTATTACAGTAGCTATCCAACAGCTATCGATTTGCAGTCACTTTTTTAAAAGAATTGTCATTTTGCCAAATTTTAAGAGTGCGCTTCAAACTCTTTTGAATAATCAATATAGTTCCCAAACAATTTTATAATGTAGACCTTTGCTTAAGGCTCTGGCACAATGAATTTCTTTCAAGTGGATCCCTGCCCATTGTGGTATTTTGGGCAATGAAAAGGCTGATTCACGGCTATCAAAGAAGCCTTGATAGACCAACGCATAAATTGCCCTTTTACATTGTTTCTTAACCTCACTCTCAAGAAGACTCGTAAACAAGATATGGTTCAACGTGCGACGCACAAGAGATGGAAGATTTTGGGGGAGGAAAGAACTGTTTCCGTTTTTCCAAGAAAGACTGCAGTGGCCCATTTTAGAGGTCAAACTAGGGTGGATTCCTCGAACTGTGTTTTGTGTGACTCTGGTCAACCAGTGACTTTTGAACATTTAAACAGTTGTGTGGTTCTTTCTCAGTATAAGGGCATTGTTGAAAAGTATTGGAGAGCCCGTGAACTAATGGCTTATGCGCTAATGTTTGATATTTGTAAATAAATTTTACATTAGCAAATGACTCAAAATGTTATGTTTCACTTTTTAAGGAGGATTTTAATTTTAACCATCTTACCTCCAATTCTTCAATTTCTTCTTCCATTTGATCAAGGATTTGTTCATTTTCCACTACAGCTTTTTCTTAGCGTAGTACTGGTAGATCCAGTTTAATTAAATCATTTTTACTTCTTGAACATTTTTAATTTTTGCGTCAAAAGTAACTGCATCATTATTCATGGCTTTATCACTTTGAACATATGCCTTTAGTTTTCTTAATTTAGCTTTCAAAGTACCTCCAAAAAAAAAAAATTTAAGGGTCCTTGAAACTCCTGGAATTTTGACTTGATTTCTTGAAAATTGTGAATTACTCCAGGAATTTTTTCTTACCTTGATGCATTCATTTGTTTAAGAAAATATTATTATAATTTTTTGATTTTTTTTTTTTTTTTTTTTTTTTTTTTTGATATTTTAAAATTTTGGAAAACTTAAATTTTGTATTAGTTTTTAATATTGCTATTAAATAGCAGCACTATTGATATTAATTTTTTGTATTCTTAACTGTTGACTTGTATTAACGTTAGTTACAATAATAGCTAGTTCAGCTACAATAATTACATGATAATTGGGTTTAGTAGTATATAGATTTATGTGAAGTAATCACCAAACAAAATCAATAAGTTGCGCAATTAAGACGAGCGATTTTAATTTCTGTTTGATGTTGTTTTCCTCATATTGTATAAAATTCTGTAAATATTAATACTTAACTATAAAATTTTCGTGTTAAAACATACTAATATGTCTGGTGAAAATTGTCTTTTCAATGACCAGTGGTATCTGGAAAAGCCATACAAAGTGACTTTTGCATGGTTCAGTAAAAACATGTGCCCATTGTCTGTTTTACAAAAAAAGACTTCAGTATTTCAAATATGGAAGAATTGGCAATTAAATCCCATATGAAAGGGGAAAAGCATGTATATTTATTAGAAGAAACTACATCTGATAATAAAATCTACTCATTTAAAAGATTTTTTCACTTCTACTGATCCTGTTAAAGAATGTGAATTCAAAGCATACTCTAAAATTTTAGATTCATTTGCTTCTTCAAAAAAGGCTCTAAAAGCTGAAATTCTTTGGGCCCTTAAAGTTTTAAACAGTGGAATTCAGCTACAATTCTTGTAACAATATATATTGCCACTTTCAAGCAATGTTTCCACATAGTGCTTTGCAAAGCAATTCAGTTGTGCTGAAAAATATATGCTTATTTAACAGTTTTTGGAATTCCAACTTATTGAAAGAAAAAGTTAAGAATGTTTCTAATTATGTGCTTCTCTTTGATGAAAGCTTAAATAATCATCTGCATGCGAAATATGGTATTACTCATCCGATACGATGGTATTACCATGGTTAAAACATGGTATTACTCATTCGATTTTTTAAGTTGTTCAACTGAAGATATTTATTTTAAAAAAGTTAATGGTAAGTGCTTAGTATTAGGAACAAGTGGATTACTCCAGTTGTCAATGGATGGCCCAAATGTAAACTAGTATGTTATCACTAAAATCGCTGATTTTTTAAAAGTAAACTTCATTTAAATATTATAAATGTCAGAAACTACAGCCTACACATTCTACACAATGCTTACAGCCATGGATGTTCCTCATTTCCAGAAGTTGAGGTAACAGCAAGTGCAGTTTACAGACTATTTAAGGACTCACCCACTTGTAGGAAGGACTTTGATAGCCTTGATTCAGGCGTAAAATTTCCTTTAAAGTTTTGCAAACCTTGACGGTTAGAAGATACAAGTGTTTTCATCTGATTACTTGAAATGTTATCGTATCGTAAAGCAGATGTCATTTGTTCAAAGCAAAAAATTTCCTGAATATGCTACCAGAACTTTTGATATTGTGCAAAAGTGTGTACTTTTTTTCTGCTAAATGCAATATTTTTATATTTATTGCTTGGGAAGTAGAACCTTTTCTGACACTTTATCAAACTGATAAACAATGTTGCCATTTAAAGCTGAAAATTTTCATGTATTGTTGAAAAGTTTGATGCCAAAGTTTTTAAAAGAATTTTTGTTATCTGAATCTATTGGAAATGTCTAAAAACTCTGAAATTACTCATTATTTTATACAATCTATAACCCAGTATTTTATAGAATGTTGATTATTTAAATAAAATATTTTCTTTTATAGTTGTAAATTTATTGATGGCTTTTGAAATTATCAGTAACAATTTTAACTCAAATAAGTCTCTTTAATGTTTGTAATTATTCATTTTTATTATTTATAGAAATGATTGAAAATCATTGCATGTGCATAATTATATGCATATTTGTTTAAAAACAATTTTATTTTAAATAAATTATAATTTATTTAAAATAATAATAAATTATAATATATAATTTTTCCAATATTAATAAAAAATTTAATTAATTTTGTTTTATATGGCAGAAAAGTTTTTTCTTTGTTAACCTAAGTAGAAATTGACTGTAAATATATTGTGAGTAAAATTTTCTTTTGCTTACGTCAGTAGAAATTGATTTTAATTTTTTTTATTACTTTAAATTTATTATACTACATCATATTAAGTTTGAATATATATATTTGTTAGAAAGAAAATGTTAATTACTGATGATTATAACCTACTAAACAAGATGTATATTCTTTTATCTTTTTATTTATTTATTTTTTTTTTTTGATATTGCTAAGTTAATACATAAATTATAATTAAATTCTAAGTTAAACTACTAAAGTATGTATTCATTTTTGAAAAAATTTTCATTATATGGAATATTTTATTTTTAATATTTGTAAGTATGAATTTGGAATAATTTATTATGGTATATCTTCTATTTCTATACATGTTTATGCTGCAAGTTATGTATGCATAAAATCAAATTTAGCAAAAATATACGGTTATTTTTAAAATGTTATAATTTCATTCTTTTGAAATTTCTTATTTGTATTAAAAAAGGCCAGTGCCATTTGATTACTTATAAAGTATTATTGATTACTTATAAGTGTATTTTATTATGATTTTTAAGTTACAAATTATTATATTTACAAATTGAATTTTCAGAAAAATTTTCTATTTTATAAAATGAGCTTTTTTTTACATATGATTTTTACATTTTTAACATATGATTTATATTTATTTTATTTTTTCATTCATTTATGTTATAAATTTTAACTGAATTTAGAAAAGTTTTACTGAATGTTTTTAAAACTGCAGCCAAATAATTTTTTAGTACACCTGCACTTGGCACATTTGAAGATGGAAGTGAAAAGCAGGTTAATTCCTTGAAAAGATCATTTTCTTTATCTGAAAATGAATTTCCCGTTTTTATCAAAAATGGTTCAAAACTGTCTCCAAGTCAAAGTCCAGTAACCAGGTAATATTTTTCACTGATAGCAAAATCTTTTATTTAAAATACAGAAGTTAAATAAATGGTTATGAAGGGTTAATATTACAATAGATTTTAAGTTAATGAAAGAAAACTATGCTTCAAATCCTTCACTCAATTTCAAAGGACTTAATTTTAAATGCTCTATAAAATTTTTGCATTTTAAAGATTGCAAATACTTCTTAAGTTAAAATTAATTTTTGATGCTGAGCTTTATAACTATATCATTTAAAAAAGTGTTGTAAATGTTCATTACAAACAGTGGAATTTTTAATATAAAATTTAAGAGTAATTTTTTTTTAGATTCCTCTTAATTGCTGTAAGTTCAATGACAACGGTTTAAGTTTCTAAAATATACCAATTGATTTTAATGTGTGATATTCTTGGGATTAGGATAACTAGAGTACAGATTAAGTTAACTCCTTAGTTTTTTAAATTAGATTTCTGTCCTTTTTTTTTTTTTTTTTTTTACTTATGTTAGATTAAAACATAAATTCTGTTTTATATTTTTAGTTTTTGAATTAAAATTATTGCTTGCTTTAAACCAATCAGTGAAGAGCTTGTATATTTTAAAGCTCATATTTTTCATCTGTACTTTGCAATCAGTATAAAGGAATCAATTAAAACTCTTTGTGGATTTACTTTCTTTAAGTAAACTCAAGTGTCATAATCCTGTGCCAGTGATCTATCCTCTTCCTTTTTTTTTCTTTTCCAATTCTTTGCTTCTCTTGAATAGCTCGTCTGCTCTGTTGCTATTAGCTATGCTTGTGGACTAAATCACCCACATATTTGCTGTGGGTGGAGACCTGTGTCCCTGGAATGGAGGATCCTGTTAATTGAGGTCCCAGAGACCACATTTCTTTGGCCTCTGCTTCAGATGAACAGGAGGTGTGTTGTGGTTCTCAATGTATCAATCAGCTTATGGATCAAGCAATTGGTACATCTATTGTATGGCTCATTATAAGTGGAAGCCATCTTAAAAGTGTACCGTGAGCTTATAGACAAGATTAGCATTGGTGCAGTTAGTCTGCACCCTTTGTTTCACTTTATGGTGTGTTGTGACATCAGGTCTTGTATCTTCATATGTTTCGTGTGGAAAAAACTAAAAATTTTTAGTTTGTCTCACAAGCAAAAAATGCCCATGTTAAATGCTAGGTATTTTGTGGTACCAAAAAATCAAGGAAATTTTGAATATGTTTCCTAATTTTTTATTGAAACGGAAAATTCAAGCTATTTAAAGGATACAGATTTTGTTTATTTACATATTATTTAAACTGTTTATTTTATTTTGACATTTTATAATTGTTTCAACTTTGAATAAAAGAGGATAGCTTAAGTCTTGGGACTGGCACACTTTTGTTCTTATTTGTAATTTGCGGCATTAAAACCAACCAACCAATCAAATAGATTAATAAAACTTGAACAGTAAACTCCTGGCCGATCTTAACTCTAAAACACTAATTAATAAATCCAAAAACTTGGAGACAAAGTGAGGAGCCATACTGTAGTTTCGCTTATTATTTATTCTACGCGCATACCGCGTACACACTGCCTATTTTCAAAAAGTGAAAGAAAAATATAGCAAACGACGCTCAGCGCCATCTTGTAGTAATGAATTCACAATTCAATGAATGGGAGCGTGAACAAAACTATTAATAAAATGTAATCAAATATTGCTTGTTTACAAATTTATGAAATTAAATCTAATCAAATTTAAATGTTAAATTAATTTTTATTATTATAATTAAGCTAATTTTAATACAGGTAAATTTGATAGTCTTGTGGTATGTTAAGGATATATTAATTAAATATTAGTTAATTGGATCATTAATTTTGCTCCCGACACACACACACACTGACATTGGAGGTTTTGTGAAGAGACTGGTTCACTGCAATCTGTTTTTCCTAAAAAATTAGTTAAAAATTAAACAAAAATTATTTCACTGTAAAGATTAATTACAGTTTTTAATTTAGATGTTAGGATTATTTTTTTTAAGAAAATGTTTTTAATGTTTAAAGAACTGAGGCATTTATAAATTTAAAAAAGCAGAATGATGTGCTTCTATTAAATATTCTAAATCAACTTAAACTTCTAGCAAGCAAATTTTTTCAAATAAAATTATGGCCTTTGGTACAAGGAGTTAAAGTTTTATTATATTTGTATCTTTTTTGCACATGAAACACAATGACTGTTGTCTGGTTTTGGCCCTGGTTAGACAATAAATCTCTTCTGGTTCACTTGACTTTACTAAATTTTATCAGAAGTTTTTAGAAAGCTTTTGCATAGTTCTTATCTTCATATGTGGCTCTGTAAGGGATAATGCTTAGTGTTTAAGGAATTTTCTTTTATTTGCATATTGATTTGGAGAATTCCTTTGCTGACATTAGAATAACTGTGGTATTTATTTCTTTATCATCCGATTTGAAACAAACAACCATTGTCCATCGATTGGTTTTTTAATTCTGAAATATGATAGACATTTCATTTACAGTATCTACAACTGCTGCATTAATAAACTGAATAATTTCCGATTTTTCTTATCAGTTACTTCAATGACCAAATTTTAAATTATTTGTTATATTTAGTTTTTATTTCAAAGTATTTGATTTTTGCAATAAATGCTTCCTTTTAAATCAGATTATTAGTTATTTTCATCACTATTGTCAATTTTATTGTTTAAAATTGGAAGAAAAACTTTTAACAGAAGGTAAATTTCATTTACTTTCTTACATCCAAGGATCTCCATGATCTTTTGATAAGTCTACTAATAATCAACAAATAATTTCTATTCTCAATAAACATTGGGAGTCTTGAAGTTAGATTTAACACATTTAATAGAAATTAACTTTACAACAAACACATAATTACTTAACATAAAAAGCACACTGCATTAAAAAACGAAACAAAGGAAATATCTAATATTCATTCACATAACATTTTCCCCTGCATGTGACTCAGTATCAGGTAAAGATTGTTTGGCAGTGGCGCTACAGTTGCGCAACTGATGAGAGTTCCATGTCAACTATGTTCAAATTAACGATATCTATCAGCAGAACTGCATATTTCTTCATTTTTATTGGGTTGATCATTATCTTTTGCAAAAGATTCAACTTCGTCTAATCAAGTTCTCAAATGTTCAATCTCATTTTCAAATTCTATTAATTTGCGTTTGTCATTATTTTTTAGAAACGGCAAACTAATGTAAAAAAAACTGGAAAACAGAATTGATCTGCTTAGAGAAGAAATTTTGAAGCAATACTGGTTTCATGGGGCTTGGGCTCACTGATTTACTGTGTGAATTTCAAGAAATGAGTGTTTCAAGCAAAGAAAGAATGGCAAGTGAAAAATAACAAATGTGTGTTCCAAGGAGAGTATCGGACAGCAAAGGATGAACTGAAAGGATCCTTGATTATTGATAAATAATTTTAAGGATATTTGACTACCAATTTTTTCATTCTTGTGAGTTTTTGACCCATTAGATGACTCTGTGTCCCATACAAACTTCAGTGCATTAATGCAGAGTATTTATTATAACGTATTAAATTCAGAACTGAACTACACTTAAGCAGCTTTCAAGAACAGTGTGTCAATGAAAGATATTGTTCTTGCTTAGTTTAAAATGAATTGAAATAAAAAAAAGATCAGTCTCTAAAATGTGAGTCTAATTCATCAAAAGTATGATGGAATTAAAATAAGTACTTGAACAAAATTACAATTTTTAAATATGAAATTTATTTATTTGGATTAAGGAGTTCAAAAGTTTCATGATATCAATATATATATATATATATTTGTGGATTTTTGCTACATCATTTATTAAAAATTATTTTAAATAATCATATGCTTTGTGTTAGAAAGTTTTCTTGCAGATTTTTATCGTTATAGTTGGAGAAAAATATTTAAATATTTTCCCTTTTATTTCACACATAATTGAAATGTTGTAGATCTAATATTTCAGAAGTTTATAAATATTTATGTATATAATTTTTCAGTTTTTGCTTTTCTTCACCATACTTTAAATATTAAAGACTGTCCTCATAAATTTAAATTGTATATCAAAACATATTCCATTCTATCTTAAATTGGTAAATCAAGCAGTTTTCTAGGTTTATGGAAATTGATGAATGCTAGGCTAAGTTGGTGCTTTTTGAAAATTTTGAAAAATAAATGCATAATCATATCATTAAAGTTTATATATATATATGTATATATATATATATATATATATATATATATATATATATATATATATATATATATATATATATGTATATTACTTTAATGCTTTTATAAGCAATTATAAGAAATTAAGTTCTTTATATATGCATATCTTTTCTTTTTTAAGCTAAATATGTATTATTATCAGCACCTAAAAAGAGTGATCATTGAGTTCTGGCTTATTCACTTTCACTACTTCTAAGCTGAGCTAGTAGTTGAATGGTGGTTAGCGCTCTTGGCTTCGGTTCTATAGTTTATGTGTTCGAATCCATCTTTGAATATGGACACTTGTAGTGGTTTGGAATCCTTTTAAAGCTGTAGGACCCGGTCTTAATTAGCCCTGGTGTGTAAAAAATAACTCAAAAAAATTCCCTGCTTCGAACATCTGACTATGCATCTTGCCAATATATATAGAATGAAAAAATACAACTGAAGATTTACTTTTTAAGCAAATAATAATTTTGCGCTGCTAAAATATCCACTATATTTTACTATCCATTGTAGTTAGTATATTTCTATTGTTAAATGATTATTTTTGTGGAGATTCCAAAAAATTTTCTTGTAAATTTTGGTTGTCCTGTACAATTAAAGTATTTTATGTAATTTCATCAGATATACAACTATAGATGATCTTTTCATTACTTTACTTAATTTTAATGATTTAATTTTTCAGTCTAACATTTTAAACCTTCTCTAAATCTTAAATAATCTTAACTTTTTTCCTCTAGTTTATTGCAATTCTTTTACGGATTTTACTCCATTGATCTTGGAAGCTCATTGTTTATTCATGAAATTGGAAAGGCACGTGATTTGCATGTGGCTATGATGGTCAGGCTAGCATTTTCAAAAGCAAATTTTAGACAGTGGTAGGATTAAAGAAGAAAATTTTCTTACATAATGAAATTCACTTTAAAATACTAATTAAGACATTTAATGTAAACATTAGAGTATTCCACCATATAGAATATATGGTATGCCTAATTTTTTTAGAGAAAATTTATTAATTTTTTAAGAATAATTAACTTTAAAAAAAAAAAATTTATAACTTTATTCAATATTTGTTTTGTTTTTGTAAAATGCTTAGGATTTCCGTGTCAGAAAAAATAATTAAATTTTTTTTTCTATGTGAATATTTTTTTTAAAAAAAACATAACTAAGTAATTGTTAATTTGTTTTTAAATTTTAAAAATAGTAATAAAATTTATAGTAAATTTTCCAATTCAATTTAGAATTCTAAATTTTATTTATTGTCTGTAAAAATATTTATAAAAACTAATAAAGATAATTTCTTTAAATTGATTTGAATGTTGGAAATTTATAATAAAAAAATTTCTAAATTTTTTGACTAATTTACTATATTGGTTATTGCCAAGTTATTTACTGCACTCTAATTTCTAAAGTAGAATTTTTCATTTCTTTTAGTTCTATGACTTCTAATTTTACACCAGTCCAAGCAAGAAGAAGCTTGCCATCTAAAAACAATTCATTCTATGTACAGTCTCCCTTAAAATCACCCGCATCTTATCCAGCATTAACAGATGTTACTAGAAGAAGAAGTTTTCCCTTTAGAAAATCTCCTCATACACCACTATCTCGTCCTTATCATGAACGTTGTGTCACTGATCAAACTCCTTTTAGCCCATTAACTTCAAACAGAAAATACAAACGTCTTAGAACTGCTTTACCCTATTATAGCTCTATTGATTTAATAACATTGAAGTCAGAGGCTGGTTTTATTGACACACATTGTCATCTGGATTTTTTATTTCAAAGACAAGGTTATGAAGGTTCTTATCTAGAATACCAGAAGAAGCATAAAGATACTTTTCCAGAATGTTATCAAGGATGTTTAGCTATATTTTGCAATCCATATACATTTAGCAAGGTATATATAAATATATATATATATATATATATATATATATATATATATATAAATTATATTTGAATGTAATTTATATATATATATATATATATATATATATATATATATAAATTATATTTGAATGTAATTTTGAAAAAAATATTTTAATCTTAAATTGATGATTTTAATCATGAATATAAAAATCTGGTTTTCCAGGCAATAATTTTAATGAAACTAATAAATGGATAAATTCAACTTGTTTGTTGAATTACTTATAAACTTTAAAAATAGTTTAATTATAGTAACAAATTTTAATTTTATAATCTAGGGGAATACATCAGAAAACACTCAAAAACAAATATTCAATTGACTTTTTGTAATTTAATGTGATATTTTCTCATATCTTTGCTAAAATACTGCTTACATAACTTTCTTTTGGTTGAATTTTATATTCTGATTTTGAATATATATTATTTGGCTATCAGCTGTCCATAATACTGCAGTGGAATATATGTATTATTTTTGTTTTCCTTGTTGATTTATTTTTAGTTTTTAAAATCCTTAAGAATTTTGAAATTTTATATATAAAAAAATTTTGATTTTTACTGCTCTAAGAAAAATGTGCTTTTAAAAAAATTAGGAAAAAAAAATGCCGAATAAACATATTTATTTTATTATTCAAAAAAAAAAAAGTGACTTAGGTATACACCCTTGAATAGTAATTTATGCTGAAATAAAAGAATAGATAACATATCTTAGAAAGTATTTTTCAAAATAATTTATTCTTTAATTTTTTTTTATTTTCAATCTGTTTGAGTGTTTTATGTTTCAATCACTTATATATAGTTTTAAACACAGAATATTTGTGATTTGCTGTATATAAATGTAAACTTTCTGATAATTACATTCAACACACACACATTATAAACATAATTGTAGAACAAACATATTTTATTTACAATTAGTCTTTCATGTTGCCAATAGCTTTTTCAAAAAAAATTATAAATCACAAGTTTAATCTTTTTAAGTTTGTACAGTTTTCTCCATATCTGTAATTTATCTGATTGAATTTCCTTCTTATCTATGATTTCTAAGTTGCGAAATGTTGCTTTTATTCCACATAATTTGATGTGAATGACTTTTCATTTAAAACATATTTAATATATTAAGGTAATTATCGGTATAAAACATTTGAAATTAATGTTATTTTTAATGTTTTATTCATTAAATTACCTTGATGTGCTAAGTAAATGATTCATCAACAATATGTAAATATTTTCCCTCTTTATTATTTGTATTTATAATTTTGAATTAAATACAATTTTTTTGACAACATTTATTGTTTTCATATCATTCAATGCATATAATGTAATTTAATTTTGTTTAATATTTTTATACCTTTATATTTTGCGTTGCTATACAACTACCATTATTTATGTATTTTGCATATTTATTATTTAAAACATTATAATTTAAACTTCATAAATGATACTAATTGCACTGAAATTTTAGCATGGCATTATAGAAATATTAAAATCAGTTGCTTTCCAAAACATATGAAGTATATTGACAAATATAATTGCAGACTTTTTTCATTTCTGAAATAAGTTGTATTGTGTTACGAAATTATTTCATTTTATATTTATCATGTTAAAGTGACATTTTTTATGAAAGTAATTTAAAGTGTATTCTTCAAACAAAATATATTTCAGATATAGCAATCTGTATATAAAATTCAAAATGTCTTTTAAATTTCTACAGTTATTGCTTTACGTTGACAGTAAATCGTGAACATGAGGCAGTATAAGAATTTGTAAGAATACCAATCAGTTACCTATAGAGTAACATAAGTAAAATAGATTAAAGTGATACTTTGTAAGTCATTCGTGATTTTTTTTAAATTAAAAACTGAACATGCTTGTTCATGAACTTCACTTGAATATTAATAAATTCTTTATTAAAAGAAAAAAATATTTATTCGGAGTATAAATGATTATATATTTATCTAAGTAAAAATGATTAGATAAATATTTTAAATAAATATTTTTTTGGTGTAAATTAAAATTAAGTTGAAATTACTTTTTAGAATTATTTATGGGAAAAATACATTGAAGAAGAAAACGTATGGGCCTCATTTGGTTGTCACCCACATAATGCTAAAGACTATAATGATGAAATAGAAGAATCACTCAAAACTGCTCTCGAACATCCTAAAGTGCGAGCCTTGGGAGAAATTGGCTTAGACTATTCAAATCGGTATGTATCATAGCTACAGGTGTGTCTGAAATACCTTTATATTTCAAAACCTCATTTATTTTAGAAAGAATTGGACTAATCAATTTGAAAAAAGTCTTTATTCTTTTTGTTTGTTGAAATATTTTTATAAATTATGATAATGTGAATGCTTTCATTGTACTTAGGTTTTTCTAAAATAGAATCATTTAAACCACAGTCAAAATAACTTGCTGGTCTAATTTTAAAAGTAACATTAATGCTAAATCACTTATAAAATTAATGCAAATTTCATTTTAAAATTATGTATTTTATTTGATTCTTTTTAATCTCACAATGTTATTTCTTACTACAAATTATTTTTCATTTAGGTTTCAAATTATCTAAATATATGACTTCATCTAATTTATAAAATTATTTTTCTATAGCAATAATTGCTTAAGAGAACAACAACATAAAGTTTTCAAACGTCAATTGAAGATTGCTATTGCAAAAAAGTTACCATTAGTAATACATTGTAGAGATGCTCATGCAGATGGAATGGCAATCATGAAAGAAGTAAATATATTAAAATTATAAATTACGAATTAGACTACCAGTAGGTATTCCTTAGGATCAAATTAATTGGGCTATAATTTCTATATTGTATAAAAAATATTGATGCTTGTAAAATTTGAATTTCTTTTTTGATGTGTGTAAATCAACTTTCTAAATAATTCATTTATCAATAACTCTATCAAGAAAATTGTTAATGTAACAAAGTGTTTAAAAAATCATTACTAACAAATCTTACTGCACTCAAAATCAGTATCTCATTTCTAGGTAAGTTTTAATGGATTTATCAATATTTAATAGATCTTTAAGAAAACCATCCAAACTATTAAATTTAAAAAATGGTCATGAATTGAAAAAAAAACTAAACAGAACTTCTGTGCACTATGAATTTAATAAATAAAAAAAAGTCAATGTAATTAGTTTAAAAAAATAATTATTTATGCATTGTAAAAAACATTAATTTTAGATTCAAAAACAAAACATTTCTTTCCTAAACTCTTACATTAAATTGTTATAAAAATGTGGTTTTTTGGTTTTACTTATGGTAGTAAATAATATAAATATTGGTAATTAAAAAATGTAGTTGTAATCTGGAATATAAAATATAATAGTTTAAAATTTTAATAGTTTTAAGTCATTAAAAAGAATTGTTTTAAAGTAATTATTTAATATGCATAATAAATGTTTGAAAAGCACTTAAAATATATAATTTTAGAATTACTTTAATTTGTGGGAAAAGTTTATGTATTTAATATATTAAATGGAAATGTTGGATAATATTTATTGGTTTAATTTTCTGATATTTCTTAGTAATCTATTGCTAATTATAGTTTCTATCTATTACTTTCAATATGATTATTTATATTGTCAGCACATTAGGATTTGTAATTACTAAAAATGTAATAAAGAAAAACGAAATATCTGTGACAGTAATGAAAAATATTAGTTTTTAACAACGAAAACTCTCATTGAACTATGAAATAACTATATGGTTTTTAATATAGATTTTAGGGTTAGACATTTAATTTTTCATTTTCTCAGTGTTGCTATTCCATTTCATTTTAAATTCTAGTTTTCTGTTTCAATTTTTACAGGCATTACCTACTTTTTCAAAAATATAATCATTGTATTCCTTCATATATTGCTGATAAAACGGTTATTTGATTGGAAGAAAATTTCTATTCCACAGATTTCCATGCTCTTTATACATTTCTTAAATGCATGTAAGTTGATATAGTTTTACCTGAGGAAGCCATAACTATACTCTTATATGCTTGACCATACAATGTATGCTTTTTAGTTGAATTGTAGTCTTATTACTAAACTATGTATGATCTTAAAGAAAAAAGCAGTATAAGGTTTTATATTTAAAGGAATTCAGTTTTTTTTTTTTTTTTTTTTTTTTTTTTTTATTATTATTTCAAAATACCTTTTTAATCCATTTTTAATGTAGTTTGATTAAGGTACCTGAACACGTTCAGAGCACTTTTTTTTAAATACACTGCATATATACATTGTAACGATTTTTTCTTATTTCACTTTAGAAAACATTAATATTAAGCTACTAAAAGTTAATGTATTTCAATATTATATTCTTCAGAAATGTTAAATATGTATACAATTTTAAACATATTTGAAAAAAATTAATACCAAATAAATCTATATGCTGTTATCTAGAGCATGTACTAAAATTTTAAGTGTTTGTTAAAAAAATAAAAAAAATACGGCCAGTTGAAAATTTATACTGAAATTTTAGCCAAAATTTCTAGGCCATTATTTGAATAACAGGCCATAATTGGGGAAATATTTTAGTGATTAAAATTCTTTTAGTACATTCCCTAGAAAACAATATACAGATCACGCTCATGAAACTCCATAGAGATATTATAAAAATATTTTAAGTTAATGTTTTTGAAGCATGCAAATTATTGGTAAAAGCCAGTTCTGAGATTCGCATTTAAAGATTAAAGTGTTGTGTCTTTATAAGAAATTCTCATATTTGCTGATTAATTTTTTTTTATTTGATTTTCTGATTGATTTCCGGAACAGTAATTATTTTATGTATCTTTTAAAAGCTTACTAAATTTATATTTCAAAATTAAACACTGTTTAAACTAATTTTTAACATCATTCTGGCCCTTCGAATGCCCACTTCCGGTCCTTTAAATATGTCCACTTTTGATTTCCTGATCTTTACGAAATCTTTAATATCTCGGAATCTAATTAACGTACAGACAAAAACAAACCTGTTTTAGAAAGCTATTTAAATTTCTTATTTAATGAAAGAATAAAATAAATTTATCATTTTTTGTCAAAATTGACATTTTTAACATGTATGGGTACCTTAAAGAAGTCAAAAAAGATTTTTAAATAAAAGATCTAATAATTTAACTATCTAGAGTAATTTAAAACAAACACATCTTTTTTTGAAATGTGTAAATCTCCTCAAATATTAGAAGTAATCAGTTGCTCGGGACTTTGAATTATTGATGTTTTATTTAAAATATTTTGTAATGTAAACAGTTTAGCATTATTCTTGAAATATTTGCATTTGTTATAGGATATATTTATTATTCTCAAAATATTGCACAGTTGCTTTAATTCTAAGCAAAAGTTTTGTTATAACTATATGCATATTCTTCTACATATTACTATATAAAATTGAAGAAATTGTAGTTTTAAGATTTTAAATATTAACAGATATGAGAAGCAAAGAATATCTAAGTAAAAATAGTATTTGGTTATAGTAAAATTTAATCATCACTCTGATTCTTTTTTTTTTTTAAATATAACTAACTCGTCAAAGTATGAATTAAAATGTTAATTAATAGGTTTACATTTAATTTGGAACTTCTTTTTTAGATCTTTTGTAGCATCTTGTTACTTTTTACATTGCTAAATATAGAATTTTTAACAAAACTAAAATGAATGGCAATCATGAAAGAAGTTTAACAGAAATGATATTAAAGTGTTAAAGCTTTTAAAAAATGATATGAAGGCAGAAGGTAATCTTTTAAAGGAGGGGAATAACCTTAAAAAATTCCTATGACAATATTTTATTAATGCACTTACCATAATTTCTAAATAGTTGCTTCGTATGAAATTCAATGGATTTAATTTACTGATGCTCAGAATTTAAAGAAATGGACATTTTCAATGAGAAATGAAAGATTATGCTTACTTTTAAGAAATGTTATTTATTATTGGTGTAGCTTTTTCTGCATTAAAAATTAAGGCAAATGCTTTAAAAAATATTTTAGATAATTTGGTTTAAAATTTTTGCTTGGAGCACATTTGCACAAAAAATTCTTACATGCTTAAATTTTTAATTCTTAAATGTATAAAATAAATTTATATTTTAATTCAGTGATCATGTTTAGCAAGTTTTTTTCATTTCCAAAATTCTATAAAATTTTTCTAGAAATAAAAGAAAGTTAGGAAAATAATTATATATTTTATTTTTCTCAATTTTCATTAGTTTTTGAAATATTTATTTCAAGTATTTCATTTAACTAAAAGTTTTTAAAACATATTATGTGCAAGTAATAAGGAAACGAAGCTCATACATAAAGAAAAGTTCTGAATCTATAATTTATTACTAATAATCCTTAAGTTAAAACTATTTTTAAAATTATTCATTGTTGACTTTAAAATTCATTTTTGACTTTGAAAAATTGAAATTTGAATGTAAAATCTCAATTATGTTAAATTTTGAAAATTCTCTGAATTACATAAATGTTGGTTATTATTATTCCAATCATTCTTCTATACATTTTTTAACTGATTTAGTATATATATATATATTTTTATTTCCATTCTAATGTCATTTAAAATTGCCTTAAAACTGTAGTTGGAAGATTTATATTTTTTTATAAGATTTATTCTATTTATATCATTTTTTTAAAATTTCTGCCTATATCTTACCAAATGATGTATTACATTTCAAGAAATTCGTAATATAGTTATTGATATTTAGCTTTGAAGTAATAATCTATAGACTTTGGCTTGGGCTTGCCAAATTAGTGATTTTGCTTACTATTTTATTTAATGTGAGATTAATCTGCAAGAAAAAATCTTTTGTTATTAATGAATTTGTATATTATGTTTTATAGATTGTTCCTAAGGATTACTTCATTCATTTGCATTGCTTTACTGACTGTTGGGAATTTGCTAGTAAATGGTTAAATCACTTTCCTAATCTTTATATTGGATTAACAAATGTTGTGACATTTCCTTCTGCTAGTGATGTTCATGAAGTTGCAAAGAAGATTCCTTTAGATCGCCTACTGCTTGAAACAGATGCTCCTTATTTCATTCCTAAACTTGTAAGTCTATAATATACTTTATTTATTTATTATTTTTTTGTTTTATTTATATTAGCTTTACAGTCTATATTTTTATTTCTATTTAATTTTTTATAAATTTTGCCTTCCTTTTTAGTTACAAATTCTTTTGGTATTTCTGTAGTATTACTTCTCATCATTATTTATAATTTTTAAGTATTAATCATGCATGACTTGTTTCATTTGAATTTTTGTCTCAATAAATGTTGACTAACACTCTTTTAAATTATTTTGATACAGATTTTATTTTTAACACGGATTTTTTTTATACTTATGCATTTTTTAAGATATTTAAATCATAGAATTTAGATAAATAGAAAGAATATTTATTTTTAAATAATATAATTTTTTTAAGACGTAATACTTTTCCAAAAAAGAATATTTCCATTACCATAGTTCATTGTGTACAAAAAATATTAATATGTATGTTCTATATTAATACAGGAGTACAGTGAGCTTTGATTTCTGCTCAAAAGAAAAAGAAGGGGGAAAAGGGCTTTTCTTAAAGAACAAATAAAACAAGCCATCATTTTAAAGTTGTCCTAATATTATTAAATTTTTAAAAATGTCCTTATTTTTTAAAATTAAATCTGAAATTCTTGACTTTTTTTTAAATCAAGATTTTTGATTTACTTAATTTTATTAAAAATTCATAAATTTATTTTACAGTAGTAAATATTTAAGGCCTGGTATTTTTCTTGAAATATAATGTATGTGATAATTAAAGGAAACCACTCACTTCCATTTCAAGTTTTTGAAACAGAAAACAGGATTTAAATATAAATGTCATTCTATAGTTTCGTATGTGTGAAACTAAATTTAGCAACTCACAGTATTTGCGAAATCATTCTACATACAAGTGAACCTTAACATAAAAAGTAATGAATTAATATATAATGAAACTTTGGAATGCAATCAATATCATACGAATTTATGATTCAAATGATTGGTAATAAAACACTGATTCTCGATATAAAAATATATTAAAGCTGAAAGTTAGCTAGCCTTTATACTGATGGAAATTGTAATTTTTTTCATCCTTTAAGGTATTTATCTAATATTTATTGTGAATTTTATTGTAATACTACTCAAGCAAAATATGTCAATGAATTTTAGGGGGCTTCTTTATTTCAGAATCTTTTTTCTGGGGTATACCTTTTAATATTTTGTTTTTAACACAACTATACCTAATAAAGAAATAGTTTTAAAAATAGAAATTTTTAGACTGTATAATATTTTGAAATTTTAATATATTTTGTAATATTTAATAAATTACATTTATTTATGATTTCATATATTCAGTCCAGTCTTTTTATTGTGAAATATTTTAAATTTATTGAAATCTTTGGCTCCCCACAAGGTTTATAAATCTTAATGTACTATGCTGACTGAATTATATAAAGCCCAAAGAAATTGCTTCATTGGAAATATTTGCAAGTGATTTCTATATAGTATGAAGTATTCTATATAGTATGAGTTTACAAGATTGCATTATCCACAAGTTTTCTAAAAAACGATTTTTAAAATGATAAACTTTTTTTTTTGTTATCTATATATTTTCTATTTAACATTTCAATCAATCATTTTTATCATTAAATATCCTGAGTTATATTTTAAGATTTTTTTTTCAAGACATACCTGAAAGTTCTTATAATAATCATTAAGGTATTATCATTCACTCTTTTTTTCAAATGTTTATATATCTTCTTCCAAAATGAATTCTTGTAATATGTGCTGGGGAAAAAGTATGGTAAAATAAATCCAATTATAAGGAGTAAAAGAATAGAAAATGAAAATTTAGTTTTAGAAAGGTGATGGGTGAACTGAAATTATCGCTTTGTAGTAGTTTATGGGGTTGAAATTGGTTATGTATATTTTTCAACTAAGGCCTTTCAAATATGATGTTGGTATTGTATTATCTTTGAAATGAAATGACTGTAATATGAAATTTGTCTATATTGTTTTAAATGTGTTCAGCTGAATGAAAAATGCATGTAATTGAAAATATCTGCTTACTATTGTTTGTTTTCTTTATGATTATATTTATTCTATTGCTTGATAATTTTAGTTATATTTTTTGCTTGTAAAATTTTGAGTTCCTTGTGGTAATTATTTAACTCTATATCAGTTGTAATGTGTTGTTTTTTTTTTAAATTATTAGCTGTTAAGAAATCATCCTGGAACACGATATTCTCATCCAGGCATGGCCATTCATGTTGCAGCTCAAGTAGCTGCTTTAAAAGGTGATATTCCCTTGGAGTCAGTATTGCAAAAAGCACGGCAAAATACAAAAACAGTGTATAAAATATAAATTATTTCTCTTGTTTCTATCATTTGCATTTCCAGAAATTCATGCATAATCTCATCAATTGATTATTTTAATGATAGTGAATAAAAGATATATTCTATTCAGCAGTTGTATCTACAGAACAAATTTTTATTTGAACTTGTCTAAATAGTTGATTTGTTAAAAGAAAATAAATAGTTATTTATGTATTTCAAGTGTTATTTTAGTTCCTACACTAAATATAAAAAAAACATGTAATCCTTTTTATAATAATTTGAAATTTAATATAATTCCTAATTTTTTTATTTATCTTGACTTTTTAAAGTTCGCTATTGAAAATATGAATTTAGTACTGACATGAGACTCAAACTTTTAAAAATATGGGCTCCTTTTATTGTTTTCAAATTATAAAATTCTATTTGGTGAAAGATAAAGATTGGAAATAATCAAAATCAATTTCTTTATGCTGTATAGAAATTAGTATTTACAAAACTAGTCAAATCTTAAAAGTCAAGTTTTCAGATGAATTGTCAGTGTCTTTATTTTATGATTTTAATTGTCAACTCAGATTTGATTTTAAAATCAAAAGGTAAAAACAAATAAATGAATTGAACTAGATTTATTTGAAAGGGAGATTATCTCTACAATACACCTGCATTAGCATATATTTTTATATATACAAATCTTCAATTTTCTGCATTTACTTCTAAGATTTTTTTAATTCTATTTTTAGTTATGAAAATGATTTGAAATAACATAAGAATGACTTTGCCCTTCTGAAAAGCAATCACATGCTGTAATTAATTTAAAAAAATAATTCTTCTAAAGTTCAAGTTTATTAAGTTTTGTGAAATGAATTTTTTTTTTTTTTTTTTTTTTAAACTGCTTCTGCTTTTTAAGCACTCACATCATCATGCAAATATTTCCTTTTTATTTTGTTTTTATTTTAAAATATATTTTAAATTAAAACAAATTATTTTCTTCCAAAAAAGTTTTATGAATGTATTATTCATTTATATTAATTTATTTCTAATATGGATATAAGTCTTATAAAATTCTCGCTTTCTTAATTCACAAATAAATGAATAAAAATCTTAAAGGACAAAAAAAAAAATTACATTTTTAATAAATGAGTTTCAAGTGTAACCATACAAGATTACACTAAAACATATTACAATTAATATTCAATTAACATGCAAAAGAAAATATTTAAAAATGCCAATGAGAAATAAAAATAATTTATTTCAAATCTGTAATTTCTTAAAAGGAAGACTATTCTATTTAGAGAACTATAAATATATAATGGTAATTACATAGAAGAAAGCACTCAACTTACAAAGTAATTAGAATTCATTTATATAAAATGCAATTGCTTTATTTCTCCATATTTATTCCAAATGAAAGCTAACTTTTGTTATTTTATTTATTGCTACTTTCTATTTTCTATTTATGTCAATTCTGCAGAAAAAAAAACTACATTTGAAATTTGATTTAAAAATGCAGGGTTATTCTGTAATGGTAAATTCTTTTTTCAAAACTTTTATATTTCCAGTTATTTTATCAAAAATAACTGGAAATATAAGAGATATCTAAACCTCATATAATAGAATAAATATTTTGATATATTTCTTTATTTTACTGTGATTTTTGTATTTGATTGGAAATTTGTAGAGAATACTCAACCAGTCAAAAGTTGATATAAAACATTTGAGCATCTGAATTATATAACCTTCCCGAAAGGCATCCTATTTGTAGTTTCATATCATAAAATAAAAAACGTGAAATTATTCCATTAAAAAGAAGAAAAAGAGACTATCAAAAAAGAAGAAAAAAGTATCCTGTATGCGTGCAGTTCCAACAGCCCCTGAAGACAATGACTATGTACCAAAACTTTCTGGAATGAGTCATCCACACAAGGCTGACCAATGACCCCCTAAAGTTGTATTTCTTCCTCTTTCATGTTGCCTACTTGACAACTCTTTTCAGTCTTTATACAGTGTTGATTTTGCACATTGTGTGTGATAAGCCTTATCTTAATATTTATTAAAAGCATTGTATTATTTTAAGAAACTTTATAAAAAGGTCATTTATTTGCCGATCAAACTACGATGGAGCACCAAAGGTATGTCTTCAGTTTTCCTTAAAATAAAGATGTGCTAAAGAATTGGGTGGCTGTTTTTCCTCAAGAAAACCTAAAAATGATGAAAAATTCTAGATTAGTTTTATTTTATTTATTTCACACACACAAATAACTGTAATTGCTTTTATCTATTTCACCCCATTGTTATAAATGTTTATGAAAAAGCTTGTATTTAATTCTTCCACGTCCAACAACATTGAAATGCTTATTTGTCAATTATATTGCAAATCCTTTAAAAGAGCATAACAGGAATAATTACCTTTTATATATTAGAAACAAATATTCTCACCTTAATAAAAAGGACACAAAAAGTAGTTTTCTTAATAGATAAAATCCACATTAAAACTTTATTTAAATTATAAGACAAGTAATTTAATAGATATTCTGTGAACTCTCTGATGCTGTCTCAACAGCTTATACTTTTAATCATAAAAGTATTTGCTCAACTTACAAAGATGTTGTTCATATATATCCAATAAAAAAAACAATATCAGGAAATTTTACACCAGTTTCTTTTTAATGTAATAAATGGCTTAGAAAAATTGATTTTCATGTCATTTGTATATGCAGTGATAATAATTCTATTAATAGGAAAACTATGTCCTTGTTTTCAGATCCCTCTACTTTCAAAACTAAATATAATCATCCCATCGATCCAAATAGACCGTTATATTTTGTAACAGATTGTGTACATTTACTTAAAAATATAAGGAATAGCTTGCTTAACCAGAAAAATTCAGAAATAGCTTTTTACTATCCGAATTTTAATTTGATATATCTTGATGAAAAATTAAAAACAGCATCCTTTAACACTTTGAGGAAACTGCATGAAATTGAATCCATTAATACTGTCAAATATTGCTACACCCTCTCTTTTAAATCTCTTTGTCCATCAAATTTAGAAAGGCTAAATATAAAATTATTTCTTCAAATTCTTAAATGTCATATTTTTGAAGGACTAAAAACAGCCCCACCTATTTTGGTATCATCTAATTAACTATGAAGAAACATCTGTATTTGTATACCACATAACCACTGGTGGTATATTATTAAAGTGCTTTTAAAAGAAATGAATATCAAAAACCACCTACTTATATATCTACTGATAAAAGATACAGGAAAATTAAGTGCAGAAACCTATTTATCATTAACACATACTACAAATGCTCTTATAGAAATGGTAGATTATTGTTCAAAAATATTAAATATGGAATATGTTTTAACACGAAAATTTCTGACAGATTCTATCGAAGAACGTTTTGGTCTTTATAGACAGTTGACTGGATCTCAATACATTTCTCTCTCAGATATTCGAAACAAAAACTAAATTAAGAATCCAGAACTTTATTCCTTTAACATTAAATTCTTTTGTTCATGGAAGTATTGAAATTAATTTAAATGATGGTGCTGATGAAAATCTAAGTCTTGATATTCCTAACCCTAAAGAATTAATGTTTAATTTGAAAATTAACTCAAAATAATTATTAAAAAATATTCTCATTTATTAACTACTTTAACATACATAGCAGGTTACTGGGTCAATTCTCTCTGGAAAAAAATTAAATGGGAAATATGCTGTGTTCATTTAATAAATGAAGTTGATGATTAATGTGAAAACTATCTTTTAATTAAAATTTTAGATACAGGTGGCATAAAATATCCTTGTGATGAAATCATTTTAATTATACTGTTATTTCTACACTGTTATCTTCTGAAGATGAAAACGATTTTTTGAAGTGTAACAATCTTAGATCAATGTCACATTAAAAAAATCTTCAATTTGCTGAAATTAATTTAACTTCAGAATGTTGCAAACAAGACAGTGATGATTTAATAAACAATATTAAAATACAAATATTTTGCTCTCTCACACACACACAAATTGTAGAAAAATTAAGGGTTTAATAAATAAAATAACTTTTTAATTCAAAAATAAAAAGAAAATTGCAAACATTAAAAAAATATTGTAAATTTCAGAGATGAGTTTTCTTTAGGTAAATACAATAATTAAATTGATGTGCATGAACTTACATAGTTATTTACATTTTGTACTAATTTATGATATATTTTGATGTGGAATTGAAGTGTTTAATAAAGTTATTTTAATAATTCTGTTGTTGTCTTTACTCAATTTTTATTATCTGAGCAAGTTATAAATTTTTTTTATGTGATATTTAATAAAATGTTATGTAATTATTTAGCAAATGTTTCACTTGCTCCAGTTATTTGTATAATGGAAAATTTTTATTTGGCCAGTCACAAATTTAATTAAAAAATGGTTTTTTTATTATATTAATGACTTAATATATGCCTGTATACTAATACACTAAACAACGTTGATGTTATCCTGTTAAATCATACACAAATTAAGTTTAGTTAAATTATTATTGTGAAAAACTTTAAAATGTAAAATTATTGTGTTATGTGGTATCATAATTTTTTTTAATTAGGTGAAAAATGTAACAGGAATATATTTCAAGCATAATCCTAATAATTTCATAAATTTTTTTCTACAAGTTGCTTAAAAATCTTATTAAAGTACTAATAATATTTGATAAATTATAAAATTGGAAATTTAAAAAAAAATTAAACAAAATGCGTAACATTTTATTATATTTATTAAAAACATTTTTAACCTTAGAATTACAAATTCACTAATCAAAGTTATATTTTATTTATATTTCTTATTTTCTGATAATTTAGTTTGGCAAATTAAGTATTTTTTTTTGTTCAATTCTAACATTTTTATAAGTGTACTATTATAATAAAATGAAAATTTTTTTTAAAATTTAATCATTTAAATGAAACGTTCTTATAAATTTGTCTTTTTTAATATTAAAAATGTGATCTCTGGAAAAATTCTGTTTAATTTTTATTTTATTTATTACAATAATTTAAATCTCTAACACAAATGTTAAAATTTTCCAAATAATTATCAAGAACAGATTTATGAGATAATTATATAATTCTCTGTTGTGTAATTCAATCAACTTGAGCATTTATCATAATACATAGTAAATAGTGAGTTATATTTAGATCGCCATATAGGAGACGAAACAACCAACCTCAGGGTGGATGACGCATAGCGGTGTGCAGGTCTTGTCTTTAGGGATTGTTGGCAGTTCTCCTTAAATTCCTTATTTTTCATCTTGTTCCTTGAATTACTTATAAACCCTCACAAAAATTAAATTCCCTATAAAAATTAAGTTTTTAAATGATCATTTTAGATAAGAATCGTCATCTAACAATTTCCGGATATCCTCTAAGTATTTTTCAAGGTCAAAATTGATAATAAAAAAAAAAAAAATCCTGGCTTATTGGCAGTGGTTGGGGTTAAATGGAGCAGAAGTCTTGAGATGATTAAGTGACCACAAAATTCTACTAATTCTGAAAAGTTATTCGTAAATGGGTGTGTTGAAACCAGGGTTCGTACAACTGGAAACTCATTAAATATTAAAAAAAAAATTTTATGGGCCCTTGAAATTCCTGGAATCTTGACGTGACTCCTTGAAGATCGTGAATTATTCTTGGAATTTTTATTTACCTTGATGCATTTATTTATTTATTTTAGAAAATATGGGACTTTTTGGTCTTAATTTTATTGAAAATATTGTTGAAAACCGAATTGAATATTTCTTAATGTTACCATTAGATGGCGATATGATCGATATTGTATTCTTTACTATTGATTGTTGTATTATGAACTAGTTCAGCCACAGAAATTGCATTATAATCCGGTTTAGTTGTATTTATATTTTTGAGTAAAATGAAGTGAAATAACCACCGAACAATATGCTGTATAGTCAGGTGAATTTAATTCTTTCTCTGTTTTCTTTACATCATTTAAAATTAACTGAATTTTAATATTTAAATATAAAAATATACTTTCCATATTTTCCCTGGTGAAAACTGCTTATAATTTTAATGAATCGGAATGAGTTTGTTCATCAGTGAAATAGGGACTGAAATAAATTATTTTATATATTCTCGATGGAAAAAATCTTCAACTGGACTTGGCAAAAGCCATGCAAAGATTGGCTTTTGTGTGGTTCAGAAAAAACGCATGCTCATTGTCTGTCTCATAAGAGAGATTTCTGTATGAAAGGGAAAAAAGAAAAGAAAAGATTACATTGCAGGCTATATATCGAAAGATCTAATTTAAAATGTTTTTTCACTACTGTGCTGTTCCTGTTAAAGAATGTGATTACAAAGCATGTTCTGAAATTTTAGATTCATTTGTTTTTTCAAAAGAAATTTTAAAAACCGGAATGTCAATTCATAGATTAATTTTAGAAAATGAATTTGATAAGAATGAAAATAATTTCTTCTTTCAAATGTAAAAATGACCCTAATTGCCAATGTTAATTACTTGAGAGAAAATCTTCCATTTTGCAACATTAAACTAAAACTTTTCACACACACACACAATTCCTCGACAAAGGCGCCAAGTTGATTTGACATAACAATACAATAATATTGAACATATTGCTTTTATTGCAGTGCAATTCATTTAAGCAATGGGACATTTCATTCCGGAACTTCACTCGCTTCAAGATTGGCTCCTTTCCTCTTTTTAATCGCAGGAAGAAAAGAAAAATATTTATGGCATTGAATTTTTTTCAATATTCGTACAGTGTAATTTTTGTTAAAATAAATATTTACCATTTATTTTTTTCAAAATAGTATCTTTTTTTCATTGCGTGGTATTTACGCTTTCTTTAATACGCAGTGAAAGAAAACGCAATTGAAAGAAGTTCTGACTTAAATTTTCAACAACTTCGTAACTGAACCGTATTTTAAAGCGTTCCCCACTTTATTCAATTTGTATGTATTTAGATTTTCCCAAGACGTCAGCGATATAACTCGAACGTGAGTTCCAGATGGAATATTTTATAAATTTTTAAAACTAAGTCTTTCAAGTGATCCAAACTTTATTCGATTTATTTTTAGCTGATCTGTCAGCTATATACATAAGCATAAGTAATACAACATAAGCTGAACAGCTTATGTTGTATTACTGTCGATAATCTTTTGAAAAAAATAAGTAAATTGTAAATATTTTTTCATATCTCAACTTTTTGTTTGTGAAAGTTATGTACAAGTTTTCCATTGGAAATTATAACCACCTATATCATGCAGATATAGGCGGCCATAGTCTGCGTATGCAGATAGAATACGCTCCATAACTATAGTTTTACTATCTCAATACGAGTATGAGGGTTCACAGATGACCTAAAAATGAGACTTGTCAATCAGGTAACGTGTGTTCCCGTTCATTGGCAAGTTCTGCCGAGGTTTTATATTTTGTTCCACGCACTCAACAAAAGAACAAATACGAACCTTCTCTGAAAGTTCATATGAACGATGGTTTGCTGAACAATTTGTATTCACACAGACATATCAGTTGATGCTTGCAATTTTAACAAGCGCTACACATGTATCTTCGGAATTCCTGTCAGTCGTCGATGATTCTGATTTTTCAAAGTCATTCTGGCCACAGCGTTGTCTGAGATTTGATGTTTTACAAGATAGTCGATATATTCAGTACAATCATTATATGGTCTTACTCAAAAACTGAAACTTCATCGTGACTTGGGAAGTGCTGTGTCCTAACTCACAAGCGCAAATTTTACCGACACATTCAAAATAATTTAAATCTTAATTTGTCATTGTTGTAGCAATAATGTAACAGTTTCGCCAGATTTCTGCTGTTTTATATAGGTGCTGCCTACCGCATTCTCATCTTTAATTGATGCATACGTAGATATCTAATCAAAGATTGTTGACAAGTTAAAGAAGTAAAAGATCTAGACAAGTTGTCGAGTTATTAGGTATTTGTAGTTTTAGCACTTGAGTCCACATTTCAGGAAAAAATACTTTTACAATGGATTAAAAATTGTTTGCCTGTGATTTTAATTAAATGTTGTCAATTTTCAAGATAATTTTACGCTTTTTTATTGGATTATCAACGAATGTTTTTTTCTTATTGGTCGAATAACATATAACCTGCTTAAGAAAGTTTATATCATACAATTGAATAATAAATTATACCTTCTATAAAGAAAATAGTTCGTTGCATAATTTACAGAGATTTTATCAATGGATTTTAAAAATTGTGTATGCATAAAATATAAATTCTGTTGATTTTTTATATTCTTTTCTTTTAAAATTTGGAAACTTTTTTGAATGATTATGGAATATAAAATAAAAATCTAATAACTTGAGTATGCAAAATTTAAGAAAATAGTTTTAAACAATATTTTGATCAATAATTCTCAATTGTTAGAAAAATGTATTGAAAGGTTTATATTATAAATGCTTTCAAACTTTTAAATATCTATATAAATGATTATTTTATATGGCGTAATAATTAAAGGCTGCTATAAGGCATTTAAACACACTGCATTTTACTTTCCAGGAAAACTTTTCAAATATTTTGTCATATTCGAGTGTTGCAATGGATATAAATTTGCTGGGCTTTCAAATATTCGTCTTGACGGATAGTCATGCTGAAAGCAGAAGCACAATTTTCTTCTCTTTTGTAACTTAGACTGACATCGAATTTAAGACCTTTTTATTCCTACAAATATAGCGGAATCACAAAATACTATAAGATTTTCTTATTAAGTTGTATAAAACGATGTCGAACGAAGACTAACAGCTGACATTTAAGACTTTCCATCATCAATATAATATTTTTAATGGATAATAAGCCGTTTCACATATCTCATAAAAGAGGAAATCTGAAAAACTCCTAAGCATTTTCTCTGATGGATGTATACCTGAAAAGCTGACATACAAAAATTGTTTTTCGTTGTTTGAAGCCCAGTGGTTTTGTGGAAACATTTCGCGCTCCCAAGGCGCAGATTCGAGGTTTAGTTTTCGGGATGGCCATGATTGATTCAATCTTTCATGCCTTCAGTGGATAGATATACTGAGCTCTAGGGTTTTCGCCTTAAGCTGACCGCCGAACCGGGGCATATACTTCGCACCTCATGGTCCCATCAGTCAGGAAAATAGATATGGTACTGTAGGCCTTGGCCTACATATGGGCTGCTGTGCCATAGGTTTAACTAAATTTTCTGTTGTTCAGTAAGGATTGCGAGTAGGACACTCCATACACTCCGAAGAATACCTAGTAGCTATTTTGCAATACGAAAGGCTGGTTTGAACCAAACTTTCTCACTCTCTCAGATTGTTGTAAGTCATTCGAACATTACTCCTGTGAAAACTTTTCTTAAGTAGGGGATTATATATTCACGTATCACAACTATGAAAACTTCTAAGTATCTTTTCTGATAAATATGCAGAAAGCAAAAATTTTATTCTTCTGCTATGCTATAATTCTGAGTTGAACCGAGGGCATTCAGCTTCGAGGAGAAAAAAGTCTGCCACTGAGTCACAGTTTAATCTTTTATGCCTAGTTGAAATGCACTCAATCTAAAAAGAATGATTTGTAAATTTCAATATATACATAAAATGAATTTTAAAAAGACTTCAGCCCATCTACACTATTAAAAAAAATTCATCGTGAATCAAACCAATTGGAAAACAAAAATATTAATTTGGTTGATGATCTGTGAAGAAAACAAAATACATTTTTTGTAAACAAATATGAAAGTCATTTTGTATTTTATTCTTGATTTGCGATGTCAAAATTCTTCAGCGATTGCCTCAAAATAGTCTTCGCCGAAGCGTTCTGCCTGCAGGAATGAAGTCACCCTAGAAAATCTTTATCTAAACACTTCGGTTCGTGACTTATTTCCTGATTTTTATGATAACACAATCGTGCTTCTCGTCATTTATTCTCGAATGTATCCTGCAGCTCGGAAAGGGATTTTCCGGTCGGTCGACCCCTGTCGGAATATGGTTCACCAACTCACTTTCCCTTTAGGCTTGTAAACTTCGTCCAAGTGTGTAAGCATTAAATTGCTCAGGAGTTTCGAACTTTTGAAGGTCTCTTTTACTTTCTCTTTGAAGTTTTTCCCTGAGAGAATTTGGTGGGAATTTCAGAGCAATGTTTTGATACTTTATTGCGTGAAAGAACCAAATATGAGGCACTCATTGAATGAAAGAGTTTATTTTGGATCACAAAGAAGTCGCATTTTATTTAAAGATTTCAACTAACCTCAAATGAATCAAATTTCAATCCATGTTTGTTTGCTAATATGAACATAAGTCAAATCTGTTGTTTAGTGTGGTATATACTTTTGAACTGTTGAATCGAAGGTGAAAGTGCTAATCATTTGGTTGCTGGCTGGATATTATATCCAGAAAAGGTTTTATAACTCAGATATAGGAATCATTTAACTATCAGAATATAGTAAGATCCGTTTCTCATCCCATAGGGATTATATTGGTGAATAAAAGTCCTACTGTGTGAGTGTGTGTTTCTTATCTACAAATATGAGGCTTTTTTCCTATTCATAGACAAGAAATCCACAGTTAAATCTCTATTTGATTATAAATGAAAATTTATAATTAATGACTTTAATTCTGCATTTTCATAAAAATTGAATTACTAAACAATCTAGAAAGCATAACTGTGTTATTTCATATCCCAGATGGTGTAGCTAAACCAAATCATCTCCATAAAACCAAAAATCATTAAAAAATCTAAAAATAAAATAGGATTTTTCCATTGCTCGTGCTCGTTAGTAGAGCACGAGCATAATTCTACATAGCTCTAGTGTGTGTGTGAAAACCTTAAATTAGTCTTTGTGCATTCCTTTTCATAGCCTGTTCTTTGTTTGATAATTTTGATGTTTTTTTTTATTGTCATACCGAATTTTAAAAGAAGCATGATTAGCTTTTAACAATTTTAATGTTTATTTGCTTAGTAGATTATAAGTTTAAAATGAAAGACTTAATGAATGGTTTTAATTTCTAAAATGCTAGACACTTGTTTCTATTTTAGATCTATTTGAGGCTAGATTTATTTTACTTGTTTATTTATATTTTATCAGAATTTAACTTGGATAAAATATTTTACCATTATAATTATAAAATAATTTAATTTTATAATTTCCTCTTTTTTTTTCAAGCATTTGTAAATAATTGTATACAATAAATAAAAATTTTTTTTATTTCTTTTATGAATTTAATTTTAAAGTTAATTTAATTTTAAAGTTAATTTCAAAGTATATTATAATTAATTCACAAAACAGTGATTTCAGTTTAGCATGCAGAAGTGTTATTTGCTACAACAATTACAAGAATAATAGTATAAATAACCAACCAGATAAAACAATCCGGCATTTTCCTTTTATCTAAAATTTCTGATTTAATTGAAATAACCTTAAATCTGCCTTCTCATTTCTTGAGTTAACGTTTTTAAAAATTTAGTATAAAAAGGGGAAAAGGTAGAACTTGTTTCAAGTGCAAACTACAATTTTGCAAATATAATTTTTTATTTATTATTAAGTATATGTAATAAATAATTCAAATAACGATGATTGTGATTATACTAAAAATCTCTCTCTCTCTCTGTGTGTGTGTGTGTGTGATTTAATTATTAAAATAATAATATCATAGTTAAAAATATATCAACTCTGAATAGTTTTCTTTCAATAAAATATCTGTTTTATAATTAGAGCGGTTATTTTATTTTAAACCTGTAGCAATGTAATCCATTCACTGCACCTACGCAGTTACAGTTACGTTTCTCCTTGTTTACTTCGATTATCGAGTGATTAATTATTTGTTATTGCTTTCACGACGTTTACGACAACTAAGTCCTTCATGATACTGTTATGCCCTCTGGCGTTAATAAATAAAGTTCTTAGACCCACGAGACACATGGATCCGTGCAAAAGCTATTCGTCGAAATCATCTGCCTCGGAAAAAAACGGTGTGTCGCTTTTTTTATTTATATTTTTTATATCATCACAAAGGTCAGCTCTTCTAGATACAAGCGTATGATCTTCTGTGACTGGGTCACGATGACATTCAGTAAAACTGGATCATGACGATCGAATAAAAAAGTCTCAATGTCGCACGCTTTTACACAAAATCTCTAAATTCACACGTTTCGAATCTTTTAATCGGATGTGATAGGATAAAACAATATCTTTACGTCATACTCGAGCCGTAAATTTTGCGATTGTAAAAAAATTCTAGAAATTATTTTTTTTAACGTAAAAATAAATCGCTTAAAGAATTTTACTCATGCAGAATCACAATTTTATCTATTTATGGTAATACTTGTTATATTTTTCGTTTAATTCAATGCATTTTTAAGCGTATAATAATTTTTCAAATTATCTCGTAAAATAAAATTTCTTTACCATATAGCGGATGTTCAAGTATTGCGTTAATGCATTTTTTTTAGTTGTTATCCTTTTCATGCAAGTAAAAATAAGCTAATATTTACTTTCTTTCTCCATCATAACGACATCTGATTTTGTTTCTCCTTTCACATTTTTTTTTCAGATTACAGCACTAAAATACTATATCACTTAATTAGTTATTAAAATAAAAATGTGAATTATTTAAAGTTTATATTTTAATAAAACCAATTGCGTAATACCAACTATAACTTTTATTTTAAGAATTAGAATTTTGAAATTTTTTATGCATGCAAATATAACATTGCCAGAAGAGAGGGATAGTTATTATTTAACTAATATAATGTCTAATTAAAAATTATCACAGTACTGCATTTTATCCATATTCAACTAGAGCAATGAGAATAATATACGCCCCATGGTTTTAACAAATAAGAATTATTGTTTTCTAAAGTTATATAAATAATCAATAAATAATTGACATATCATGTATACATTTTTTAGCGTGAATAAACTTTTTTCTAAATTAATAATGTGTGCCTGCTTCCAAGCCCAAAATTTGGCTCTACCAGTTAGGTGGAAGCTGCTAGAAGGGAGTGTTCGTTGTTTAGCAGCAAGACCAACAAGAAAGTATGAAAAAGACTCTCAATGTTTGATTAGACCACAGCAGAGGTATTATTTCACTTGGAGAGCATAACGACTAGTAAGTACTTAACATGCACCAGCCACATTTTATGAGCACGACGGATTATCGGTTAAGTCGGAACTCATAACCTTTCGATTAAGAGAACGGAACCCTAATCAACCAGGCCACCGCAGTACCAATCATTTACATAGTTTTATGCGTAAAATACGCTTACTAGTCACTGAATCAGAAACTTTTGAGATTTTCATTAAAATGCCTATTAGGGATGAAACATGCAAATTTTTTCTTATATTGCTTAATTATCGTAAGAATTATTGCATGAGTAAGGTGTATGAGTGCATTCAATGATGAATGACGTAAAATAGGAAAAATAGCCGATATTTTATCATTTGAAAAAGGACGTATTGTTGGTCTGCGTTTAATTTCGAAGACAGCGAATCTCACTGGTATCTCAAAAAGTTATATCAAAGATTTTCAAAAGTTGGAATTAGAATTCGCGGACTTTGTCTAGAAGACGCAATTGAAGTTAGGGAACAGCTTTCCAAGAAAGGGGTCGGCGTCATTTTCAACAAATTATTTGGACCTCTTTGAGAATCAAAAGTAAAATGTCGTGGGTAAAGGTTAATTCTTTTATCATCTGCCCAGCCACTGAGATAATAACTTTTATTTAAATAGTACCCGAAGTGTTTTTACTCATGATAGAACTTCCGAAATCTTCAGATTTTATTCCAATATCTGTTGGGCTTATAGTAATTTTCCCCGTTTCCTTACATAGGGGAATAGGAGTGGCAGAATTTATTATTAAATGTAAATTTTAATGTCATAACTATTGCCATTAATCAGAATAGGAATTCTTCAGTATTGGAAATGACAAAAATCTTCAACTAAGACTCCATTTAACAGAATTCAGCTAGAAACATGAGCGGAGAATTGCAGAGGATAGTTGAATGACTGTAAAAAAAAAAAAAAAAAACTACTCATTTCACTCCAAAATGCAAAAATTCGCTGACAGTGATGTCAAGAAAGAAGAAATTGGACATCTGAAGCGGAAAAATGATAATATGGTTGGATAAATCATGTTATATTTAATTTTGCACTTTGATGGAAAACAACAAATTTGACGAGAACCCTTTGAAATCATCTTTTCTCACTCGCACTATGCACGCGTCTGGTATTACAATGTGGAGCGAGCGCTGCTGATAAGGGAAAAAGTGATACCGTGGTGATTTTTTAAATGTAAACAAACAGGTATGAAATACTTAGATATTCTGGCAGGTAAAGTACACCTTGCTATGTCGCATTTTTACTTTAATGGTAACAGATACTTCATGGGCGCTAATGCAACTAAAAATTGGGACAAGAGTATTCAAAATTGGTTCACTGACCATCAGTCTGACTTCCAAAATCTTCCATGGCCACCATAGAATCTTACCTCCATGGAAAGTCTTTGGGATATGACGTAAAGACACACTCGATAGCACTGCCCTCTTCCGTCACACTTACAAGACCTAAAAGTTATTGCTGAGTCAAAACATGGTATTCTCTTGGACATAAATACTCTCCAAAATCAAATAAACTCGATGCCCAAATAATAAAAGCTGTTATTCCTGTAAAATGAAATTCAATATAATATCGATCTTTGGTTTCTAATTTAATAGTCAGTGTGTGTGTGCACGAGTCAGTAAAATAAAACTGCACATCTTATTCAATATTTCAAACATCAATGATTTTCAAATTTTAAGAAAATTAAGGAATGGTTACATGGGTAATAATCTTTAAAATTTTATATGAAACAAAATCTAACTTGAAGAATCTAACTACTTACACGGTTAAAAATAAGTGTTTGCTTATGTGAAAAGCTTTTAAAGTAAAAATTTATTACAATACCGTAATTGTTACAAAAAAATTTTTCACTTCTAAACAAAAAAGTAGCAGCTTTGTGAAGTTGCCACCATGTAGTCGATAGCCTTACGGTTTGAGAATGTTGACTCCGATAGTTTTTCCGAAGACATCTTCTAGAAGGACCTTTCACAGATGGATAGCCATACTGGCTTGTCGTGCGAAGGTAGAAACCTACAGAACTGTCAAGCACTCATCCTGACCGATGCGTGCGCAGGAAACAAAAGCTGAATATCCATTTCCCGTTTTTCACCAATGACTGGGATTTAAACTCAGAACTTTATGTTTTATACAAGGTTGTCCTACAAGTAGGCCACGCTAAGACTTTTGATAGGTTGCTTGAATAACATAAATTTTTAAAATTCAAAAATGAGTCTGTAAATATTATCTTCCGACAATTAAACCCCCTTCGGTTGGATAATTTAGTTCGAAGTAAAGTCGACCTCAATGATAATGATATAGCGATACATAATACATTCACGACGTTATAAACATTTTTTTAAAAATTATTTACAAATATTGCATTGTATTATAAAATAATTTACCAGTATGATGTAAAAATTTTATTCAGCCTATTTAATCAGTTATTCTTCATTAAAGAAGATTTATGAAGATGGAAAAAGTTTGTAATTTTCTATTGCTTGGATTAAAATAATCACTACGCACACATCCTATAAATCATTTTTATCAGTTTTTATTAATTATTATTTTTTTAAAATTTATCTCTTATTTCATGAAATTGAAATAATATTTTTCATGCGTTAAAGCATCTGTAGCAGTTAAACTGTTATTATCTTTATTATAAATTTCCCCCTTACTTTGTGTTAATGGTTTCATTCTAGAACTATTTCAATTTCTATCAATTCGCATATAATTTACAAATCCTTTTTCACCAGTTTGAATTCCCGATAACAAGTTGGAGGAATCATTAAATCTTCAGATTCCAATTTACTAAACCATTTCTTGAGGGATAAGTCACTAAAATTTTCTGACCCTCGCATTTCAGATGTAAACGATTTTTCATAATCTGAGAAGTGATTTTCGCCTAGCTTTGCATAACGGGTAAAATCTCGTCATCAATATTTTTTTCTTTAAATTTTTAAGTTTGAAAAAAAAAATATTAGTTTCACTGAATATTTCTAAACATAACGGATAAACCTTTGTTTACAATTTTTTTTTTTTTTTGTTTCTTGGTATTTTTATAAATAGAATAGTTTACTACATTTAATAACGATATCCCTTATAATTTAAAAACGAAAATTCTCCATTTAAATGGACACGGGACGTTTAAATCAGCAAAAATCTTCCCAAATTAATTATTTGAATTCTCTAAACTTCCAAACAATGATGTACTTGCTTAAATATGGAAATTGCCCGCTAATAATAATAATAATAATAATAAACATTAATAAATTTTTTTATTTGTATTTTTGTCTTTTTCCAAATTTTTAATAAATTTAACTATTTTGAATCATTTTTTGCGTCTTAAATTTTTATTTATTTTTTTGAATTTTTTCTTAATTTTTGTATAGTAGAAACAAATATTTTAAAATGTAAGATTTTTTTAAAGTATCGTGTTATTCAATTTTAGTGAAGTATCCATTGCGAAAATCGGATTGTTTTTTCATAAAACAGCATTGAAAGAGGAAAATCTTTTTTCCAAAAACTAAAAAATGGGAAAAAATTATGCATATTTAGTTTTATATCATTTTTGAAGTTATGTTAAAGTTTTCAAACAAATTTTAACCAAACTTCAGTTTCATTCTTTTAATGGTGAAGTGATCGTTTTTCCTAACAGTTGAGATCCTGAGTAAGCCACTTCATTACGATTCTCATTGGTTTAAAATATCCATGACGTCAGATAACGTTTCATTCACGTCACATCGTATTGAGACGGTGTTGTGAATTCGACTTGTCAGCGAATTTGCTGCTTGACTTCAAACCACATTCTTCGAGCGGCAGCAAACAAGGCGAAGTTTACCATCGAATGTTTGAGAATAGTGTCGGAGCTCATTTTGTTAATAAAATAATTATTTCTTTTATAAGAAGCAAAGCGTCGGTTTCAAAAGCATTTTCTATTGATTCAAGCCATTAATACGTTGACAATAAAACCGAAGAAAAAGCAAAAAAAAAAAAAAAAAAAAGGACAAAACATCCACTTTATAGTTAGTTTAAATCATCCTTGCCGTATTAAAGTTTCAAGAACTTCGGTAAAAATTTACCGTACGGTCACCTTTGGAAAATTTTCAAAAAGTCGCCAAGGGTGACCGTATGCTGAATTTCCGATCGGGGAAAACGGCGGGAAGAAAATGGCTGAAAAAGTGACGTGACAAATATTTCATACATTGTTAGTATCTTAGAATATGCTCAACTAATTTTACAAAATTAACAAAAAACGCAGATTTATAGTTTTCAAACATCAATGATAAAATAGCCAATGTAAAATTATCCATAAAATTTTTTGATTAAATTTTAAATTATTTATTAATTTAAATCGGTAAATATTCATGAGGGTAAAATTTACCGTACGGTCACCCTTGACGAAATTTTCAAAAAATCGCCAAGGCTGTATGACGAGTGACCGTATTCCAAAATTCCGATCGGATAAAACGGCGGTTAAAATAGCTGAAATAGTGACAAATATTTCATACATTGTTGTATCTCTCAATATGTTCAATTAATTTAACAAAATCAACAAAAAATACAATAATAAAGTTTATGTGTTAAATTATCCATAAAAGTTTTTGATTAAATTTTATGCTTAATGAATTTAAATCGGTAAACATTCATGAAAAATTCATTTTATGATGACCATTTAATTTATTATTAATTATGTAAATAATGAAAAATAAACATACTACTCTCCAACTTATAGACTTTTGACAGATAGGGTTGCCAAAATACTAATTTGCCGGGCTCCCATTGAAAATTTTCGCCAAATTTGGTGCCAAAAACGCGCCAAGGGTGACCGTGCAGTAAAACTGATCCTTCATGAGAAATTAATGACAAATAGGGTTGCCAAAATATATATTTTGCCGGGTTTCTAATAAATATGCCCGCAAATTTGGCCCAAAAAAATCGCGCCAAGGTTGACCTTACAGTAAATCTGATCTAAAATTTCATTAATTAATAGAATTCTAAATTAATTATTGGAACATTTGTAAACAATCTCTTTGAAATCTTAAGACTATTGCCTTGTTTTCGCCAAAATTAAATTTTATTTTTGATTATAATAAAACGTAAAAATAAAAATCTTTTCAAAAACATTTAAAAAAATTATAGTAAAAATTATAAAACTAAAATATTTGATGAAAAATATAATATTTCTTCATTATAAAGTAAAAATTATATCTTATCCATTAAAATGAGCTTTTAACCCTTTCAACGTTCTCCTAAAGAGGAATGTTAGTAATAGTTCGCATTTGCTCTGAAAAAGTGCCATTTATTGAAAGATTAAGTTTGCATTCTGGGGCCATTTAAACATAATTAAATGAAATGTTATACTTTACCAAATTTTAGTACTATTAGGCAAAATATTAGTTTAATAGTGAAAGTTTTCGTAATTTCCTTTTATTATGAAGTATTATGACAAAAGCGACAGTAAATTTCTGTCAGTATCAATTACAGATAAAAAGTCATCTAAATCTTATTGAAGAAGCTTGTAAGTATTTTACTGTTTAACCTATTCCGTTGAAAAACGGCGATACTATTTTTGGATGATAATTTCAAGTAGTGTAAGATATTAAATTTAATAAACTGTATTCTCTCGGTTGACTTCATCTCTTTCTATTATTTCTCTAATAAAGAGAATAATAAAGATAAATTTATGTAATAAAACGAAAGATTCTTAAGTAGCTTTCGCTTCATTACATAAATTTAAAACTTTCTTCTTACTGTTATTATTGACAGCGAAACAAAATCGTCATTATTATTTCTTAAAAAGCCGTCAATTTTAAGTGTGAAGATTTTTGATTAATTTATCAATTCCGAGAACGAAAGCTTTTCGAATTCTTCACTTTCTTTCTTCTCTATGAAGATACTTAATTTACAGATGATATAAGTTAAAATCGAATACTGTCTGGGAAAAATCGATAGAGAGTTCGATTCCGCATGAAATAATTGAAATTAAAACGATTCTAAGCGAAAATTCGTAAATACATGACTTTTATGATAAACATTAAGTAGAAAAGAAAGGAATGATAAAAGTGATTCTAAAATCAAAATCTACAAAGAAAAATCCTTTAATTTCTTTGAAGACTTTAAAATCGATCAGTTACCAATTTCTCATGTTTAGAAGTGAGGTTGTTAGCCACTATTTGCCATCGAAATCCGTTTGACCAGCTACTTATCCACAGCAGAAATGTTATGAGTAATGAGGTTGTTTTACTGTAATATAGGCATATATTGAGGATTTAAATATAAGATAAATACTTTTTGTAATGTTAAAACATAATTTTACACATTACAGAATTTACAACTTAAGTAAAGCTTAAATTCTGGAAATATTGTTAGTATTATTATTTAGTAACTATTAAAAACTATTAACTATTTAGTAACTATTAAAATATTTATTATTTAGTAACTATTAAAAAAGGAGCTTGAGTTAAACATAAAAAAATATGAAATTATTTATAATTAATTTATAAAATGTGACATGATTGTCCGATAATTACAGCAAAATCTATTTAATAATTTTTTAAGCCAGCAAATAATAATTTAGTTATAATTTTATTATGCTGATAGTATAGCAATTTTTGTTGCAAAATATTTTAGATGCAATGAGTACTTACTAGATTTTAGAGTAAATTTTTCACTTATACAATTTGTCGGGAAAACTTTTGAAATTTAAAAAAAATTATCATAGAAAATCTCATTCCTGACAAATTATACATTATCATTATATTGAGTTATGTTCAAATTTTACATTTCTTTACATTTATATAATTCAACTAGCTGTCCAAGTCCGAAAATTTCCGTCCGCCATAGCTTCGAGTGTCAGAATATTCGGAAAAAAGAATTGAAATTAGGGGAAAAAATATTTTTTCAATATTTTTAGCACTATTTACTATTTACTTAACTTTGTTCGAAAAACTTTAGTGCAACGCAAAATGATGTTTCACATACAGACCAATTAAAAACAAATCTAACGAGGTGTGAAAAGCTTAAAAATTTCCATTATTTATGAAGATATCAAATATTGCATTCAGAACTCCGTACATCTGCATTCTAACGCATTTTTGATTGGCGATGTATTGGGAAACGAGAAAACACTTTCGGTGCAGGAGACAAAAACAAATACAATTTCAGAAATCGAAAAAAGTGTTAATATTTAATCTATATATATATATATATATATATATATATATATATATATATATCTATATATATATATATATATATATATATATATATATATAGAAAGCATAGCATATTGAACATTACATACTGTGTTTTTTAATGCATATAGAAAGAAAAATTATATACAATTGAACTATATGCATTTAAAAAATGTACTTTAGAAATGTAGTAAGAAGGGATATCTATTGCCATACATATTTTTCATTGTCGCTGGTACTTACACATACAGGATAATTTTAAAAAAGAGAAAGAAAAATATGCCCACTTCTTGAAGCGACCAAAGAAAATTTACTTTAAAGTCAAATCAACTGTAATTATGAGGAAAGTAATAACATATATAAATAAAACTGCTGTATGAAACATAATCTGTATTTTAAATCCGTCGGAGACCAATATCTCGGAAAGTTAGTTCCATTTTATTCATGCAACCGTTTTTAATTTAACGTTAAACATTTTATTCGGCAGGTAAGCATAGTAAAGGATTTTACTTATACAAATATAGTCACGATATCATTCCATCAGATCATTTTCATAAGTCATAATATCTAAATAAATTTACATTTTATTTTCATATATCCTTTTATTGAATAAATTAAGAAAGTCAATTCACGAAATTTATTTTATTTTATTTTTCACATGTGTATTTTTTTATCGTATTCAGATTATTTTATTGTTGTTAAAAAAAGTGTTAGCATTAATAATGCTTTTTTAGAACTTTTAATCATCTTTCAAAAGGATAAAATTAAATGAACTAATGAAAATATGTTGCATCTAACAAATTTATAGTAATCATTTAAACATAATGATAATCATGAAATAATATATTTTTTCTTACCTAAAGCTACTTCTAAATTGTCTGTTAGAGTGTGTTTTATGTTGCGATAGTTTTATACACACACTATCTTTATTATTGCTTTAATAATAATTGATCTCTGTGAAATTTGAAAATTACGGGCCTATACATTATATTTTATTCGGAATTACAAACATTAAAATAATTTACAAACATTATTCTAATGTTAAATCAAAGCATATTAGTAAGTAAATTATTCCTTTATTTGAATATGATTAATTTAATCGAATTTGACTAACTTATTTTAATTTAATCCCTAGGATTCTTATTCTAATTTAATCCCTAGTTAAAATAAAACGAGCAACAAATAGTTATCAGAATTGAAAGAAAATGCTTATCATGAACTGTAAAAAAATTTCTGATGCGAATCGATTAAAAAATCTATGATTCAAAACATTGATATGAATGAATAACTAAAATGTTCTGATGAAAAGAATAATTTATTACTATTAAATATATAATAGCGACTCACTTATTTAGATCGTATTGAATAAACCACCTTAATTACGTCATGCGATTGTAGACGAATGTTATGCCCGAAGCTCTATGGTGTTTTCAATATCTAGCTTGAAAAATAGCTTACTTTGGTATTTTTGTCAGTTTTTTAAAAGTTTGATTTTTATTAGATATAAGATTATATTGTCCATGATCGAGTTTATTTATGACGCAGACAATCCTATGCTGTTCTTCTTAAGTGACAACCAGCATTGTCTTGTTGAAAATTGTTTCCTGAATGTTTCGGCTTCTGAATCAAAACAAGTTGTTACAATATACTCAAGTGGTATTAAATTTCAATTCAGTACTTAAAACTCATTTTACATCTGGAGCTTCTTATCTCAGAGTTTATTTCAAAAGCCGACTATATGAAAATTTGTTACAAATTTTCGAAATGGAATACAAAAATTAAACAGTATCCTTATTTTCATAATAAGAAAGGGGTTATTGTGTAAAAAATCTTTTCATTTTAGTTTCGCGGATATCTTTTGAGTTGCTAATACACATTTGCAAGTAATATCACTAAATTTTTTTACTCTTTTTATAGATTTTCTGATTTCTTTAGCAGCAATGTATTTCAAAACCACTTCTATCAGTTTATATTTTAATATAAAAAAAAACTTCATAAAATTAAAATCAAAAATTGATTTTGCAAAATTTAATTAAAAGAGAGAATTTTCATACTAGAAAATTATTCTGCACAAAATCTTATTATTTTTACTAGGTAGACAAGAAAGTTCTTGACGCTTTTAATGACTCAAAAGAACATGCCCTACAGAAAGCGAAGCCTATTGTTGGTTCTTGAGATAATCACCATCATCTTCCAGAACCTTCTGCCAATGTATCTTCAACTGAGCAATCCCATTTCGGTAAAACTTGGGGGTTTTGGAAGCAAAGAAATCCGAGAGTATTTGGCTCAAGTTTGCTTAATTGATGGCAGATTTCCTACAAAGAAGTGGACAAGGTAATAATCTGATGATGCAAGGTCAAGTGAGTAAAAAGGATAACACAAAGTGTCCCAACCAAATAGAAGTATGGTATTCCTGGCCACCAGCGATATATGCGGCCTCGCGTTATCGTCCAAGAACCGTTGCGATTAACCAGTGCTCGCTCTTTCTATTGTAATGCCTGTTGCACATGTTCCATTTGCTGCGAGTACAAGTTAACAGCGACCGTAAGCACGTTGGTAGCAGCTAATAGAGAACCATTTGGTAGCAGCTAAAGACTAACCTATCATATATAAGCCATAATCTTACAAGAGTGCACGTCCCGACTTCAATTTGTGAAGCCAATGCCTTGCCATGCGTTTATACACAGCACCATCTGTAAACGCATGACATATTTGCCTACTTGATGCAGCAGCTGATAAACCCACTTTGAAGTCGTAAAACAGGTAACACCGAACGAGCTCCTTTGACAATCCATTTCTCTTTGCTACTGTATGAGTTACGATTGATGAATGTACTCGGTGGGACTTGCTTTTATAAAGACTAATGCCTCCACCTCGTCATACACTAATTTACATATTTAATCTACTGGTCATTTACTTAATCTAATCGTAGATTACATACTTAATCCACGATTAGTGTACTCGTCATACACTAATCTACATTTTATATTCTCACTTCATTCAATGGTAATGCAAAAACGGCAAGAACTTTCTTGTTTACCTTATAGTTCCGTAGATGTTGCATATGATGTTCATACATCAATAACAAGCATTAGTAGAATGATGCCACTATTTCTCTAAGCTCCTCATACTTTTGCGTATAAAATATACAAGATGCATTTTAGTATAATTTTAACATATTGAAAAAATGTGCAAATTGAAACTAAATACAATTTGATACTTAAATTTTGCAAAATTCGCAGAGACATAGGCTTACAGTAATGAGAAATTTATATATATATATATATATATATATATATATATATATATATATATATATATATATATATATATATATATATATATATATATATATATATATATATATATATATATATATATATAAAACTAATGACAAAATGGTAAAAGTGCTAAAAAATTTTATATTTAATATTTATTTATTTATAGCACTATGTGTTTTATAACAAGGCGATGCGTTTGGTTTGAATATCAACAAAATCTCATAAACTCTCAAGTGAAATGTGATGAAATTATATATAAAAATAAATATAGATTTTTATCATTGTGTTCAAATTTATGCACAAATAGCTATATACAAATCTATATGATTAAAACAAATGAGTAATTGTTTCGGTTTTAAATACAATTAGAAGAAATTAAAAATTTTTTATTCTCCTCTGCTGAAAATTTTACTTTATCGTTTTTTAATGAAAGAAAATGCGAGTAAAATACAATAATCTAACCGGAAAACATATAAATTCAATTAAGGACGAAACTTAAATTCTATTATAATGAGAAAAAAATAGTTCCGAAAAAACAGACACTTCCTGAAAACACTCACTAAGCTCGAAAATGCTAAGAAAAACCGGTAATATTCTCCAGTATTATACTTTTTATATTTCTCTGAAATTCCACAGTAAAAAAGCGATTGACTCTTAACGGAATTTTAATGGGATTCATCGCTTCATTTACTATAATTTGGCATCTTGACAAATCTGGATTTACTTTATATATAATTATGGTTTAAAACTGTAAAATTAAAATTTTTGACATGTATGTTTAAGCTAAAGTAAACATTGAAATAATTCATCATTTAACTTTATTATATTATAACAATTGCTACATATTTACAGATTATACTGTTGTAACAAACATGAATATACTGCTTTCAGTAATTTACAAGATCGTCATTACTTTCATTAACTGGTAAATTTTGGAAATGTTATTAGAGTATCACGGGTAATATCAGCTTATTCCTACTGATACACTACATTTTATGTAACAAGAACATAAAATTTGATTTATTTTCAAGGTTTAGCTATCATGCTGTTTTGCTGTGGAAAACGTAAGTATACAATACGTATTCCATAAGCAAAAAAATCTTAGCAACGTAGAAAATCTGCTAGAAAAGTATCTTTACTCGATTTACGCAATGCATTAGCGATCAGCACTTGTCCAAAAGAACGAAGAAGCTTTACGCAGTTTTCTAAGCCTTACAGAAGCAAAAGATTTTACGAAGCTGGACGAAAATTTACGAAAGTCTGCCTACTGTCTTAACTCGTGCTTGGTTAAGACAGTACGTCCTCCGTAAAGCTTCTTCCTAAAATCTTCACGAATGTATACCAAGAAGTCCGTAAATCGTGGTACCAGCTGTAAGAGTGGAAATAAGAAATAGCTGAGTATAAATATAATAAAAATGGCAAGTATAGGAAGAAGAAAACATTTCAAGAACTTTTGGAAAAAAATCAGCAGGCAATTTTAAAATTAATAGACTAATTAGAATGCTGATTATTGAGCGTTTCCTTTGAAAATAATATGAAGTCAAATAAAATTGTCAAAACAAAATCGTCATTATTATTGCGAAATGAAAAGCAATGTTCTGGTGAAAGGGAAGAACAATTTATGCATTATTGTCAGAAGAACCTTAAAAACAATGAAGATTTGCAGAGAAAAATGCTTTTATTGATTTATAGAAATTATATATATTAAGGACTAACGGAACTAGAACAATTCTTCGTATCAATGGAATTAAACAGCAAAGCTCTTGTAGTTGCAAAATATTCCAAACGAAATCCTCCAAAGTTCATACTCTGAAATTCCTATATCATGGTTTGAGATTTTGGGATAAGAAATTAAGAACAAACGTGACACATCTTACTTAAAGGAAGAGTGTAGGATTTTAAAAATATGTGGAATATTAGAAAAACTCACCGGATTATATTAAAGATGATAGATTAATTCAATTACTAATCACTGAAAATATTATTTCGGAAACTTCGCCAAGACTGTCGGAAAAAATTTAAATCTAATTCTCTGTTATATGATATTTAACTCTGCCTTTTCACTGAAAATAAAAACTATTAATCTTAGCTTTCGAAGATATATCATACTCTTATTATTATCAGTCATAGTCAAACAATAGTTTTGTCGAATAAACCATATGATATTAAAAACCAAATCTTTCGTTTGTTTTATAGTTTCCTTAAATGGTAGGAAATATGACAACAAATTTAAGAATCGAGATTAATACCAGGCCAACTGCTTATCGAGTTATCACTATTAAAATTCTTTCCAGATAATAAGATTCTTAAATTATTACTTATTCCTAAAGTAAACAAATTTTATTTTATTACTGTCCTTGTATTTTAATTTACAACTGTCCCCCAATAACTGCACTAATTCGAATATACTCTGATATCCTATGAATCTATTATTAAAGAATGAAAAAAATATTACGTGGGCTCCAAAGCATAGGCAAATTTATCAGGTATTAAATGAAGTTGGTAAAAAAATGTCCTTTTTTTTAAAGGTTCTATTTACAGAAAGAAAAAATGATCTTAAATTACGCACAAACTTCCGTTTAAAAAAAAACAATTCATTGTAATTGTATCTATGTTATTGTATAATTAATTGATTGAAATTAGGAAACATTTTCCTCAATAATTAATAATCCGTTTGTATAGATAAATGGCAACAAATCACTTTATTAAAAATCACTTTCACACAATAAAGGAAAGAAAAAAAATTAATGAAGTACAAATATCATCGTGAAATATTGCATAAACAATTATTCTAAAAGTTGAGAAAAATATTTCTGATCTCGATTCCAAATAAGCTAGTTTTTCGTGGAAAAATATCAAGTTATTTTATTTCATTCCAGAAATAAAATTACAGACAGTGGAATATTTTATGAGATTCATATTTTTATACTATATTCTCAAATATTTTAATTTACCTTTTGTATCAGTTTCTTTTATCACATTATCATTTTCTTTAAACACAGTACAACGAAATGGTACTTATATTAAAATATTGACAAAGTAACTACCATTTTATTAAAGTCAAAATTTTAATTTCTTACTTTTATTTTAATTTGACGAGAAAATGAAGAATATATTCTAAATGCTATGTTACAAATTTCGAATTTTCATTTAAAAATGATATATTACTATACTGTGTGATAAATTTAGCATATTAAGTATTATATATACTTAAAATTATTTGATTATAGAGTTTAAATAAATTTGTGAAATCTAAATTTCAGAAATTTATAGTTAAATAAGTTACTTTTAATGGACTGTAAAAATATTTACCATTTTGAAAAATTTCTAAAAAAGCTCTATTCGAAAATGTTTGGTGTTAAAACATTATCTATGGCGTCTTCTAAAAAACTTCATTTGGATAAAAATAATTTTATTAAAAATCACTTTCACACATAATAATCACTTTGTTAAAATTAATAATAAAACGTTTTATATAATTATACATTATTCAAATAAAATTATCCATTAAAATTCATAAAATTTTGAAATTTTTGAATTATCTTTTTTCACAATAAAACTAATGGTAAAATTTTAAGATTAGAAACATTTAACATTTTTTGTCAGTTATATTTTTAAAATATGTTTAACAATCTTGCCTTATTATGAATTACACACATAAAATATGTTGTTTTAAATATATGAATTTTCGTGTACTAAAAGTGATAAAAATTATTTTGTATCGAAAATTATCACAGAAATATCAAACAATTGCCAAATATTTATTTTTGAATATATTTGTAATGCTTAAAAAATATTTTTTTATTTCAATATAAATATTCTTTGAAACATACTTTCTTCATTAATTCACTGTTATACAAATATATTAACAGTTATTCACATAAAAATTCGTAGCATAGTAAATTATCCTAAATAAGCTGAGCAGTCCATTTTTAATCACGGCAGCGATTCCCGATGCTTATAAAAAGTTCTCAAGCAATGTCTTCATTTGGCGATTTGGCGAGTTCTGGAGGAAGGAGGTGGGAACAAGTCCCGGTTTCATCTTCTGCATCAGTTTCCAAGTTCCTACTGTTCTATCAACAGGTTTGTGTTGTATGTTGTGAGGGTTGCTTCCTTTACCTCAAACAATTCCTTTCTTTGTAGAAAAGGGATTCTCTTTCATTCCTTGAAGTATTTATATTATCTCAAGTAAATGTTTTGAGAGTTGTTTTTGATTTACTCATTTTCTATTTATTAGATGTAGCGAAAATTATGTCATTTTCATAAAATATTTATGATTTAAGTGTAGAACTTTATGTGTTTCTTGTAGCTCTCTTCGGATATTTATTTTGATTAGAACGGTAAGTCTATTCTTTTATTTATTTTGTGAATAATTATGTGACAAATATTGTGAGACCATTTAAAATGAAATATAATAAAAAATGTAATAAAATGAAAATTATTAATTGTTTGATACTATTAAAAGTATAAAATATATATTGAGATTTAAAAAAACAAGGAAAATAAAAATAACTTCATTTTAAAAAAAACGACGATATTTAATATGTTTTTATCATTGTTCTAACATTATATGTTCTCAGATATTTTAACTTACATTGTTGTAACAACATTTGTAAGCTAAAATTTCTGCCAATCTAATATTGGCCTGTTATGATACTTAAATTTTCTTAATTAATTTAAAAAAGAAATACAAGCTTGTATATTTTTTAATAATAATTCAGCAGTATATATATATATATATATATATATATATATATATATATATATATATATATATATATATAATGACACGAGAAATAATCGAAAAATATTATTCAGTCAGCAATAATTTTTTTAAATAAAACTATCAAATAATAAAATAGGTATGAGACAGTTACAAAATGTGACTAGTCAACACGCAAAAAATGTTTTTAGTAAATTTCTTTTGATTAAATAAGTTAAAGTTACTGTTAAAGTTATGCAAGCCTGGTATTTGAAAAATATTTATTTTATTTTTATATAAAAATGTTTCTAGAAGAATGTTTTTGTTGTAAAATGTAAATATTGTATGATTTATTTCAGATGCTCTGACAAACATTTGCACTACAATACGGCAATTTCATAAACATATTACAACTTATAAATTAACTGTCTAAAAGTAGTAATACTTTTAATAAACCAAAAGTATTTTTCAATAAATTAATGATATTGTTCTACAATACAGTTTGGTTAAATCCTCCTACTATTGTGTTCGGTTAGTTAATCTAAATATCATCAATTTTCGACAAAATTATTTAAATATTTTGATTTAAATTTTTTAAAGTATTTTTAAGTTTTTCTATAAAATGAGATTGTATCTACTATCTTCTAATCTTTTATGTTTTATCACTGGATTTATTTTTTGGGTTAATAAATAATATTTTTTATATTTATGATATCGAAAAAATTTATTTACTAAATAGAATATTTTATGAAATGTATCTGTAAAAATCACATGGCAAAAATATAAAAATCATAAATCTATATTTATTAATTTATAAACTTTAATAAAATATACAAACACAAGAACTTTTATAACTTTGATTTATCAATTTTAAAAAACTCTTTACTATAAAATTTTACTTAATTAAGCACAAACGTCACTAAATATACTGATAATTATTTATATATTTTCTGTATGAAATCAAATACTCATAAAAGCATTCTTATTTACAATGAAATAAATATATTAAGTTGCTTATAAAAGTAATCATGCTTCACAAAAAATTTTAATTGATATATTGTTTATATGATTTCTAAGTAATGTAATTTATTAACGAACATCACACAGATTTTAATGCTCGGTCACAAATTATGCTTGTCATATAATGTATCATAATTATCAAATATTAATATTTATGGAAAAAAATTGTATAAAGCCCTGCTTTTTGCAGATGTTACAGGCATAAAAATATTGAAATGATTCGTTCATTAAATAGAATGTTGAAAAAGAATGGTTAATTTCCTCAAATTAATGAGGATTAAGAAAATAAAAAAGCCTTTAAAATAAAATGAATTAAATTGGAAAATAATTAAAACGATTATAATTCGTTTAATTGTAAGTAAATAATTATATTTTATTCTTTCACATTTCATTGTTCTTAAAATAATGAAAAAATATTTTCTTGAAATGTTATGCCTTTTTTTTTTTTTTTTTTTTTTTTTTTTTTTAATATATTTTCTTAAAAATTTGTGGTTTATGTATTTTATTCCAGATAGGAAAATTTCAAATGTGATATGAAAAGAGAAAAATAAGAAAAAAAAATGTTTTTAAAAAGAACTTAAGATTTTTTTTTATTACGGGATAAAATTAATTTTTGAATTTAAAGCTAAGATATTTTGATTTCGAGATTAAGTGTATCATCAATTTTAGATTCTCGTTTAAATAAGACAGTAAATTATAAACTTTTTATAGAAAGAAATTATAATAATTTCACTGAGAATAGGGGTTTGGAGAAAGATTAAACATTTATTATTTCTAACTAAAAGAATGCAATTATTACAAACAATTTTATTCTTTATATTTTTATATTCATTTTCCTTTATAATTATCTGTAATGATGGTAATTCTAAAGATCGAATATATAGTTACTGAAATTTTTTATGGTATATTATCAACTGAAATATATTTTTTAAGCATCATAAAATTTTAGGACAGAAACTAAAATCTGGGAAAAAGTCAATTAAAATTAAAAACAGCTGGTATATAGCTAATTGAATGTCTTAATGTTTTTTATGTTATTTAAAAAACCTCTAATAATATTTTACAAGCGTTATTTGTTTTAAATTCATTATCTAATATTATTAATTTATCATATATCTATTTAATTTGCTAATAATTTATTTATGTAGCAATATTCAACTATTTTGCATAATAAAATTTAAAATTGGTGACTAATTTTAAAAAATAAAAATAATAATTATTATTCATATGTTTAGCAGTAAAGAGGCTTTAATTTAATTTTTAACATACTAGAACTTTAGACGAAATGACTTAAATATCAATATTAGAGAGATAAATTGATATTTAAGTTATTTCATGTTAAATATTTAGACGAAATAACTTAAATATCAATTTTAGATTCAAACTTATGTATTTTGAGAGAAGTTATTTAAAAAAAAATGTAAACATTATTGAAAGTTTGTTATTCCTGAAGTCATTTCAAATATTAATTTTTATTGTGATGGAATTTTAACTATTACTTAGCGTTTTCTATTGGGATCGATGGCTTTTTATCATCTTGTTTTTGGCAATCTTTTTAGAATGTTTTTATACTGAATGGTATTTATGAGGTATTTAATTTAAGAAAAAAAAATTAAATTATCAAATTAAATATTATCGAATTTTTTGTTCTCTGAAACTCACTAACAAAATATTATCGATATCATTTCCATTTCGGTAAAGTATTTTAATGCGATTAAGTGTTTCGAATGATTGTGTTGGATTTCTTTTTACTGTTATGAATCATACAAAGATTTTTTCAGAGTATTTTTATAATATAATAAAATTTATAAGGAAAACTATTATCATTAAAATTATAACAATATGCAATTCTTAGTAATAAACCGTATGAAAAATAGCAGAGGTGACATGTTAGTTAACAACGTTTTTAGGAACTGCATTGGGCCAAAAATATTCTGTTATTCAATATATTAGAAAAAGATGCATTTATTATATTCATACATTTTTCAATGGGATATTCTTATGTAAAGTGAATTTAATTCTAAATTCATCTCTTAACAGTATTCAGTTTTCGAAAGTAAATAAAAATACATAATTTAAAAATTAAATTATTTTGTTAACGGATTTTTTTATTCCAGGAATTATTTGCATATACCATTAAATAAATAACTAAAAATAAAAAAACAAAAAAGTTTACATTTTTAGCTTTTATGAAAACATTATCTTCTGGTTTAATTTCATTGGTAGCATTGCATGATTTTCTGCACTTTAGCCAATGCGCTTTGAGCATATGCGCATCGATACTAATCGGTTCCAACGAACATCAATCGTTTAAAATTTACTTTCTATTTTTACCGAATTTAACATTCCATAGAACTCTTGCTTCCGGCTTTGTCTCGAAGCATAGCTATTCAGCAGTAGTGGAGCTAGATGCAGGCTTAGTCAATTGGAACCCAATCATCATATCTACTTTATTGCAAAAATTGGAATGTTTCACTTTGTAATTTTGCCGGTATTACTCAGAGAATTGTAGGTAGAATTACTGGATTCTTACCCTCCAGCTAGTTTCTTCGCTCGAATGAGTCAACAAGCTGTCCATTTATTTGAAACTATCTCCATGGGGGTGGGCTATTAGTCTGCTTTCTTTGCGTGCAGAATTCTTGTCTCTCTCTCTCTAAAAAACGATTCCATCTGGAACTAATCGTCGAATATTATCTTCACAGGATGCGTAGGTGGCAGTTACTTAGTGTTGACAACCGACAGGAATACAAATTGAAATAGCATATTGATGAAGAAATGCAATTAACGAGTGTGGTTGTGTTGTATTTTAAACTAGAAAGTTATCCCGAATTCAGATTAGTATCCTAAAAATGACCACACCTCAAAATTATTTTATACGAGAATTAAATTTTTTGAAAGAAACCAACCTGTAATTTACTTATAATTTTATTGATTTACAAAACTCAATCATTTTATTTCCTTATAAAGGAAAATTGTTGAATAAAAAGGGGCACAGTTTAAAAATATTTATTCCTGTTTTTATTTTTGAAATTTGTCTTTAGATTACAATTAGTTAACTTTCATAATCTAATTTGATCGGCACCGTCATCTATTTCTATTTTTATTAAACTAAAAAATTAACTTAGAAACAAGAAAATGCTTTAATATTTTCTTTTTCATAATAATTTGACATAGTTTCACACTCCAATTTGATATTCGTTTTCCTGATAAATAATATTGAGAAAGTAAAAACGATATTGTTATTGTTGATGCAACAATAGCAACACACACACAATGAATCAACAACAATAGCATATCAATATTTTGGGTTATATATATATATATATATATATATATATATATATATATATATATATATATATATATATATATATATATATATATATATATATATATATAGACAGCGCAACGTAAACTTGTATGCCAGTAACTAAAGAGAAAAAGAGAAAGCAGAGAAAAAAAATTGTTTTTTAATAATAACTAACTAATTAAAAATATTTTATAGTGCAGAAAATGCAATTGATTAGAAAACACTTTAAGTAGTGAAACATTTTATTTCATCAAAAACATTCAAATTCAGTTGTGTAATGTGAAGAAATGGATAGCCTAATATGAGAATTAATTAATTTTCCTATGATAAGAGAATACATTTGTAGGTTCTTATCTTTATTTTTTTAATTGTGAATGGCTGGTGAGTGGTATATATATTTTTAAATAATAAGTTACATAAATTATATATTCATTTTTATATTTTGCATTTATTTTACTTTGTTATTTTTATAGCTATGCATGTGTTTTATCCATGGAATGAATTCATTTTACACCAGTGAATTAAAATTCATGGCTTTTTTTTAATATTTTTATGAAACGATAGGAGAGTTTTATATTTTAAATCAATGTTTATAAACTTGATAAAATTTGTGTATTAAATGTCATTGTTTCTAACTTTAAAACTAAGAGTGCTTAAATTTACTCAGTCGGATAAATCACTTTTATTCATAAAACCTCGGAATAATGTTATAGAATGTAATTTTAATCCTGTTTCACTAAATTATGAACTTAATCCGATGGAAGTCCCATGTCACGATATCAAAGTAAGTAGAAATGATTTTTTCGAATGCCTCCATTGTCTTCGAAGTATTGCAAAGTTATACAAATCTAAATAATTGTATTATATGCAAATGTTTGATCTTAAATAAATCCATCTTTCAACAAGGATTGCTTCCATCTGAAAAGTCACGAATTTTTTATTAAATTCTTTCAAAATTTAGAACTTATCTTTTTTTATCCATATCCATTTTATGAACATGTGAAGAAGTTCCGACCTAATGAAGTGTTCTGTTTTAGAATTAGTCATTTATTTATCCTTAGATTGAGTAATGCTTTAATATTCGATTTTTTTTATCATTAATAGATTTTTCCGAATTTTTAAATATTGCTAAGTAATGTTCATATAAAATATACTTTTATTTCAAATATTAAACTTTGAGGAAAAAAAATACTGCTTAAAAGTTTCGTAGATAAAAGTGTTCGATGATTCTACATAATCATTTAAGTAACTAAAGTCTGCAAAACAATTAAAATTTAAATCAAGACAAAAAATTAAATAATATGTGTAACCAACATGTGTTAAGCTCGTTATTTGTAAACAGTGGATGTTTCCTTGTTCTTATAATTTTTCTATAAACTTTAAAATATGGAAATTATTAATAAAACACAATATTCAGTAGAAATCCTTTTATAAACAGTAAACAATTAACTTATAAAATAACATAAAAGTCAGTAAGTTTTGAACAAATATAATATAACAAAGCAAGACTTTAAATAAAATTATATATATATATATATATATATATATATATATATATATATATATATATATATATATATATATATATATATATATATATATATATATATATATATATTTATATTTATATATTTACAGATTATATTGATAAATTACAAATTCTTTTTCTGGAGTAATCTTAACTGGTTTTAGAACTATTTTGGAGACTTAAAAACATACCTGATTAAACATAGCTTATGCGAAAACAATGTTTAAATATAACTTGTGTTATTATGTTATTTTATTTTCTCATAAAATTGTACTAATATTGGTTTCTCAGATTTAGCACGATGAAAATTTCATTATTCATTTTCTAACAAATTTCAACCGTATGGAAATTAACCACTCGTAACTCCTTTACTTATTTTTCTTAACCGCTATATTATCTTGATAACTTTTCTCTTGCTTATCAATCAAAGACTTCTTATTAATTTCCTTTCAATGAATGCTGTAATTTAATTATATGATCATGTAAACATACTTACATAGCTTTTGGAATTCGAATATGTCACAGACGATTTACATTTGTAAAAATAATGATCGCGTAAAAGGATAAATTTTTTGTCAACATTCTAATTTTAAATTGTTTCATACAATTTTTTTAAAAATTTATAAACCCTGCTTAAAGTATCTGAGTAAAAAGTAAAAATTTTTATTGTTTGTGGTTTCTTGTTTTACTGCAAGTGTAAGTAAATAAATTAAAGATGTTGAAGCGAGAAAGTGAGAGATTTAAATATTTCGTGCTTAAGTTAGATAAAAAACTTGAATGTCTTATAACAAATTGTTCTTTTTGCATGATACCAACTCCAAATGACATCGACAATAAAAAGTAAAATATTCAGAAACCATTATCAAAATAATTTCAACCATAACACAAATCGTCATAGTGACGTATTTCCTGTTTTCATAATAAAATCGAACTCATAAATTATCTCTTAATTAATAATTAAGCATGTCTGTTTTGTACTTTACTGACACTTTTTGCAATCGAAGGCTAATTTGATCAAATTTTACAGATTAAAATAAATTCTGAATAAGTATTTGTGCTCAAAGTGGAAATCGAGCCATTGAGTTGTTGAAACTAAAGGAGTGATCGTTAATTATTCAATTGCCAACACAGTTCTTGGTGGATGAAAAATACATGCTATATTGTTATTACACATTAATGAACATCAGTATATTTTGCGTAATTTTTACAGTGTAATACAGTAAAATTCTTTAAGTTTGTCTTAATGTATTACCCACATATGATATTTTGTACAGTTGCTAATGGGTATTGAACAAACACATACAATTTTATATATATATTTCTTTTTAAAAAATTAAGAATCTAGTAAAAATTTTATTTCCTTTTTATGTATTCCAAAATATATTTAAATACTTTATAAGATTAAAATTTAAGAAAAAGCTAATTTTTATTAGTTTCGTTGTATTTATATTTTAATGATTTGCATAATGTCTAATGTTAATTAAATGAATGTATGTAAAATAAAGTTAAACAACATATTAATTTTCTGTGTGCTTCATGCATGTTTATTTAAAACAAAATTAACTCATTTATCATTTTGAAAATTAATTTACATATGAAAATTTTATGATTATTGTATGATAAAAATCTGTTATATATCACATTATGAAGATCCTTATCCACACACATTAAAGTATATTTATCAAACTGTGTAACATAATACACTAAACTGCAATAGATCGCCAAAATCATTCAAAAATTACGCATTTTGAAAAAGTTTGTTTGAATTAGTTTGAGTTTAATATACGAAAATTAACATTGTTGATATTTTTCGCAATTCTCCGTAACATCCACTAAGTTTTCATTCACTAGAGTGCGTTAAGTTAAAAAAAAAAAAAAAAAAAAAAAAAAAAAACATAACTAGTTCGATAACGATTATCAATCTAATTAAACTTGGATTAATATCGTCTGCTTTCTTTTATTTTCCTTTTTGTGGCTTGCACAGTAAATTTTAGCAGACTATGACGAATTAAAATAGATTAAAAATGTCGCAGGGCGAGAATTGCTTTCACCAGACTCATTTTATCGTGAAGAAAACGCAATCGTACAAATTTCTCCCTCTGATGACGCAATTTTTTTATTCTTAAATTATTCGATTCACTGGGGGCAGGGAAATTGTCCTCCAAACGATATGGAGCGTGTCTTCGCACTTGAAGATCATGTATTTCACCTCTGCCCATCAATTGTTGTTCTAATTTTCTATCTCAATTTATAATTAGAAAATAGTAAATTGCTTGTTAATGTTAAGACAGTTTCGATGGACGTAATTTTATAATCATTTTTTGATAAACACGAAGGTTGATGGCGTTACGGTTTTTGACACTTCGTGTAGTTATTCTTTGCTACCATGAAGTAGAGTTTATTTTGCTTTTTCCTCTATTAGAAGATCGAAATGATTGGGGAAAATAAAGACATTACTTTTAGTAAAATGCATTTTGTTACCTAAATCTTTTTTTATAAATGGAGAATTTTTTAAAAACTCAAGAAAAAGGTCAGTATATGATTAAAATTTAATAAGTAATAACGTTTTCTTAAAATCATTAATGTTTGATTAAAATATTTAATAGTTTTATTAATTTTAAAATATTTTTCATTTACGCATAAACGCGTGAAAATATAGATGCGGTTTAATAAAAATAATTATCATTGCTAACATTTTTGCGAGGTACAAATGCTCAGTAAAATCTATTTTAAAAACTGTAAATTTATATTAAAACTATCTTATTTTACTTCTTATAATTTTCTCAATGCATTAATAGTAATTCTACTTATTATCGTTTGAAGTATGAATAATTTTTTTGTTGTCAAACAATTTAATATTTAAGTAAAACATTTAATCCGATATATAATCATAAAGCTTAAAAAATCTTTTAATTGGAGCAACATTCTGTGATTACAAAAATACATGTGCTATTCAATAAGGATATATTTACTAGATTGTATATACTTAGTAAAAATACTTAATCTAATAAGAATATATATTGAAGGAGTTATTATTTAAATATTGAATTTGAAGCTACAGAGACCCTATTTTTTTATAGAGAAAATGTTTTTTAAAGCATATATCTTTGAAAGTAAATGCATCACATATTCTGAGTTGAAGGATGCAATAAAAATTCTTTAGTTGTAGTGCTTCTACATTCTTAAGACATAAATATCTAAAAACATAAAGATGATATTATTTTTAAGAGTGTAAATAAAAAAAGTAATAATATATTTTTGAAATAATAAAAATTTAATAGAGTATACACTTAATTTGTATTACTCAGTTGAAATGTTATTCGCAGTAAAATCATATAATCACTTTCCTTAGTACAAGCGCATTTATAAAAGCATGAAAACATTTATTTCATTTTTACGCTGGGGTACATCATGAGCTATAATTATTTATACTTCATTTTTATTATTTATTATATTTTATTAGGTTTATTTAGACAAATAATCCATTTTATTATTGAACTCTCAAGTTTATATTGTTTTTGCAATTAAATATATACATGAGAAAACAATTGCATTGATATAACTATTAACTATGTTTAATGTATAATTTATAAAGCATATAAAATTTCTAAATTCACCATGATATAAATTAAGTACTTAGAATTTTTAAAAAAAATTCGTAATTATTAAATGGAAGTGAAAGTTTGCCTCTATATTTTTCGAGAAACATTTTTATTGTATTATATTTTAATTAGTTACTCTCTTTTAAATGCGAAACTACAGCCATGATGTTTATGATTCTCAAAAATAAATATTTATCTTGAAAATAATTTTGTTAGTTAACACAAGTGTGTCAAAATAAAATACCTGTACAAAGTTATGCGATAATTATTTAAGTTATAAAATTAAAAATCCTAACACTTCGCGTTTTATATATAAAAAAATTTTAAAAAACAAAATATGATTTCTTCAATGAATTCTCTACTTCAAAATGTTCTTGGGAATGTAAATGTTTGAAATTTGCAATTTTTTTTTAATATTGGAAAAATAGATGTATAATATTGTAGGTTAATTTCATTTCACTTAATATTGTATATTAATGTCATTTTATGGATTTATTCATGAAGGTGAGGATGAAAATTCTCAGAAAATACTCGGAGTCAAACCGATTCCTAGTATTTCTAAGTATAAAATTCTTTGAGTGAATCAAGATTAAATATCATATTTATTAATCAAATATCATCAGATAACTGATGATTTATCTTATAATATGATTAAATGGTTATTTTAAATACCATTAAATATCGTTTTTGGTATGTAAATGCGAATCTTGCATAAAAATTATTATCTTGATAATCATTTTTATGTGGTCCAAAAACAGAGTTCCATATTTGATGCTTAACACTAATAATCAGTGTTAATTTTCTTGGTTTCCTTAATAGCTTTTGAAACAACAACAAACATAGTCATGAAAAGGGTGTTTCACTAGGGTAAGGTGACTATGCAATATTGTAATAAGACTGCACTTGTGCACCACTAGTGGCAAAATTTAAAATTTAATGTTCTACTTTCAAATCCAAAAGAGATGCTTGATAAAAGGTTGAATACGAAATTTCAGAGCAGCAGAACGATAGACATCGTGTGACAAAATGCTTTTGAAGATTTTTGGATTGATGATATGTCCACTTTAATTTGCGCCGTCTAAAGTCCTGCCACTGATGTGGCGTGTATATGAAGATGTGGATGCCAGCTCAGGTGGGACCTTATCACCTAAATTTGGTTCAAAATTGAGAAGCGCTTGGTGATAAAAGAGTACTTCAAATCTGTTAACCTTAAGATACAGTTTAGGGCTCCTCTAGGGCAGCGATAGCCTGATTAGTTAGAGAGTCATTCTCATTATCGGAAGCTAGTGAGTTCGAATCCCGTCTTAACCGAATGTCCGTCGTGTTCATTAAAGGCGGCTGGAACACGTTAAAATTGGGCATGGTCACAATGTCCTCCAAAGGAAATTGTACCACTGAGGGGGCAGGCCAAGTATTGGGGGTCTTCTACTTAGTCCCTGCTTCAAAATCACGAAGACTCCACCCAGCTGTTTTTATCTAACTGGTAGAGCCCAACTCTGGGCTAAGTACAGAGAAGCATTCTGGTGCAACAATTGCTATTTATGTATGTCCACCTATTTAAAATCTTTAGTCTCTGAGGTGACTCATCAACTGGGGATTTGCATCTTGCCAAGTGTTAGGATAATACATCTATTAGCACATAAATTAATTAATCCAAGCGGCATAACATGTCAAAAATGGTCTTACATTATATTAATTAAGAATTCTTTATAAATTTTAGTTGCTTCCATTATTTTGATAACCATCTGTTGTTTCAAATGTCATAAAGGCCGAATATCTTGATAATAATTTTAAATTTTTTAGAATTTATTTAAATATCTATATTAAATTAATATACTTGTACTCATATATTTGCATGTATATAAATATAATCATGTCATTTATACAAATAATAATTACCAACCTTCACAAGAAACTACTTAGCCCCATTAAATATAAAATATTTAACCGCATAATTGTAACATATACGTATAATCACTTGTTATCATAAAAACCTTTTTTTTTTCCTTTATATTTTTATAATTAACTATTTTACAGGATGGAGAAGAGCTTATATCTTCTTACAGCAGTTTTATTTTTAATTTTTACATTTAATAAACTTAGTAAAATTTTAAATGTATTAATGTTTTGTGGAAATTTGATTCACAAAAGAACAAACATTTGTTAATAAACAATAAACACTGAAAAAATATAAGAAGCATGTTCTCACAATATTTATTCAAATATGACGTTTTATAGTCTTCATAAGATTAATATTTATTCATATATTTATTCTTTATTTAGTATACTAAATTTTATTTAAATAAATGAAATTGCCTAAAAAATAACATTTTTTCCTTGCTAAATATATCTACTTACTAAGATTGAATAAAGAATTCTATTTTAAAAATTAGTAAAATAATTTGTTCAAAAAACATGCTGAAGCAAACTCATTGAATACATAAAAAACCATAACAAATTAGTATAAATTTCCCCATAATTTCTTTAAACTTATTTCTTAATACATTAAGGCAATAATTTATTCCTTTTTTTCGTTTTTGTTACTTTTTATTTGCTTAAAAATTAAAATTAAAAATTGCAGTTCTTAAAATAGTGATACTTAATTACGGCATCAATCATTATTATAATTAATTCACCTATGACAAATAAAATCTAAATGTAAAGCAAGAAAACACTGGAAGGCATTGAAAATAAAATTCTACAGCGCATTATGGACGTAGCAACAAGTTTCGTCATAGGTCGACATTTACTGATAAGGCAGGTGCACGTTAAGTAAAAAGTTGAAAGTAATTTCAAGATAATGAAAGAGAAAAGTCAGTTACAGTTAAAAAAATGAAATGTAAATAATGACAGTTTCCTTAGAAATCATTGAAAGATTTCATGGTCTCTTTTCAAAGTTTTTTTTATATTCTTTTCGCCATTTTTTTACCTTTATCTTTTCTTCTTAATTCCAGTCATCTTCTTCAGCCTCCTCATATTAGTTGAAATATTTTCTAGCGATTCGTTTTTCTCTTTTTTGTGTTTGAATCAGTTTCTCTAATTTGTTTTAGAACACAGTTGACAAGATTTATTTGAGAATTGCGTGTGCTTTTCTTCGAAAGGGGATGAGTACTAATTTTAGTTTTGTACATTACCACAAGACGAGCAATGAGTATTTCGAGTATTTCAACATGACAAAAGTATTTATACCTTTTTAAATGGAGTCTCTTTCGCATGTAATGGAGCCATTTTTTTTCGTAACACATATTTCAGAATATTTTTAACTAATAGCTTCATTTAATATGATAAAATTTTAAATAATTGAAAAATCAAAAAAAAAAATGTATCAAAATGCTTGATATTAATACTTTTCAAATATTTTTAGAAATGAAGTTGCAGAATTCTAAAAAAGACTGAAGATTCGAAAGTTGAAGTCATAATACTATAAAAATTATTCAAACACATAAATAAAATTTAAAAAATTCCTTAGGAAGACTTTGTTATCATAGTTGGTTTTAAGTAAATAAAATTTAATGTGATCACTTAATATATTATATTCAATAACCTTAAGCCTAACGTTTGGTTTACTACTCATTTATCTGTGAGAAAGTTAATTTATGTTTTCTCATAGCATCATTCATGGTTAACTACTTGACTCATGATATTTATATAGCTAAACTTTATTACCATTTATAATTTATTAGAAATTTTTTCAATGAATTTTTGAAAATTTTCAACTATTCTAGAAATAGTCTATGAAAATAATTCTGATATAAAATATTGCAACTATAAAACTGTTTTCTATCAATTAAATATTTGTTTGCGAGCAGTTCAACTCTTGAATATTCTAACCGTTTGACTCTTTATCAGTTGAATAGTATTAACTATGCAAGTAATAATAAATAATTCGTCTATAAAAAAAGCAATAACTATAAAACCGTTTTGAGCTTATTAAATTGCTTAATTCTTCTATAATTTGGACTTGAGCAATTACTTTGTGTGATTGCTCAAGTTTGACACAACAAACAACACTTGAGTAATTACTATTGTGCAAGTAATAGTAATGCTGATTTGCACTTACTAGATTATTTATTATTCGACTGATTATTTATTAGTAGTACTTATCGCAATTGAGGGAGTGGATCCTCTGATGGTGCCATCTATCGGAGGAGTCTTTGAGCAAAGTTGTACTTTGTTCTCTAATTAAATGAGAGACGTATCCTTCTGACTTAATTTCGCATAGCCCAAGTGTCATAAGAAACAACATTTTTTGTGGTACGAATAATACTAAATAATTCCATTATGAAAAGTATCACAATATCTACAGAATTGTTCTTCACTTATTAAATTATTATTCTTAGAAAGTTGAAATTGCTCTTATATAGAGGATATTTATAGTACTATTTTGCGTAACTATTAAACAATTTATTCTTCAGCAATTAAAACTTTCAAACTGTTAAATAATTTCTATTGTGCTAGTAAAAGACAAATAAATTTAACATAAAATATCAATATCTTTAAAGCTATTTTGCACCAATCAAAATATTTATTTCAGGGCAATTTTTAATACCTTATACTGTTTTTTAGTAAATAAAAGGCTTTACACATTAAGTATATTTGTAGTGCTATTTTCCATAACGAATGATAAATTTATTTGAAATGGATGAGATAAACTCTTGAATATTTCCAATTGATCAAAAAATCGTAAATGATATAGATCTTTTTATATATATATTAAGGTTTTTTATATTATTCTATTCATTTGTCATTTTAATATTATTTGTATTTTTGTAATGAATGAATGCTTTTTCTTTGAAAATGGTATTCTCATGTTTACACTTAATTTTAAAAGATATTTCTGATACATATAAATATTTTATCTAGTTATATATAAATATTTTATCTAGTTGCATGAATATGATTTAAGGTTTTACTTTATATTTCTTTATAAATTTTGAATTTATTTTCGTTGAACAAAAAAACTATCAGATCTGATTTGATTTTGTTTTGAACCAATCAAGGAATCAACAGGTTATTATTGTTGAGTTTCATAAATTCGATTTTTTATATTTTACAACCAAAATAATTATTTTTTAAATTTTCTTAAAAATGGAATATTGCCTTTGATTTTTGTTGAGAATTTACATTGTTATGAATATAAAATGCGGGATTTTGCAGTTTTAAATTTTTTATCACACTTAAATACAGAGAAAATTGCTGAAAAAATCAAAAAGTGTGACGCCGTTTTTACTATAAAAAGGTAAAAGTTTACAATCGGGTACAACTTGATTTTTTTTGTCACAAAGATAAGCACCAAGATGCGACAGACAAGGGGGCCCCTGCAGCTACTAAGTACCGGGATTAATACAAGTAAAATTTTATCGCCAAATTTTTTTGCCAAATCAAAAGGTACCTAATTCTATACCGAACCTCAATTAAATTTAACGATACTTTATTCAATAATTGGGTCAGGTTACATAAACGTTATTTTTAATCATTGCGTTCTTTTATTGGTTTTCGTCAGACAAATTAAATAAATTTCATTTCACATAAATATGTCACTTTTGATTTATGGGTGATTAGAAATTGTTGTGAAATTCAAATGCATCAAAATGAAAGATTTCATAGCCTAAAGTTTCTATTAAATTCAAAATAAAATGATACAAATTGAAAACTTTTACCTAATTCTTAATTTAAAAACGGAATACAGTTATTTGGACAAATTAAATAAATGTGATTTCAATTACTGACGTTTCCTTGTAAAAATTACTATTTCGATGATATTTTCAAATTACTTTTTGATAGACGAAAATCAAATGACTCATATTAGTGGCAATTATAATGTTAATTCAGTAGAAATAATTCATCATCAAAATATTTTTAAAATATTTAAAGAAATTCATTATCAAATTATTGAAAAGACCCAAAGCACATTTCAGATATTTTCAAATTGCAGAATTGTTTTATTTTAAGCTTCAAATCAAACAAAAACATTACAAAATAAATTGTGCAGACAAATTCTATTAAGACAAAGATTAGAAATCGATATAACTCGAGATCTTCAGTATTAAAATTTAAAAAATTTCTTAATGATATTTCAATTATTATTATTTTTTTATATAAAATTTTTAATAATCACAAAATTCTATGGGTTTTTAGAATTTAAGATACGTTTAAGACTTATGCTCGAATTGGGATTCCAGAAAATTAAGAATTTATACCATTCCTTATTAGCAAATTTTGTCAGATTGATGAAATTTGATGATCCTTTTCAGTGTAAGAAAACGAAAAATACAGGAAAAGATCACAAAATGGTCATAAATTTTCTAGACACACATTCAAAGATCCGTGAAATAGAACAAGGAAATGACACTGGAATTTTTATAGTGATATCGAAAAGAAACCAGCCGAGATACTCACAAAATATCCTCAAATAAAACAGCATTTTGTCCTTGACCGCCGAGCAGAGATCAAAGGTGGTCAAACCTCCTAGACCCGAAGTCCAGTAAATAAAGCAGTTGGACTCTTTCTTTGTTCATTGTCCGTTTCTTTTGTTACTCTGTGGGAAACAATACATTTGCGGTTATTTATTGGTTCGCCTCCTAATTTCCCAATCGGTGGTATCCCATTAGATGATGCATCTGACTTGACTCGACACATGCATTGTGTATGAACTTTGAGTTCAACACAAACATTACCCCTCTTATTTCCTTAAAATCAAGCACGTGTGCATTTCATCTGACTATTTGAAGGTGCATGATTTTTCTGCCAGATTGTGAGATAGCTAAATTTATGAGGCTTGCCTCTTAACTACGAAAGTAGAGGCACTCAGAGATCGTCAGCCTTGTGTTAAATTGTATGCTAATTTCATTTATTTCTTCGTCGTTGCGTTAAATTGCACGTGCTATTTGTATTGAAAATATACTATGCTAGATTATAATCTGAATTGTGAAGAAAAGCATTCTAAATCATGTATTTGTTCTATCACCATTATGCAAATTTGAATTGCTACGTAAAATTACAAGAATTCACAGAACTAAATTCTAATCTAAAATGTGTAGCATAATTCCAAAAATTTTAATTACTATTTTTAAGCCTCTATGTGAGTTATTTATTATTAATTTATGTCATACTGTCTCTAAATCATTTATTTTTATAATTATACAGTTTTGAATCACACTAATAAAATCGCTAGAATTTTTCTGTTCTAAATTCTAATATGAACTATGCAAAAAAATTTCAAAATAATGTAACTGCTTGTTTTCCACTATCATGCTAAATCATTTATTGCTAATTAGTAATAAGCTAATTTGTATTAAGACTATGTGTTGTATTAAAATTTAATCTATATTATAATAAAAATTATGCTATAAATTATTCATTTGTTGTAACTAAGTGAATTAGAAGTGCGAATTAAAATTACAAAAATTCACTAAATTAACATCTAATCTGAATAGTGCTAAAATTTATTAAATTATTTAATTGCTATTTTCATGTTACAGTAGTTATAAAGAATAATTTTTATAAATAATCAACTATATATTTTGATAAATTATGAACAATCAATTATGTATTACATATGTTAAATTTATCAATATTATTGTGAATTTCATTTGCTTCAAGAATTAATTCATGCATTCGTTAACTATATATGTTAAGTGTATGTAAATAAAATTATTATTGTTCATTTTACCATATAATTTTAAAGCATAACATGTTCATTTTGATTTAAATAAAACTGTCTGCATCAGCATATATTAAAGATATATAAATTCCTTCGAAATGATATAGTTTTTTTTTCTTCTCTTAAATTTATAAAATACTTGATGGATATTGAACTTTTTTGTATGCATTTATTTTAAATAGTTAAACTTAATATTCCGTAGAATTTTAAAAAATTATAAATTTTTTCTCTAATTTTATCTAAAAAGGACATAAAAAATATACTAAAATGCTTTTGAGCCTTGAGATAGTAATGAAATACAACTTCAACTTAACAATGAGTGTTTTGAGGAAAATTCGATTCCATTTCCTGTTTGATAAGTATTACAAAAACCAAAACAAATATTTAGAATAAATTTATTCTTTGTTTTAGATTATTAAACAAGATTATATTTAGATAATTATCTGTTTGTGACGTTATTTATTTCATTCATTGAAAAGAATATGTAGCAAATTTTACAAGTAGAAGTAAATTGATACACAAATTTGCAGTTAATTTTATAATTAAAAATGTTTTTACAAAAAAAAAAAAAATTATGACTTTAAATCGCATATAATTAAGAAAGGTATAGTAAAGTTCGCTTCTTCATTGGAAAGAAAAAAATATTAATTTAAAAATTAGATTTGCATTTAGCTTTGTGTGTTTTGAATAAATTTAATTATTTTTTCAAAACAATATGTATCAGTTTTTGATATGATAAAAATTACCAGATGAATATAAAACATTATATTTCATAGAATAAATGTCAAATTGGTAGAGACGAATAACCTTCAATTTGGCGTTTAAGTGGTGAGTTTCATCCTTTTTCGGAAGCAGACATTTATATTGTTCAAGATTCTGGGAGAATTAAGTCCACGTGATAATAATCTTGACAAATAAGAAGAATTAATAAAATTTGTATTGAAAAATTTTTTTTGAAAATAAATGATTACATTATTTTATTTACTCAATTTCTTTCATCAACGTAAAATAATATTTTTTAATCTATTTCTGGTATAATTGGTAAAAAATAAATAAAACAAGTAAAACAAATTAAGAAAATTAACTAATAATTTTGTCTTTTCTCACTATTTTATTTTACTTTTTGAATTTGTTTATTAAATAAATCAAAAAACAAATCATATTTATCGTTCAAGAGTAAATAATAAACAATTTTCATGTGCCGAGCAATTTATTTTCATAGATCTTACTTTCAATGATTCATTCTTTACCTTGCAGAAAAATGAATCATAAATATTTAATGATATCGCATTTGTCAAGATTTTTATTTTAATTCATGATATAATTTGTTTTGAGTCAGAATTTTTATGAATTAGTTCAGATCACTTATCAAAACTCTCCTCGTGATTTTATATCATAAAATATCAATGGATTATAAAATATGTCATACCAAAATTTACTGTAATGGAAAAGTGGCATCTTTATTACCAGTTAAAATTGTGGCAAATAAAAAAATGGAAAACGTGTCCCTGTTTTGCGCTATATATCGGCAAGTAATCCTTTTTTCACCAACCGAATCTTTTTAAGCTAGTTTAACCTATTTGTTGTATGTGCAGACTAATGAGGCTTTTAATATCCTCTCTTCTTTCTCGCTGATGTTTCACTTTTAATGACACAAATGGTTTTCTGCAGCTGGTGTCGGCCTCCTACAATGGGGAACAAAATAAAGCCACACTTTCACCCCTGTATATTGTTCCTTTAAAGGATTTCAGTATTCATTAGATTAGCTAATGGACACCGCAAGACAGAGAATACGTGTGTTATAAATTAGGAAAAATGAGCGGAAGTGTTTTGCTATTGCGGATGGAATTTTTCCTTTCTTTGAGGAAAAATATGATATGAAATTAGTAAATCATTCTTTTACATACAGAAAGAAAAATATGCTTGTGTTACATATAAAATAATTTTTTTGACATCAAACTAAAGGGTTTTTGACGTTGATTTGTAAAGACAAATAAGCTGTTGGCATGTTATGCTTCCGAAACATTTAAAAATAATTTACATTAATTTTTGCATATTTCTCTTCGAAAATATAAATTTATAATTTCGAAATAATACAATTTTTAAATTATAATAAATAATATCTATAATGCCCACATTTGCCCTTAGGATAACGGGCGAACATGATGGGATCTTATACAGTGGGACACCCAGTGGGTGTGAATGGATGTGACATCTTCTCACAGAAACAAATATAATTTCAAAAATAAAATAAAATCCAGTATGTTATCAGAAGAATATATATATATATATTTACTTATATATAATATTATTATATTTCAAGGATGGATTCAGATCTTCTAATGAAAATATTCTATGCTTAATACTTAAAACGGTATTGTCATGGATTGTCGAAAAAACTCTTTGAAATAATTTTTTTATTTTTGCATATTAAATTGGTGTTAGACATCTTTAAAACAAACGCAGCTATATCCTCTAGTATAACTATGCAAATAATATATAATTATATTTACGAAAACTATACATTTTTATATACAACTAATTTCATAACTATATTAAGTAGATAAATTCTAAATTTAACTAAATGTTTTCAGCTTGTCAGGTAATAAAATGTTGATTTCGCACATTTAAAAATAAATGAGCGAAATTGCTTTTGATTTATATTACAGTTTTATATTACATTTTTTTAGCTATTTATATTTTATTATTTAATAAAATACACTTTATATTACATTTTTTTACAAGATTAAGAGATGACACCACAAAGTGTAAACGTTATGTGCAACAAAAATATAGTATGTACATAGTTTTTTTTAACTCATAAATGAATACTAATATATTGGTGTATATTTTTATGTGTATCCCACAAAAAATCATTAAAAATCTTGTTTCAAATTATCTTATATGTTAAATATATTTTTTTCAAGTTTTAACACATTCTGAAAAAAAAAAATTTCTGGGAAATCATATATCATCAATAACATTGTGTAATGTAAATAAATAGTTTTACTAATGCTCAGTTGATAACCACTGAGAAATAAAAAAAAATTGTTTCTCTAAAATAAATAATTTTTTATGGTTTCGAATGAAAATTTGTGATTAAAACTTTTGAATCCTTGATTGATTTTATGTTGATCAAGGCTTTAAAATATTATATTTGTTGATTTTTTAGTATAGCATCGTATAAACATGAATATCTTTTTATTTTTTTATACATCTCCAAGCGTCAAAGCTCGTGATCCATTTCATAGATAGATAAATACAAGTTATTTATTCATTTAAAAAACCAAAAAGTATACTTCATGAATGTAAGAGTAGATATTATTCAGGTTTTATTAAGAGAAAACTCTAATTGCTTTCGAAAATTTTTATTAATCATGCTTAATCCTATAATAATTTACTTTGATATAAATGTATCATTCATACAAAAAATATTTTCTCTGTGTCTATCCAATTGCTCGTTTTTAAATTTAAAAATGCTACATAGAATGGAATTAAACTTATATCAATATTTTGACCTCAGATAAATGTAAAACAAACTTTGATTAATTTCAAAATTTTGAATAAAGTGTGTTTCTTATTAATTTAAACCGCAATTATCTAATTTGAATTCACAGTAATGTTGTTGATGTCACGAAGCACATCCCTCGAAAACTCCTCTCACTTCAAGAACATTGGTGTGTGTATAATCAACCTTTAATTTTCTCCCGCGTGATTCTTTGCCACTTTCAAAATTGTCATCTGTGCTGAGAATAGATAAAAATATGTGTGGCATTGGATCCACCCTTCTTTTTACACTCTTGTAATATTTCTTAAAAAATAATGCAGCCTTCTATTTTTGGAAAAAAAAAACTGTTTTCATTTTTTTAAGAAAACGTGTTTTCTCATTTATCAATACGCCGCCAGTCGGTATTGCATTATAATGAGGATATAAAGAATAGCGAATTTAATATTTAATAACTTTGTACTCAGTGAAAATTTGGAGTCGTTTTAATGTCATTCGATACGCTTTTAGTTTATATGTAAATCAGATTTAATATTTAATAACTTTGTACTCAGTGAAACTTTTGAGTCGTTTTAACATCATTCGATGTGCTTTTAGTTTATATGTACATCAGAATTTATTTCATGTCACAAAACTGCATTTTAAACATAGCTATAAGTAAAAAGTAAATACGATTATTTTTCCCAAATCATATTTTTCTATTGTTAGATATACGTTTTCCCCTGGCAGCTATAACCCTTCAAAGAAGACGAAGTTGGCCTGCTAGTGTAATCAAATTATCTATTAAAGATTTTATCTGAAGCAAAAATAGGTTGCTTAAAAGTAATTCCCAGAAAAACAAATCTAAATGAAATTTTCCTCGAGAAATATTTATCATCTTAGTAATTGTACTGAATCATATGAAATCTTGATCTTGACATAAGTATGTTATTTAAATTTATCTTCTAAAATTATCATAATCTTCGTCGGTATTCTAAACTTGAACACAGACTAGAAAAATGATAAAAATGATGAGGTTTAAAAGAATCTTTTATTAAATAGGATTTGACTCATTAATAAGATCTTGACTGTTGAGTTCTATGAGATTTCATGATTATAAAGCTAAAGATCAAAATTGAAATTTTATAAGATCTCGTTTAACTGTATGATTTCACGCTGTCAAATTACACCATTTAATGATAAGCATCTGATCAAAAGGGTTCATTCACCGACATACTCGAATTTAAGAAAATAATTTTAGAAATTTAAGAATACTGATTGGTGTCAGTTATTTATTTAGTTTCTTGGTGCTATGAAGCAAAAAGAAAATAACGAATTTATAAAATAAAAAGTTATAACATTTGAGAAAATTTCCAAGAAAGCACTTGACCTATCATTCATTTAAAAAGTTTGATTTAAAAAAAATGATGAAAAATTTTTACTTTGCTCTTATCAAATTGAGTTCATAAAATAAAACTTTTAAATTTAAAATAATTGTTTTAGAAATTCAAAAATACTAATTTTCGATTGGAATAATTTTTTCAATGCAGAATAAATAGCAAGAATGCCAATTGTATATCAGAAACGGTAATATTTAAGTAAACTTTCAAAACATTTTATTATTTATTATTATCATAGAAAGATTAATTTTAAATAAAATGTTGAAAAAATTCTTATATTATTAGATTTAAATAAGCGAATAAAATAACGCAGTACTTTTATAAAGAAAATATACAAAAAATCAATCCTTTCCTAGTAAAAATGATCTCGACATTTTTTTTTATTATTATTTTTGTTTAAAAATTGGTATATTTTCAATCGAAATTTGAAAGCAGAAGGAGTATGGTCTTGAAAATAAAGCTCAGTCGTTAAAAAGATCTTTTGAAATCGTTCAAAGAAATGTCAAGATATTAAGGATGCTTACATTTGATATAATTGAATATTTATATCGAAAATATATTCACAGATATTACGAAAATCTTGGATGATATGTTTGTATTTTTATGAGCAATTCTCTATTGTTGTCTGGAGCTCTTGTGCACAAACAGTGGTACTCATTTTGCTTATCCTAAATCGAATATCATTTTTATGGAATTAAAAATTTACGCGTATACACTTCGAAGAATTTTTTTCAGCATATTTATTATCATTTCGTCTACAATAGGTTGAACTTTCGCTCTTCATATTTGAAATGCCGAGTTTTTTTCAACATATTTTTTTAGACTTACTTTCGAAGTTGGATATTTTTAGACCAAATTAATATTATTAATTGCTAAAATATTGTTTGTAGAGATTTTTCTTCTCTATTTTAGTTAAATTTCCACTTCATTTTTACTCTGGATTAAAAAAAGGGGAAATATCTTTACATTTTTTTTTGTTGGAAATGTCGAGTTCATCGAATAATCTTTACTTCATTTTTCTTTTTTGAAATTTTTTATAACATTGCATAGTCTATCTAAAAGAATTTTCCATTTTTTTGTTCTGACTGTCGAAATTTTTTTAAAACAGTAATTTTTATGTATATCACTGATTAGAATATTCTACGTAATCATTGTAATACCAAATCACATAAAATAATCTACCTAATTCGTGATTGAAAAAAATTATCTGCTTTTTGACAAGTTACAGTAATTTTTATACGATTTTCACTTTTACAAAATTTTAAAATTCATAAATTAAACCTTTTTGCATTAGTTAGTTTTCATTAGTTACGGTAGTTAACATAAGCTTACATTAGTTACATTAGCTTACATAAGTAACAATTCATTTTGCTAACAATTTTTTGCATAAGAGGTCTAATTTGACGGGAACCTGTAGCTTAACTTATTAACTTCCATGAATCTTGTTTAAGGATTTTGTAATTTTATAAACAATACTGTAATTTTATAAACGGTTCCAAAAGCATATTTGGTGTTTTTGATAGATCAGTTTCACTCTATATATGTAAATCAATGTCACATGCTGCAGAAAGTATGTATTCTGCATTTCGTTTCTTACAACAATCAAACAAATTTTAAATTCCTCTGCAATTGAACGGAATAGAATTGTCATACTTGAAAAAAAATTTGCTTAGTTTTTTTATAGTAAAATACTGTCGATATAACTATCTAATTTAAGTAATTATTTATTGTTTATATATACTCGATATCTTTTTTCTCATTGGAACGATTTTTTAAAATCATTTTATAACTGATTCGGTCGAAAATTCATAATTAAGGGAGGAATTGAACCCAACAACTATTCAACAGTTGTTGGGAAGAATTAACAAAAGTAATTTTTACAAAATAAATACATTTATTTCAAATGTTGATTCAGTTGCTTATTATGTGCTAAACAATGTTTTTAAGTAAATAACGTGAGTTAACAAAGAAATAATAGAAAAAATTAAATGAATGAAAACCAGACTTTATATAGTCAATAAAAATGGAAGTTTCCTGATTAGAGATATAATGACTCAAAATGCGTGGACAATAGCAGTACTGCACGCAGTACTAGTTTATTCGCACGTCATAGTTTCCTATATTTTTTTATTTGTTGCTCCTATTTAAACAGCTTACAAAGTACATACAAAATATTTCAAGGGCATGACTTATATACGAATATCTACGACACATAATTTTCGCAAAATGCGAAGCAGAGACTTCGAGATGTCAATTTGAATTTCTAACATCTTAATTTCTTTTAAAAATATGCAAAACAAAAACAATAGCCTTGAAAATCAGTTAGCATATAAAAATCAATAACACATGAAGGAGTTTTTTTTAAAAAATTTTCCTACGTTTAATTCGTCATTTTTTATGAAAAATAGCTTATTAAAAGATTTATAGCAGTTGAGAAAAATTGACATAATTTTTTTATTACTTTGAATGCTGCGTTTATTCAAAATACTATAGATTTGTTTGTTTATCAAAAGTAGTGACTTATTTACACTGTTGAAATATTGAATAATAAATACATTTCATTGCGTATATTTCTAAAATCAAAATTTAATATTATTAAAAGCATAACTAAATTTAAAATTCATGATAAAATATTTGATAATATTAAAAATGTTATGATTAAATATATGTATATATAATTCTGCTTAGATTTTTTAATAATATTATTATATGATATTATGTAGTTTATTATTTTTAAATACCATTATATTTTATTGCTCTAAATAATGTTAAGTATTATTAACAAGTTCTGTTATCAAATGCATTGCAATGCACAAAATCTATTTCAACTATGATCTATAATATTTTTTGTCCCGAATAAGATTCGTGATAAAATTGAAATTTGTGTATACACCAAATCCGCTGTTAAAATTTCTTGTGTATTTAATTAAATAGAGGATTTGTTGAATAATTTTTTTTCACGTATTTTTTTAAAGATAAAACCTGTAAAAACAGTTTTATCAAAATAAAGCGCAAATGAGTCTCTAATAATTAATTATCGATTTTGGCTTATATTAAATATGTTAGCTGAAATATACAATATTTAGCATATAAATTTGAAAAACAATCAATCAAATTTATTCGAAAAGAAAACATTTTTTTTCAACTAAGTGAACACAGAATAAAATGTAAAAAATGCTTGTATTTAACTTTCTTTTATATTTAACTATTGCTGCTATTTAACTTTCTTGTATAAGCTATCAAACATACGATTTGTTTAATATTTTATTTCTCTCACTTTTTTTTAAGTAAAATAATCGCTCACTTTCTACTAACAATAAAGTAACTGTAAAAAAAACCAGTTTTATCAAAATAGTAGGTGAACAAGATTGCAATAACTTAGTATTAAGTAAAACTTGATTTATAAACTCGTGTGAAGGTTGTTTAAGATATAAACTTGATAAACACCTTTAAAATTGCATAATAACGAAAAAAAAATCTTAATCTTGTTATAGCTTTTAATAAAAGAAAACCGTTTGATCTAAGCGAATAACATAATTTTTGCTTCATTTAATAAACACTACTATTTGAAAAATCTGTAAATAGTTATCCAGATATGGGAGATATTGTAACACTTTAAAAAATGTTTTTATAATTACAGATTTTTTACTTGCGTTTAAAGATATTTTAAAACTAAAATCTTTATTGTTATAAGAATATTAGTTTATACTTGTGTGGTACTCAGATTAGATTTAAGCAATGTTATTTAAATAATAACTGTATGCAGTGAGTCTTAACTATTTTTCTGTACTTTTCTTAATAAAACATTCTTCAATTTTAATCACTGAGCTTCAGAAAACTTTTCTTCCAATATTTAGAACAGATTTCAGGTCAATACATAAATTGTTCCGCATCTTCAATTTACTTTATGATATATTCGATTCAGATTTAAATATTAGAATTAATATATTTTTATAATCAAATTTTATTTTCAAAAATTTCAATTTTTTTAACTTGCAAAATTTATATTATTCCCAAGAAAAGGTTAGTTTATAAACTTGTTTGTCAAGTTCTATTCTAAAATTTGATATTTTGAAGCAATATTTGATATTTAAGAAGAAGCATTTAATTGAATGGAAAATAGAGAGATAGAGATGACAAATGCATTTCTGAAAAAAAAAATGTAAGAATTTTATTTAAATATTTTTTAATTAATCAACAACTATTTCTTAAAATCATCTGATTTTTTTTTTTTTTTTTGAATAAATATTAGGCGTAAAAAATAAACGAATATTTTTTATGGCAGAACTATAAACATAATTTATTTTAAAATTCTAAATAAAAAAAGGTTATTTTATTATTATCTTACAGTGAATTGCATTATAATTCCATACAATATTTTATTTCCTATTGTATTTTTACATTCACTTTAATTTTTTTGGATTTTGTTTTCTTAAGATTTCATTTCTTAGAAAAAAGTACAAAAAGTTTAATATTAAGATAGCTTGTCCTCCATAAGAAAGATATAAAATAAATTTCTCATCATTTTAAATTCCTTTTCCTTTGTGATGCTTTTTTTTTTTTTTTTTTTTTTTAATCTTTTTGATGCCTCTTCTTTATGAGTTATTTTTTTCTAGCAGTTTTTTCCCCCTTTGTAATAAAGCGGCGTATTTAAGCGCAATATCTGTATTGTTGATGATGATATAAGGAGTTCTTTTATTTTTCTGAAAGGCTTATTTTACTTTAGTTGTTACATTAGGAAATAAAAATGTTTTCCTTCCTTTTTAATCTGTGTTATTTATTATGCCATTAATCGGTTGCCCACCTGAACAGTTTTTGAACGTGGATAGTGGCTTGGGAAATTCTTTTCTATCAAATAGGTTTTATTTTCAGGATACTCTTTTAAAATTCCTAAGTATTTTTTATTGAAAATTTCATAAATTAAATTGTATTCAAACAATAGTGGATCATAGAACTACTTTTCTTTATTTAAGAAAAGTGCAGTTCGTGTCTTTAAGATAAGCTGTTCGGACTTTACTTCACTAAAACATTTTTCGTATTTATGAGTGCAATATTTCATTAATAATTAATACTCTCTCGATGTATTATATAAAAATTATTATAACTTTCATTTTATCGACAAATCATTCTGCTTAAATTTATACCTGCATTGTTATTTTATTAGACCGTACTTTGTGAAAAAAAATTAGGATGTTATATATCACAGTTATATCATTTTTTAAAAAATGCAATCATGACAAAATTTTACACTGAACAATAATTCTGCTTAAATTCCATGATTTAGAAATGTCTGTTTACTAAAAAAGATATAAATATTTTATTGAATAATTTAAATTTTTGCATTCAATGAATATTTGCAGACGTATTTGATGATAACAATTGTGTAGTTAATAGAAAATTGCAAAAAATATCTATACGTCAAATAAATCAAACTGCTATCTCCATCTTCGATTTCCTTATTAGTATAAGTGCCTTTCACTGAGAATAAGATTGCTAACTCAGGTGTCAACCTCACCACGTGACCATAGTTCAAAACTAATTAACGATTGTTTATGTTGGACGGATCCGTTTGGCAGAAATAAATAGCAGAAGGCATATTGTAATAACCTAATTTAAACGCACATAAGAGAACAAATAAAAACGTGTTTCTATTAATATTCAGAGAAATTAAATGGATCTTATATTCCCAAATATAATTGTAATACATAATTAAATTTAATGGCATAAAATGAATTTCAATGCATTTCAGAGCTCTTTTGGTTGCAATTTTTCACATATGGTTTTCTAAATTTAGTATAACCGAATTCGCTGATGAATGATTTCCACTCAGGTCTACATTTCAATAGTTCTTGAGTTTGATTCCAATAATGAATATGGATGCTTTTAATAATCGAAATATTCCTTAAATTCTCTTTGGCTTTTGATTCATCAGTTAGTGGTTTCGTTTCCCATTTTAAGGGAAAATATTAGGTGTTCACTTTAAATTATTGGTCCCGGTCTAATTAGCCCTCATGGGCCAAACAAGGACAGAGAGTGACAAATAAATCACAAACTTCCAACAACAGCCGAATTAGGAAATTGTATTAAAAAAAAAAATTATTGCCAAACAAAGCAAATTAAATTTCAACGAAGGGTATTCAGTTTTTCAATATAAACTATTGAATGATAATACGCTAAATATACACATTTTAAGAAAGTTTTTAAAAATAGCTAATAAATTTTGCGTTTGTATGTAACATTTGCAACATTTTTACCCTAGAACTATTTTTTAATATACTACCTTTGGAAGGAACCTTAGGAAATTAAATGATATGAAATGCCTAAAATGATAAACAACTAAATATAAAAGTTTATTTAAAAAAATCATTCATAGCTACAGTCTCATGAAAACGTGCTATTTGAGAATTTATAAAATTAAGTAGAGAATTTTCTCTAATCGTTGTTCAGAAACTCTTCCCTGGTTTCTAAATTTTTACTTGGATTTCGAGTTTTATCTTTTCTTTTCATTCGATTAGGCAGTTAGAAACGTGACTTTAATACCTTTTTAATCTCCAGTAACAATCTTTTTACCAATTAGCTTACGAGAAAAAAAAAAAAAAAGTAGCCAAAATTCGAAAAGAGAGTGGAACTACTCGCTCTGCGGGTAATACCTTCCGCTTTCCGGTTGCCATGTTAAACTGCATGGCATGTGAACTCAGACCATCTTACAGAAACCACATGCGGCAAATAATCTTATTCAAGGGATCAGCTCTTCTTTATTATGGCTTTCCATTGTCACACAGATATAGCCTTTATGTTAAAATCTTCTCTGTGATGTGTTGAAAAAAAGCTCAAATTTTTGATCTTCCAAAGAAAGTCAGTTTTGTCCAGTTATGGGAACTACCATGAACTTCTATTCTATTTTCTTAATCTAATTTGTTCTCTCATATATTTAGTATTGTAAAATAGTTATTTTTAAATTTTTTTTAAAAATTTTATTTTATTTATTTATTTATTTATTTATTTATTTTTTTTTTTTTTTTTTTGTAAATTGTAAGGATTGCTTTAGCAGACATTTCTATATAAGTACCCATGTGTCAAAGACTTCTCTGGAACTTGCTAATAAAGATAGAATTTTTTAAAGGTAAAGTTTCTAAAGAAAATCAATCCAGCTATAGGAGAAGCCATGAACTTTATAAGTTCATTCAGTTAATCTGCTTGGTTCCTTTCTTTAGTTTTGTAAAATTATAATTTTTTGTATCATTTTTCTTAGAATGCACACACACACATATAAGTATTTCTTAATTCTATATTTTGATGAGCATCTATATGTGAGAAAATTTTTGTCTGGAACGTTTTAGAAAGCGTATAATGTTTTGATCTTTAAAAAACAAACTCTATTTAGTTCGGTGATGGAAGTTACTAAGAATTGTCTGTTTGTTAAGTTTATCTATTTATTTGCTTTTAATTATATAAAAAGAGAATTTTCATATTTTTTTCATGAACGCTCTTCTATTTTTTCCTAAGGCAGCATATGTTTCAGCGTTTTATCTTTTTACACATTATATTTTATAATCAAGTTTCAAATACAGTACTTTCTCAGAATGTTCTCACAATATCGCTTAATTTAAATGCATATAAATTTTTTTTAACAACGGTGGGCATTTGGGTGATCAACCTTTCGTCAAGACAAGGCCAGAAATATCTATTCATTTGTCGTTACCCAACGAGCACCTATAAATCCAATCACGGAGGCGAGTAGCGTTGCCCGCACCATACCACCACAAACCCATTGATAGTGTGGGCCATATCCATACATCATCAGAGAAGAATGTACAAAAATAAAACACAGAGAGAAAATAACACCCATGCCCGAACCGGGATTCGAACCCGGGACCCACGAACGCTAGCCACTCAGCTATCGGTCGGCAAACGCACATTAATTATGTATGCTATTTAAATTAGAAGCGTTTATAATCTATGTACGCACACAAGATATAAAAAACTGTAAACAAATATTTGTCATGATTTCTTAAAACTGTCATTTTTTATAATTTACAGATTATTTTTATCACTAGTATTTTATTTCGTTCCATAAATGATAGTTTAATTTTAGTCTTTTTAAGATTTCTTTGGTACCGAAAATTCTAAATTTTAATACATAGTGCAGTTATAACTCAACTAATTATAGATAGAAATTTTTCTAAAAACAGTATAAAAAATCTTTACTTCAAGCATTTTCATTTTTCAATTATTTTTTAAAAACATTTTTTAAAGAAAATTATGTTAAAATGCAATAATTTTTTTAAAATTTATAAAATGCCAGTATTTTCGGAAAAAAAAAAAGAAAAGAAACGTTTCTCGAACATCGCAAATAAAAGAAATCAAGTAATTTGACAGTGACCTGCGCAGCAAAGTAAACAGCAAATCGTAATTTGGAAAATAAGAATTTCGCTGGCATCAGGTGTTTGATTGATGAACAAACTTCCGAAAAACCATCTACATTGAAAAACAAACAGTCTTACCAGTCAAGGTTGCCAGCTGAACAAGCAAAATAAATATATCTTATATATAAATTTTGTTTGATGGCAACAAAATACATGTAGAGACGAGTTGTGATTCCCAAGACAAATGCTTTTCTTTGCGTTTAATTGAGAGTCATATCTGAAATCCAGTTCTAAAATTAATTACTGTTTTTAGGAATAATATTAGTAATAATGTTTATTTAAGCGCTTTGGGATCTAGAGTACTAGATTAGCGCTTTTTGGATTGGGAGGTTTCTGGATCAAGGCCTGCACTGTGAATAATGTGAGATGATTGGTGTACTTCTGCTTTATAATGAGGGGCTACAGTAGTAGAAGTAATTGAATATTTTTAAGAGAATTATGGCATTTTCATTAGATTATAATAAATTTTAGTGTGATACTACTGCAGAAGCATAATACAGAAGATTAGCCAATTTGTTTTAATTATTGAAATAAAACATTCATTATTGAAAAAAATAGAAATAAAACAAAAAAAAAGGTTTTGATTTAAAAATTGTATTTCATCATCAACTTATATTGGATCTTAAATTTTTCACCAAATATTTAAAAATACTTTAACTTCATAATCAATGTGGTTCCTTTAATATATTTATTGATGTATATAAAAATTTATTTCAATATAGCTAACGCTAATAATTCTTTTATATGCAGGATTAATCCGTTTAATTTTAAATTGTTGAAATAATTTAAGCTATTAAATTTTATGGGTTATTGGACTAAAATACAAGGCAAACATTTAAGTTGACAAAAATAATATTTCCCATGATCATCAACCTTAAATTTATTAGGAAATCGAAGTGAATGTGTTAAATATAAAAGTAATGCTTTAAAACAATTAACATATTTATTGGTGCATTATGTTTCAAGTTTAATTTTATTACAACTGACTGATATTGTCTATAGTTCAATTGAGGATTTTTTTATTTTTATATCATTGATAAATCCAACTACTAACCTTACGGATGATTTAAATATCCATAAAATAAAACAGGAAAGTTTGAATTAGTATATAATGCTTAACTTAAATTCATCATCAAATTACAATGAACATTCCTAGTATATTAATAAGTGATGATCAGTTCAATACCTTTAACATGTTTTATTGGTATACGTTATATATATTATATACATATTGTTGTTATGTATATTGTGTGTGTTATATTGTCGTTATTTATATAAGAGAAAACACTTTATTTTCACTTTACTTAGTAGGAAAGCATCAATACCCACATATTTAGATTATCTTTGAAAGGGGATAAGGGTTAATTAAAATGGAAATGGCATTACTCTACTTTCGCCGCGTGACGGTTTCGATTAAGTTCCTCCACACTCACTTGGTGCATCGGCCTTCGGAAAAAACAGTAATATTTTGGTTGGAAAGTTGGCAATAATTACGATATTCCTCTTTTACACTTGAATGACCCATATTGCTTGAAAGGAAAGGAAAAATGCAGGCATTGTGTGAAATTAATAGAAATGGAGTTTAATTACGCTGTTTCGGGATTATCTTTTGTGCGGGTAAATTCTTTCATCATGCACCATATTTATCTAAAAGAATTCAATTTTTTGAGGATATATGGTGCGGGTTTTCTTTTATTAGGTTATTCACAGTGCTGGGCATTTAGCTAAATTGCTCTGTAATTATTGAAAATTGCGGTACGGATTAGAAAATGATTCAAAATACCATTGATTAATAACGCCTATGTAACATAAAAAATAAAACTATTATCAAAAGTTTTCAAAAAAAATGTGTCTTTATAAAGTCTTTAAATACAAATCTCAATATTAATTCTTATTATCATTATTCTTGAAGGAAATTAAAAAAATGTTGCAAATTTATTTTTCCATAGATTGGTTAATCAATCTTCCATAATTTTTTTTTTCCACAGAGGACTAATTTAATTAGGATTTGTCATACAGGTTAGTTTACTTATTTCGTCACCCAATGATCATTCTGCACACGGAAGGTATATTTAGATTAGATCCTATAGATTAAAGTAGATTACAAACATTGCAGCCCAAGGAGGGATTGGAACCCATGATCTACTGAGCTGGCGGTGAGAGCGCTAACTATTCGACTAACAGCCTAGCGCCTGGGAGATATGACTTAAAATGGATTTCAAAAAATCATTGAAAATATATCAGAATTAGAAGGCCTCATATTTGCAATTAAAAGTTCCTGCATCGTTCAATTGTAAATCTGAACGCGGGAAATAAATAATATCTCGGTATTTATTTTCCGCCAAATAGTCAATAGATATAATTTCATAACATATTACATAAACATAATTCTTCAGTTCACCTTGGACTAGCAATAGGACCACGCAATTCTGCGTGAAAAGTCTTCGGCTCGATCTCAGCCCCTAATGATTAAAGACGATACGTTTCGGCATTCTATCTGTACACTTATGAGAATGGATCTTAAGAATTTCCAGGGTCTTCACTCTGGCGATACGTGAATATGATCCACTATTGGAGAAAAGAAACGCAAGATGCGGTGAATGTTAAAGAACTTGTGATCACTTTTAGCCGTTACAACAAGCGAGTTGTATATTATAATAAATAAATTATTACTTCTGATATGTTTATGCAATACATAGTTCACAATACACCTAACATCCATAAGTTTAATAAATCATATATTGGAGATATAATAAAAAAAATTAGCCTTCATATTCGAGATTTATTTTTATTATTATTATTTTACTGTGTAAAAGTTTTTATCGATAATTTTCTTCTCTCATCTGAATAGTTTTTTCTGGTTCTATTAATTGCAGGTGATTTTTTTTCCATATCGAATATCTTTTCTTCATCGTCAATGCTGAGATAGATCGAAAGATGAATTGGCCCTTTATATCTTAGACATATAAGATCACCTGGTGTAAGAATTCAGATTGGAGATTCGTAAAAGACATATCTTACAAAAAGAAATTTTCCAGTATTGTTGTCCCTTTTCTTCCTTTGAAACTCATGGATGTAGCCCCCTGTCTATTAAAAGTCTTACCATAAGGCAACTACAACGTGAATATTAATATGCTTAATAACAGCTGTAGGTCGTTTGACTGTCCATGCCATCATAACATTGGTGACCCAGGATAAGATCGCAACCGCAATAGCTTTTTGCTGGAGCCAGGCATAAAATCGACGATAATCTTCATATTCTTTCTGCGACGCAAGGCACACACAGTGGAATCCACTGACAAGCCAATGACGCCTTTTGAATCTATTAAATCATGAACGTTATTAATTTAAATCTTTCTTTATTGTTTTGCAAATTTTTCAACAAAAAAATTCTGAGGTATTTTATAAACACTTTGTATGTCCCATCTTTTGTTCTATCATACTTGATATTTTTATCCGTAAACACGATTGTTTCTAAATTGTGTGTTATGATGGAATAAGTGAAACAAACAATACCCATTGTCCATTCTACACACGTGAAATTTTCCTTCATGCGATTCATTCGGTACACATCCGTAGTTTTATGACTCTTCGAATCGATTCAGACAAGAGGATTTGTTTTGTTTTCATTTTATGAAAATAACAACTGTCAATAATATTGAAGGATTTAAAATATTTTTTAAGCCCCAAATTATCCTTCGCTTAGTAATAATTCTTCGATATATGACAACATCCTGAATTTTCGACAAAGATTTTTTTTTTTTTGCATTTATTTAGAATCTTAAATGCATTTAAATATTTAGAGAGTGTAAGAAAAAGAGGAAACAATCAATCAATCAAATTTCCTAAATTTATTAATGACTAAAATTCTATAACTAAATGAAACACTTAATCGTTAATATTAATTACATTTTTTATCACCAAACTATAATGATGTATTTGGAATATTTAACACATCAAAGAAATGAATATCTTAATCTGTTCCGAGAGTTTAAGACACCAAAAATTATTTACTTAATATTTAATATATATGAAGCATTTTCACCCTTTTAATCATAAAGCTCTTTTTTAAACACACTTAAATAACATGCATATTTAATTTTGAAATATTTTTATTGTGATTTTTCAAAATAATAACCATGTAAAATCTTTTAATCTTTTTGATTAAAAAAAATTAAAATCCCATGACAGTGGAAGGAATTTGAATGTACTTAATTTTTTTTATTGTTTTTAATCGTGAAGTGCCTTTCTGATTTTTTCAAAAATAATAACACTTATAATCAAGAGATAAATATAATCGAGTTTTAATAAATATAGAAATTATTATACATGACTAATAAAAAAATCTTATTAAATACTTTATATTTTTTTTAAAGCAAAAATCCCATAAAAACATTTTTTTAAACTAAATATTCAAGCAATTGAGTTTTTTAAAATTTGGTTTGAATCTGTAAGTTTAGAAAGTTATTTGTTTTGTTCTTAAAATGTCTGTTTTAAGGGATAAGGATGAATTTAACATGCAAGAAATTCCCATAGAATAAACACTTTTTAATTCGAGTTTGGCAATTAAAATACGTAAATAATCTTTTAGTTCCATTCAACATTAGCTATCCTTTTCGTAAAGACAAAATGGGCATTCTTTGAAGCTGTAAAAAATGAAAAAAGACGTGTTAATTACAAATTTGCTGGATAGCCAAACTTTCTGTAGAAAAAAGGGAATCCCTAACACCTGTTTTACTGATATTGTCTACAAGATGTTATGTGCGTTAGTCCGAACGATATCAGCTGCCATAAAGGTACAGCCTAGAATAAAAAAAGGCAGTAGAAACAAAAGGAAAGATAGGAGATTCGAGAGGTAATATAGATGCAATTCCTCCTATTAAAAACGAAACGAATTAATTTTTTAGTTAATCTTTGACATAAACACCAAGAATTCAAATTCAGTGAGATAAATGTTTAAATAATTGTTTCTAAGATTATCTAATAATCATCGCGATCATCTTCTAATAGGGTTAGCAATTGTAATGAGTTTAAATAATGAATGTTACAATCTACTTTTAAAAGACTATTTCAATTTACTGATTGATTGTTTTCGCAAAACCACTACGCGTGGTTGTCTCTCTGTAACCTGCGATGGAGGCCCTCTAAAGATACCCAATCATTGGTAGGACTCAAAGAAGCATGACAGTCGATAACCCGGTTGGAATTAGTTCCATGTATAGCTTTAACTTCACTTTTTTTTATATCTGCGCACCACAGACCTTAGACACGCAACACCTACTGAGAATGGCAACTTTTTGTCTTTCCTAACTCCCAACTCAGTCTTGTGTCTTTAATTTGCAAGATTGCCGCCTTTTGCTATGCTTTCCTGAACAAGATGAGCCGCCTCCAAGTCCTTTGTGCTCTGTCAATGGTGGGCTATCCAGGATTAACCACTTGGATTTTCTTTGATTAGTATTTTTGAACTTAATAGTCGTTTGTTAAATACTCAATTTCGTAATTCTCATAATATTACAATTACTTTTCTTGACTATTAGATGCGATATTATTACAAAGATATACATTAGAACACAATGTGGCCTCACAAAATATTGCTAAAAACTATTTAAATACAATTAATCAATTCGAGTCTTTGGAATTTTGTTATAAGCATCAAATTGCCTATATACTGAACGTAATTATATTAAGGTATAAATATGTCCAGTATAGGCACTTAACATACGTCAACGCAATAATATAATTTCTCAATCCGTGTTTTAACATAAAGTTATCTACTATAATAATTGTTATATTTTCTCATTATTGTTTTAATTTGACTATATTTTTGGAAAAGTGTCAATGAAAATTGGTATCTTGATGCTACACCCGAAATCTCGTTCGTAAACATCATTATGTAAGGTCTATGCAATTTATTTTCTAACTCCAACAAAATGCTTTTTCCTCTATCTTATAGCAGCCTTTTTATTCAACAAATTATGATCGACCCAATGTTGACATCATCAATTACTAACTATATTGTCGAATAAATGCAGGGTTTTAACAAAAATAATCTAGTGCTTTTTTCCTTCAATTTTATCATACACTTTTTTTTTAAATAATATTTTACATTTTTATTCCATTTTTTACTTTTTTATTTTAACTACCAAATAGTTTCGTTGAATTTTATTTTGTACTTCTGTATTTCATTACATTCATTAATTCTGTACATTATTACAGTAATATGTACTATTTCTGATGATGTTTTACTGTTGTTTTAACAGTATTTAATATGAAAAAATTACATGAAAAGAAGATTCATATATAAATTTGATATTATCTAAAGAAATATGTTAATTTGTACATACTTTTAAAACCATAATTCTTACATTATATTTCTAAAGAGTAAACAAAGGTAGCAAAATTATAATATTTTTTTTTACTTCACGTTTACGATTTTTCAATTATTACAATTAAAACTATTAATGTATATATTTTGCTATTAAATGCATTTGAAATATTTGAATATTAGATATTCAAGTACTGCTTTTAATTTCTATTTGTTTGCAGATAAACACTTTTCGAATCTTCATTTATAATGTTAACTATGAATGTATACAAATGTATATAACAGTATATATTGAATTTAAGAATAAGCTAATGTACAAAGAAATTTGAATATTAAGAATTAAATTTAAAGATATTGTATTGGGAGAGAAAAATCTGCGTTTCTCTCAATCATCTGTGAACGAGACAGAAAGCCTAGTGAGATTGCTCTTTTTATTTTACATTTGTATAAGCTTTTTCAATATTTTAAATTATAATAAGTAATTATAATAAGTATAAAATTATTTAATCTTTTTCATGGGATTTAGCACGAGTCTTAAGTATTTTCAATATTAAGGTTTATACTTTAAATGTTATTGTCTAGTATCGCAGAGTATTTTGACGTTAATATATATCAGGTGATTATTATTATGTGAAAAAGGAAAGGCTCATTAATGCAACCTAAATGTCCCAGAGTTTGCAATAATGTTAAAGTGTTACCTAAGTAAATAGTTTCATATTCTATTAATTCTAGAAATATTGTCTTCACACATACGTACACACACACACGCACGCACACAAACATACGCAAACACACACACACACGCACACACACACACACGCACACACACACGCACACACACACACGCACACACACACACACACATACGCACACACATACGTACACACACACACATACGTACACACACATACGCACACACACACATACACACACACACATACGCACACACATACGTACACACACACATACGCACACACATACGTACACACACACATACGCACACACACACATACGCACACACATACGCACACACACATACTCACACACACATACGTACACACACATACGCACACACACATACGTACACACACATACGCACACACACACGCACACACACATACGTACACACACACACATACGTACACACACACACACTGCACACACACATGCACACACACACATACCTGTACACACACACATGTTACACCACACACATGCACACACTACACATATGCACACACACACATGCATACTGTCACACACACACTGCTACACACATAGTACATACACATACACATACATACTACACACATGATGTACACACACATAGATATACACACATCTGTACAATATATCACACACATACTACACACACATACACACATATACACACACATCTGCACACACATACATACACACACATATGCACACACACACATATATGTACACACATACAGCACACATATGCACACACACACATGCACACACACATACGCACACACATACGTACACACACGCATACGCACACACACATGCATACGCACACACACATGCATACGCACACACACATGCATACGCACACACACATACATACGCACACACACATACGCACACACACACACATACGCACACACACACATACACACACATACGCACACACACACACACATACGCACACACACACACACATACGCACACACACACACATACGCACACACACACACATACGCACACACACACACAGTTGCTGTTTCTGCGATTTATATTCTATTATAATTATACAAAGTTTTATTAAGGGGCAACTCATTTGTTTTTTTCACGAGCGTTTGACCGTCTGTGACCTTGTAAAAACAGCATTTTATAAACACTTCACGATGGGTGATGTAAGCACCATGAAAATAATAAAATCATAAATAATCAAGACTGAAAATATTTTTAAAGAAAATTATTTTCAAAATATTTTAAGTATTTCACTCGTACAATAGGAAAATTTATTTAGAAACTAAAACATTCATTTATTGTAATTTTCTTGTGAAATTGTTTTATTTTCCCATGGCTTATTATTTATTTATTTATTTTTACTTCGAATTCACATCATTTGCAGTTACAGTTAACTGCATGTGTGGAGGCAATATAAGAATGTTAAACCTGATGATTCATATATGGGTTCAAAATGACCTGCTTTCAACAAATATGCCGAACAATCTTTAAAACCATGTGCAATGAATTATTTATATGTAATATTATTATATTTTACACTCAATTTCTCTTCAAGACAATGCTTAAAAATATCGATTTTTTTTCACGGTTAGAAGCGTATTAAAAGATTGCTGATAGGGCAGTGGGACGAATATTCTCTTAATTGTTAAAAACTTAAGAATTCCACAGATGTTCTGCATTGTCTGGAATCTAAACTGTATTCTGCAGCATAAGAATAAGCATTGCTGACCTTCATTTTTCTTACCGATTTATAAATTCCATTAATATCTGGTTCTGAAAAAGTTCACTCTGAAATAAATGCACCATATTTTGTGTTTCACCTCACTGACTGCTTAAAATTGTCGTCTTCCATTGTAATCATGATTGATTTATGATAACCTTGACCAAGGTCATCGATTTGGAAAAATACAGAGTTGCAAGAGTCATGTGATCTATAATATCAAACATACTTTGCAGAAAACGCTGGGGTAGAGGGTCACAATGAACATGATTAAAAACACGAATTGTAATGCATGAAGCGAACAATTTTATTATGAGTTTTCAGTTATGGATTTAGATATCAGTATAGAATCAATTCCTGATAAATTTATACTTCATGACTATATTTTATAATTTCGATACAAGTTATAAAATTTAATAAAACAAGGCTCACTATTAACTTGAAATAATACTTATTTGGTTGGTAGGTCAAGTATTGGGGGTCTTCTGCTTGGTTCTTCCTTCTAATTTACGAAGACTTCCACTCGGTTGCGTTTTAATAACTGGTAGAGTTCAACTCTGAGCTAGATACAGAGATGCATTTAGCTCAGAATCAGGTGGAACAACAATCACTTTTTACAAGATATTTTGTTACTCTAGTGGAATAAAGGAATAAGAATTCCAAGTTATTTGTGGAAAATAAAGAAGTATAACATAAAAGCTTGTGTAAAAATTTATTAAAAGCATTAAAAGCTCCTGATTTTATATATATATATATATATATATATATATATATATATATATATATATATATATATATATATATATATATATATATATTTGAGGACTTATGTTATTTGCATTATTTCATTTGAAATTATGTGTGATATAATTTTAATTCTTAGTAAAAATAAAACATTTTCCCCGTTTTCTTTCAATCAAAAAACGTCACTTTTAATAAAAGCAACATTCAGTATGTCTTTATGTAAATGCTACAGTAAAGTCCGTTAAAGTTACGACAGTATATATAACTCAGGATGCAGAATTAAATAAAATTTTTAGTAAATTATATTTTCAAAAATTAAAAACCAAGGAGAAAATATGTTACTTGATATTCATTTTCAATCAGATTAATTTTCTCTTTCTTTTCTAGATTTTTTTTCTTTTCATTTCTTTTCTATATCCGTGTCAGTGAAACTACATAATTTTCTCCATCTAATTCTGCGATGTGCGTTTAATAGTAATAAAAAGAGATGGTGGAAAAAAAGGCGTGAAATAAGAGAGAGAAAACAAAAGAAAACACCGCAGCCACAGATCCATTTCGAGCAGCGGATGAACTTCCACAAGGTCAAGGCAATGATGCATGGCTGGAGCTGCTCAAGTGGTGCTTATTGATATGTTACAGTTCCACCAAGAAATTCGTTATCTAGTATGTAAATGTGAGGCGCATTGCTTTTAACTTTCCCGTAAATTTGCGTTGAGCAGAAAATTATTCGAAAGTGGAGAGTTTTAAAAATCGTTCTTTATTTCCCAAAAGATCAGTTCATTCTATGGAAGAGGGAGTTTTTGCTTATAATTTTTTTGCCGACTTTTTTGTCTTACTTAGAATAATTTCTTCTCAAATTATCGTTTTTCGAGTCACTATTCAATATACTGACAACTCAGTAAAGCCATACCATCAACTTAAAACGTTACCTTGAGGATCGGAGAAACGAACATTTATATAATGCACTTAAGTTCAAACGCAGGTACAACACAAATTTACCAAATGGAGTTAATAATTATGACTAAGTGCATTTACCATCGGTGTTGATTTACTGTTCATAGTTACTATATTACATTCGATTAGTTTTGATGACGATGAAATTATTTTTTTATCTCTCTCTCTTCTTTTGCACTTGTAACTTTATTTAATGACAAAAATACCTATATAATTTATAATTCTTGGTTTGGTATTGATCTACCATGAGGAAGTTTATGTCTGCCTGTCGCAATAGGAATAAGACACATTCCATTTCTGGCAGACAAAGCCAGAAGAAAAGCAGCTTGATTTTATTTGCTTGTAGCTCAACGGTCATTTTTTGCACACTAAAGCTAATTAGACCGGGAACTACGGTTTAAAGTTATTTCCGAACCACTACAAACATCCATGCCTAAGGTGGGATTCGAACCAACTGTTGAGCCGAAGGCAAGAGCGCTAACCATTCAGCTGTCAGCCGACAGAAAAAACGCAGCAATTACAGTTGAGATTAAAATATGAGTTACAGCTTCAAATACGATCAATCCATAAAACTCTCATTTAAAAATGGATATCTCTTGTTACTATAAACCGACAACCGATAATGACTAGACTACATGGCGAAAGGTATTCTTGTGGAAGACAGGCAGAATTTACTATTTTTAATTAACTTCATATTGTTCATCCACATAAAAATGTAGCTTGAATAGGATTAAAATCGTAGGGATAGTACTTGAATAGGATAAAAAAAATCACCCATATAAAAAAACTTCAAAATTTTAAGACTGTTTATCAAATAATTTATTAATTCCATATTCTGCCAAATAAAAGCTAATTAAATTCATTGACCGAAACATATAAAATATTTTAATAAATAAGATAGAGTTGGATTACTTAGATAATCAAACTATTATTACATTTCGTCACTGAGATAACATAATAAAGCGTAAATATTTTCAGTAGATAATTAACAGTGAAAATATTTTGTCAAGCGTAAAGAAACAAATGTCTGAAAACGCTTAGGATTATGTAAGAAAATACAGTTATTTTTCCCAATAAGGGTTGTTTTATTCCTTATTTTAAGCATTTAAACATTTTTTTTTTTTAATTTTGAGCCATAGCTGCATAAAATAACAACAAATAGTCAACTGATGATTTGAGTATTCAACTAAGTGAAAACAATGTTTCTCTAATATTTTTTTTACTTTTGCATGTGTATCATATTAAGATTTTTTCCAATAAGGGTTGTTGTATTGCTTATTACAAGGTTTTAATTTATTCTAAATCCTAAATACAATTGTTTAATTAAAATTTTGAGCCATAGCTGCATAAAATGACAATAAAAACTGAGCCACCTCAATATTGGAGTATTCCATTAAATGAAGGTAATGTCTCTCAAATAATTAAAGTTTTTATTTTTGCATTTATATCATGCTATTATTTTTCACAATAAGGTTTACTTTTATTACCACTTGAATGGTATCTAATATCTAGAAGGATATGTAAATACTTTTTAACATTTACGAAGGATCATTGTAATCTGCGAGGACTTTTCCTGAATAATGTCCAACCATTAGGCGATGTTGAGTCTATAATGGGATATTTAACGATAACATTTCAAAATAAATCAAATCAAAAATAAATAAAAAGATAATTTTGAGACTTCTTAAAATTGTCGAATTTGATGATAAAATTAATCTCTTCAAACATCAATAAGCCAACTTTTAATGTTTAGGGAAAGACTTGCGTTTCTTGCGAGAGAGAGTGATTAATTTTTCGGCGTTAATCCCAAATAATAAAAAAATATTTAATTACGGCATCTTTCATTTGATCATATTTGTTGTTCAAAAGCAATTATCTGTGTCAATTTACTGATTGATTTGTTGCCTTAATCAATTTCCAAACAAATGATTAAACTTACAGTGTTCAATGCGTCAAATGTCAATTTTTACATTAAACAATAATTTAAAATGGTTGAAAGTATGGACCATTGCAAACATTTATAATCAAATTCATGAACTGTTAAATTGCAAACTACATTGCTTATCACTCATCTTCTGGCACGGTGAGGATATCTATTCCATAGATGATTGGATATAACTGAATTTAATGGCAGCCTTATAAATCTTTAACCCTATTGAACTAATTGATTTAATTATACATATATGATAAATTTGTATTCATAAAATGTCTCCTATTGGAATATTTTATTTCTTGAATTGTTTATTCGAAAGTGTCAAACTTTAAATAGTTATTGCTTAAGCATGGAAAATATGTAAAATTTAATGAAAAAGTGTTATAATAGTAATTCATATTCTAATAAAAGCTAAAATTGTCTGAATTTTAATACATTTTCCAAATTAAAAAATATATATATTCTATTAAAAAAATTTTTTTTTACCATTATTATTATCATAAGTAATAAAAGTATCTTTCTTTAGTTAATTTAATTAGCAAATTATCATATTTTGATGTAATAATTAATTCATTATTATTTTCATAAATATTTTTGAAAAATTAGTAAATTTTATTAGAAATTTTAAAATAAATTTATTTTATATTTGATAACAAATTTTATTTAAATAAAAGATCAATATGTTTAACATAGAACTGAATTACTTTTACGTTAATTTAAGAATATGTAATACAGAAGAATATGCAATTTAAAAGCCTACATATACCGGTTAGATGTTTTTTAAATTTCATGCACAATTTAAGAAGATTCGTAATTATTTATTTAGAGTATAATGTATTTATGTTCTATTTTATGATAATAACTTTTCCGTGTAGTAAATAAATTAATTTGTGGAAAACGCTAGCAAAATATTTTACTGTCTTCGATATAACATTTTCAAAAAAAAATGATTTTTATAATTTTTTTAAAAAAATGCAATCTGTTGATCAATTTTGATTTTACGTTCTCCAAAATCGACGCGTTACTTTAGGAGAATCACAGTTATAAAAAAGTACAAAACTTGTGGTTAATATAAATCTCATTTACAGCATATATATCTTCATTTGCTCTACTCCCAAATCATTTTCTCGGCCCACTTTCTCTGTTTTTCTTGAAATTTCTTTCGGAAAATCTGCTCCGATTGTCGAATGAAAGGTGCTCCATTGTAAAAATATTGTTGGACAGAAGTTTCACTCGAATCAAAGGTGTTTTCACGAGAAAATGTTATAGGGGTATTCAGAGGGATCACATCCGGTATTTGCGGAAGTTGTGGGGGGAGGTAGAGGGGAAGAGTCAAAAAGCCCATCTGGTTCGAAGTGGATGGGAAAAACTGCGGAGGCAGGTGCAGTGATGAGCACACATGTGGTATTTTTCAGCAGTTTAGCCGGTGCATAATATATTTTTTTTATTGCCGCAGTTCGTGTTTCTCTGCGTATATTTGAACCACTCTGCCGGTATCTATTTGAAGTAAGTATTGCGGGGCTGTTGTGAATAATGCATAAATGGATTTTTCGGAAAACAAGCAATTAATGAAAAATATGAGAAAAATAATAAATGTCAAAAACAGAACTTGTATATCTAAGTAAATACTTAGTTATAATATTTTTTACAGTTTTGTATATTATTTTTTAAATTAGTTAATTTTATTGTTAAATAAATTATTTTTTATTATTAAATTTTTTATTACTAAATTAATATTTTATTATTTTTCAAATTAATTAAATGATATTTTTTTGTAACTAGTAACACAAAAATTACAAAAGTAGTAATTTACAAGTAGTAATTTACAAAAGTTATGGAAAAAACTAAAGAAAAAGATTTGTTTTTTTTGAAAAGTTCCTAAAACATACGATCCGTACAAAAATTTGCAAAATTAATCGGTAAACAAATTACAATATTTATATCGAAATGAATACATAGTTTTAAATAATTTACTGAATGGTTTCATACATTATATTTTAAGTGCAATATATACAGATTTGTTTTGTGTGTCTTGTGACACGAAACAAATAAATGAATAATCAATTACTAAAATGCTTACTTACCTGAAGTACCATGTAGACTGCAATGCGATAAATTTTCCAAAAAATAGGAGAATATGTAATTTTTAAAAATTAAATTAGTAACGAAAACTAAATTCATAATACCAAGCGCGCTATTCTTATATTATATTAATATATGCTGTTCCTATAATTAATTATATTATATTATATACGCATGCGCTATTTTAAACTTATAATTATATTAATATATTTTTTCTGTACTCAATGATAAGTGGATAAAAGCTAATCACTAAAATATCTTTTTGAAATAAGCAATGTAGATTCACAATAAACAATGAAAAATATATATGCTTCTAAAAGATTTCAACAAAATCCAATTGAATCAAAGTGTGTGAAAATAAAAATGTTAAGGAAGTTGAATTTACATTTCTAAATAAATGCATTTATTTCATTCCCTCGTTTTTCATTATATATTTTTTTCTCATAATAATTTAATGAGTGATTTCATTCTTTATTCTCAAAAATAAAAATTAGTGTAATTTTGGAATCAATTAAATATGAAAATAAAAAAATGATAATAATTTGTGACTTAAAATAATTCAATTTAGTAATCAAATTAAAAATTAATTTGTCCTCTTTAAATTGCCATAAATGTTCCGTTAATAACTAAGAATCAAAAAGTAGTTTTAAAATTGGGATAATAAATAAGACAATATTTATAAAGTAATACTGTTATAAAATGTATGTTGAAGTAAAATTAAGGATCTAAATGTGAAGAAAATCGAACATATATTTTATATTATTTTTTATTTAAGAAAACATAACATTTTCTGTATTATAGATTATTCGTATAGAAAATTCAATTATTTTTTCAAAAAAGTACATTTTTTTATTTTTGAGTTTTCAAAATTAATTTATTATTTTAACTAAATGCAGATACATTGGATATTTATTTCTTTGTAACCTGTTTAAGTTTAATACAGAAATATGAATTCAATATAGAAATGTTCGAGAACCTTCAGACAATTACAATTTTTATAAAGAAGTTTTATTTCTCTTTTAAAAAACCTGTTATTCTATTTATGCATAGAAATGTATATCACAAAACGACTAAAAAAATATTCAGATATATTTTTGCTTATCATATTAATTTATTTCCCAGAATCAAAAGATACTTAAATATTAAAATTTTCGGCTTGTTCCAATTATCATTACTATCATTTATGGCAACAGCAAAATACCTCGAATTCGAAATAAAAATGTTCCTATAACATTTATTATCTTTTTTTCGCTTTCATATATTTTTTTTTAAATATTTCCTAATATATGAACTTTTTAATGAAATTTTACTAGTTTTGTAATAAAGGTAATTTCTGAATATTTAAAATTTTCATTTAAATTTTTGACTATATCAAGTCGAATGGTTCTTTAAATAATTTTATACTTTGCACTATTATTCTTTACCATAAAGTGTTTTATTCAATTAAAAATTAAGCAAATATAAACCAGTCATTTTTTTTCTTAGTATAATTTTTTAGTCTGACCAAATATTTACTGGAGTTTTGTGTACAATTTTCTCCTTCTTTTTAGTAGAAAAAGGGACATTTATAAATTTTATTACATTTACTTTATATAACAATTCATAAATGATTATTTTTAATCATTTAAATAGCGCAAATGCGAGTTAAAGAAACAAAGGAATTTTTTGCATTGTATAGCTCGGTGGCCATACGGTCACATCATTAGCTTTCACTTCAAGCTGAATCAGAAATCACCGTGGGAAAAGTTTTCCTCTAAAGCGGGGGTGGCAAAAAGTAGCAAATAATAGAAATTCTCTCCTTTTGCGTTCAATTTTTACAATAGAACCTGTTCCGGCGCCATCATCGGCGTCTTTTTTTGGATGTCGATGAACCGGTCATCTTCGAACATTTTTTTCTTTTCTTTTTTATCGTCTGCGGCCATGTGGTCTTCGAACACTTCCTAGGCGGATCTCCGGGACGATAAGATGTAAATTAACTGCGACCGTGCCTCTCGTTTTAATCATGTTCCACGGGAGCACTTTTTGTATAGATGTTAATCCGTTCGTTTCGGTTAGTGTTTTTTGTATGGACGAAATACAAAGGGTGGACTTTCTAAGGAACTTACTTTTCTATAGAAATTCTCCAGTAAATTGATACTGGAGGAGTTAAAACGTTTCTAAAAAGATTGCTTGGTAAATTTACCATTTATTATATCTACAAAAGAATGGATTATTGATGTTCTTCTCATTATTTTTTTCAAACGGTTTCTATATTAAATGGTTTTATGACCGGTTAAAGAGGAAGTTTGCGTTTAATGATTGTTTTGTGTGGAAGTCTTTTCACAGACTTCGAACATAATATTGATTATGAATGTAATAATATAATGCAGAAAAAAATGTGTGTGTGATCCTATTTCTTAAATCCTTTAAATTTCACATGCAGTTAAATAAGGACATTTCTAATCTTAAATTACCATATCTAATAATGATAATTAATTAGATATGGGAAAGTAATGCATAGGCATATAGGTGTTATATCCGTTTTCATCGCTGATATATATCTATAAATTATTGATCAGAACTGTAAACTTTGAATGTATAAGTAAATAAATGAATTATAGCCATACATTTACTAATCTTAGTTGTATATATATATTTTAGAAGTATGCTTGGCAATTATTCGTTACATTCTCATATTATATCATCTTGTTAAGAACTTTTAAAAATCATTGTAAATAAAATCGTCATTCTGTTTACTTGTCGAGTCTCTTTTTTTTCCGTGGGTGCATTAAGAAGAAGGCTAACTAGACTGGGCCTACAGTAAATTGTGGACTTTGCACCACTACGAACATTTCAACCCAAAGTGGGATTCGAAGCTACAAATTTTTTAAACCATACAGCTAGCAACTCTGCAAAAACTTATTCGGTATATTGATCTCGGATTAATTTGAAACACAAGCTATGTATTATCTCAACATTTAGACTACAGCATTTGTAATCAAATTAAATCGTAGTTGATGATGATTTGAACTCATAGTAAAGTTGCTTAGGCGAACATGTAATTCATTTAAATGATATAACAGTGTTCCGGAACTATACTCGCTCCAAGAACGAAGAATGGAAATTTTACCCTAAAATTGTCATCTATGCATAACTGTTGGAGGATTAAGAAAAAATATGTTTGTCATGGGAGATTCTTTCTTCTTCTACGTTGTCATAATGTACTTAAAAATATGGCAGCGATAATCACTATTTTCTTTGGTTTTTTTTAAAAAGCATTATTGCTTACCGCAGCGAAGCTGCTTTCGCTTTTCCCGATGCTTTGTCAATAAGAAATGACAAATACTCAAATGAAAAAACAATTATTGGCTTCATAATTGAAAAGAATTTCTATCATTTTACAACTCATTTGTTTTTAGTTAGGCTATACATGAAGCTACATTTAATGATGCTAGAAAGTAGTTTGAACAAAGTTACGTAAATAATAAATAACGTTACAAAATAGGAAATAGCATTATTTTTACAAATAGAAGATTTTCCCTCAAAATTGAACGATCAGTGAAAGAAGGAAAGGTAATAATGGTCTGGCGTGTATTCAAATTTTAAGATTTTAAGCATAGCTGTATTGGCATTTACACTTGCTCGTCTGTCGTTTAGAAATTGTTTTATACAGCATTTATTTTAAAATGAAATATTTTACTCAGAAGAACTTTTTTGCATCTATATTGTCATTTTAATGTACGTACTATGTTTTTGTTGTTTTCTTGTGTCAGCTAAGCGAGGCATTATGGGGTTGCGCTGCTCCACTTTTCCAAATGAATCATATTTTGGTAAGGAGTCCGACTTCCGCAGTACACACATGCAATAGATACCCGTTTATAGGGTAGGCAACCATTCATACAAATAAAAGACAAAGATAGGATATAGACAGTACATCCGAGTTCAAACTGGGATTCGAACCCAGGATCTTCCTATCCACAGTCAAGCACTCAGACCACTAGACAGGGTAGGTGGCAATATATGTGCTGTATTAAAATGAAATAGTACATACATTAAAATGAATTGATTCTATACCAGTGGTTAATGAAAATGTTCAGTAGCTGTATCATAAGACAGTGAATTATTGTTTGCTGCATTTATTGGAAAAATAAGAGTTTAATTATAACTCTTCATGCTCACACACAATATTTGCCTAAAAACATATTTTAGTTTATTTTAATTTTTTTAGGGTGTTATATTTGCTTCTGATCATTTCAACAAACTAAGCCGCTAAAAACAACCATACGTACACATACATAACCACTTTGAAATTTCCAGCTACTTTCTTACTACACCAATAGAAATACATGAGAATGAAAGAAAGTGTATGGTATATCGGATTTTTTTAACACGTGGGTTATTAAAGGAATAAAAAAAGTATACTGTAAATATTACACCTATCACGGGAAAATTCATAATTTATATTTTATTCAGCAAAGTTTCGAATTCGAGCGCTAGATATATTCATTTTTTTTTTTTCAAATTTCATTCTTTTTCCAAACGTCTGGTGTATATTTAAATTACTTGCTACCGTCACTGTCATTTAAAAATAGAAAACCTTTTCGCTTTTTGACGTTAATCTGCTCTTTTCGATTCCTTGAGACGAGCATCCGCTCTCGGGTAATCTTCGAAAGTGGCTCTTCGCTCCACTGGTCTGCTAACATGTTTTAAGAAACGATTCCACAAGGAGAAAGTGCTCTTTGCTGAGATATTTAGAGACGCCACACTTCGGAAAGTAATTGGAACCTCTGAACTTTCCAAGGAGGTGGCAAAACAAAACACAAATACAATAATGCTTTTTATTTTTTGTTACTATAAAACAAAACAATGAGTTAAGTGTCAAATTTATTAAAGTTGAAGCTGAAATTATTTTTTTTAAAGTAAATTTTGTTAATTATGCATGTGTATTTAAATTAGGTTTACGAACATGTCATTTTATAATTATTTTTTTTGAAAGAAAGACAAATGATTTAACCTCTATTGTTCTGAATAGTGTCAAACTTTTAAATCTTTTATAAATTAAAAATTCTAATACGACCTTAATGTACTACATATGCAACAGTATTATTCCATAACTTTAGTTTCCGTAGTTGATAAATAATTAAAAGAGAGAATTTGTAAGACTCTATGCTTTGTCGTAAGAAATTCTCTCCCACATTTGGAATATAACTAGCTGAAATGCAATCAAATCCTTATTTATTACTCTTAATTCCTGTCATTATTCAGTTGATGGGCCTGCAATATTGAATTTACTGAAGTGTATAGATGGATTCTCTAAAGTAAGGAAGACCTATTAAATGCTATGTATAAGATATCATTATCATGATGGCTCCATATGTTCTTCTTTCCAACAATAACAACAAGGATTTACATTTGGAATTAGTTATATGTACAAAGTAAAGTTCTCGCTCCAAAATATTTTGTTAGTTATAAGAGAAGAATAATTTAGTGTTGAATCGTAACGCTGATTAGCGCCTCCAATATGATTTCTGAAGAAATGTTTATCGATTACCATCTAATACTACCGCTAAAATTTATTTATATTTTATTCTATATTTTTCTACATAACTAATTATCTTTTGTTAAATAGAAATTTTATTATTTAGTAATAATACAATATTTAACACATGAATAAACATTCTTTTTCTTCCTAAGTTCTAAATCGCTAATTTATGTTTTTAAGAACAATTGAAAGGTTAATTGAATAAAAAATAACGATTGCTATAACACACGATTCTACGATATACCTTATTCATCTTCAGTAGGTTTCATGTAAGTTTTGGAACAGTACTGTTAGAACATATGGAAGTCCAGATAATCATTATAGTTCTAAGCATACTTTAATTCATACTCTGTAATTCTGGATTTATATAAATTTAAATGGTTAACATGCATTATTAAGTCTTAAATGACTTGATATGTGTTTTTTTTGCTTGAATGCCCCATCAACGGCAAATGCTGTTCAGTCGCTACTTTCCAACAATTTGTCAAAAGAATAAATTATTTTTATATGTAAAGAATCACATAAATACAATAAGAATTCATTAAAACATACTCTGGACTGTTCGATCAGGAGCTCGAAACAATCTAGTTAGCGCTCTCGTCATCAGTACATTCTCACTTTTGGTATAGATACTAGCATTGGTTTGAAATCTATTTCAAATTCTATGTTCTAATTAAATAAGCCATCATGTGAAAAAGTGTCCTTTGAGCGTTCGAAGAACGGAATCGGAATTTTTCATACAGATCTACAATTTGCTAAAGTGTCAGATTTAGTCTATGCTTTTAATGAAATTATCCATATGTCCATATGAAAATTGCAGCACATTTGATGCATGATGCCAAATTCTGAGATTGACGATTTTTGGCGGATTTTCTTATGTATTCGGCAACCTCGTTTTTATTACGTCATATATATGGATATGGAGACCTATAAGAATTATGCAGAAAATTCTATTTTGGTAACTCTAAATTTTTCACCATGGCGCACGTCACGATACATCACTTTGGCAATATTTCTTGATCGCCAAAAAAATTCAGAATTTGGAATCATGGATTATACGGCACCTGTGCCCAAATAGCCAAATATTTAGAATAATCACTTCTTGTACGTTTCTATTTTGTTCTTTCCTATGGAAATCCAAAAAAAGGAAAATGTTCATTCCTTTTTAATTTTAACTTACTATTTTGCTTATTCGGAAAAATTAGATTTAATATTGGGAATAATTTTACATTTTTGTATGACCAAAAGAATTTAAATAATAATACTAACTTGAAATAAAAATTCAAATCATAAAACTAATTTGAAAAAAAAAAATTATTTAATATTTCGCGAGATTTCCGTGAAGATACTATTGAATTCATTTGCTGAAAGTTGACTTATTGTTTTGCTTAATAGAAATGTATTTAAAAGGAGCTATTCAATAGCTTTTGTTTGGGAATTATTTACTTCCGGAAGTTAAGCATCATGTTACAATCCTAAATAACTACCGTCTAAACAAGTAAAAGATTTAAATCCGAAATTCCGTAATCAAATTTGTATTATTTTACTTAGGAAATAAAAACAGCATTTGATTGCATGTTGTAGTTAAATTTTTTCAATCTCTCTTTGAGAAAAAATAAAAGTTCTACGCTTTATACATCGGATTATAATCTTATTATTTACTAATATGTGTTTTTAATAACAGGTATTTTATTACTTACTAATATGTGTTTTCAATAACAGGTATTTCATGTGTCTCATCATTGCAAAATGATTATTTTCAATAAGTTCTGCTTATCGCTTGTTGTGTTGCCAACTGAACTGAAATAAATAAAGAATGCGGTCAGAAATTACTGAGTGGTCTGGAAACAGCATTCCATTGTAACTTAAATAATTTTCCAAGTTAATGAAGGGTGACGTTTCGATCTGTGATTGATTTAGTTAATGATAAAAATGGTGAAAGTAGGTTTTCCAATTTACAAAATTTAAATTAAAAGTAAAACCAATAATACTTCTGCTTCCGTTTCAGTGTGCATGGTAAAGGTTGTTAAGTGTTAGATTCATTTCATGATTTGAAACACTAGATTTATGAGCAGAGTATTGTTTAGTTGTATATATTTCGCTTTTTTTTCTATAACTGGATATAAAAACGAAATTCTTGTCCACTTAAAAAATTTAATACTGTTCCATTCAATTCGCACAAGTTGTACCGAACCGACTTTTTTTTTTTTTTTTTTGGCATCAAGTAATGGAATACAGTTATTAAAAAACAAATATCTGTTATTTTTTATGAAATTATACTTTAGATAAAGGAAGGGCATTAAATGGACTCGATCGACCGTTGCACCCCAAGGATAATTTGAAGTGATCGCCGGTACTAATTTCAAACGTTTTGTTTAATCAAAAATATGCTTGATTGTTAAAGAAGGGGATCGCGAGATAAATAAAAAATAAAAGTCACTGTGTTCAAGATAAATCTTCTCACTACTCAGAATAAAAGAAGAAATATATATTGAACATTTTAAAAAACATTGGAACTCTTTTTAACAAACATTTGAAATCTTCAGTTAAATGAATAACATTAAAAAAATATTAACAAAAAGATTGTAAATGGAATCAATAGTAACATTTGGCAATATATGAGTATTTTATTACAATATCCAAAAGTATTATCGTAAAACTAACATTCAAAAATTATTTATTCACAGATAATTGAGTACGGGATTAATGTAATCAACAAATTAATATATTAAGTTAAATTGTTTCAATTTCCATTAAATATAGGGGTGTCAAGATTTAATGATCCATAAAAACTTTTCAATGAATTCAAAGAAATATCTGCTTGAAATTACTAATTAAATAAATGTTATTAAAAAAGGAAATTTAATAATGTAATTCGAGTCAAAATTGCAACAATTTTTATTATATTTATAAGGCTTGCAAAGTTAGATTTCATATATTTTCTGAAGTGCCTTTGATGAATCAATACAAAATTATTGGTAATACATTATACAATTTTTAAGACCAATTAAATAAATTTTGATTTACTAACAACGCAATATAATCATTTTTATACAATCTTGTAAAAGGATTAATTTTTAGAACTCGATATATTTTTTTCATAAGCATGCTTTATGGAAAATTATTATAATCTATAATTCTTTTAACAAAAAAACATTTGTTTTTTTTTTTAAACAGACATGTATTAGAGAAATAAACATCTATTTGCCAAAATATTCTGAAATTATCGTCTATATAATTTCTATATTATTTATATCTGTGAATATAATAAAATATTATATAGATAGATGGATAATAGTAAATTTTTATAAAACTAATCAAAAACACCAAATTGAGAATAATAATTAAATACTAAATGGAGAATAATGCATTGAAAATAAGAAATAAACAAACAAATTGAAAAAATTTTCAATAGATAGTTTAAAATTTCAAAGAAACAAGAATAAAAGGAAAATAGAACGAAGTATTAACATGAACATGGCCAGCTTCATCAAGGGGTGTTAACCACATTCACTCACATCATGCTATATATATATATATATATATATATATATATATATATATATATATATATATATATATATATATATATGTGTGTGTGTGTGTGTGTATGTATGTATGTATGTATATGTATTTTCAAGCTCGGATTTATGATGGAAATTTCCTTTCAAAATTGTATTTAAATAAAGATGTTTAATCATTCGAAGAAGAAAAAATTCCTCCATTCTTGTGAAAAAAAAAGAGAAAAAACAATTGCTAGGATTACGAATCAACAATTTCACACGCTTTTCTTGAACAGTTTAAATGGAATGTTAATGCTTGGGTAAGATGCACCCTAATCGAATTGGACGCATTCATTTCTTTAACCCATAAGAAAACGATCGCGCTAAACTTGTTAGATGACATTAACAGAGAGACACACATCCCTAAATCATGGTTTGATAATACGTTGTAAGATTTTTCATTCTTTTTTTTTCTGGGTGATGTTAGTTTCTCCCGATCGGTTAAGAAGCTGTGACTGGTTATTGCTGGTCATAAAGTATTTATTGTATTTTTATTTAGTTAATCCTCCGTTTCGGCCCATTAACCTGGTGTTGGAAACCTGTTGATGTCGGGGTTTGGGAGGGAGCGGCGAGATTGACCCATAACCCGGGGGGTCGTCGACCAACTAGTAAGAAACTACTATAATCTTCTTATTTTCCAGCGTTAAGCTTGGGTTAGCTGTGCACTTTTAATCAGCATTCAAGGCATGTGTTTGGCTCTCCTGCCCCTTTTTACAATTTTTTTCTTGCGTTGTTTATATTTTGTGTGGTTTTTGAAACCATAAGGAGATTGCCAAGACACAAGAAATTCAAATTTAAGTTATTTATAGTTAATTCCTCGATTATTTACTTAGAAAAGAATGTAATAACAAGTTTTGAAAAAGGAGACATGTAAATAAAATATGTAAATAAAATTAATAAGAACAATAAATTAAAAATTACAAATAAATAGTTTTTTTTTTTAGATAAAAATGTTAAATCTTTTTTTTTTTTTTTTTTTTTTAAAGTTCTTTTAATGTTTTTTTTAATTTGAGAAAAATATTTGATAACCCTTGTTTTTAAGTAAATGGAATGTTCATAAGTATTTAAAGTATATATATATATATATATATATATATATATATATATATATATATATATATATATATTATATATATATATATATATATATATATATTAAAAGTGTTTAAAACATTTCCGAAAGTGGGTGCTTTTTGAGCATATCATTTCACATTGCACGCCATATTTATTTGTGTATGGTGATTCACAAATTTCAAATAAAAACACTACCGTTCGAATTTAAAATATATCAAAATATATAAAAGTCTACGAAATTTATTCCTTTTAAACATTAAATATGTTTACTTTAAACATTATTTTATTAATTTTAATTTGACTAAAAGTTCCTGTAAAACTGTAAACCTAAACATTATAGAAAGTTTAGGTTTAGACCAAGTCAATTTATATTTATGTATATATGCTTTATATTTATCATGTATTTTACATGTTTCAAACAGACTGTTATAGTAGCAGTACTAGTACTAGTAGTATATATATATATATATATATATATATATATATATATATATATATATATATATATATATATATATATATATATATATATATATATATATATATATATATATATATATATATATATATATATATATATATATATATATATTTCAGTTTCTTTTTTAAGCAGCAATACGCAATATTGCTTGAATTTTTTTTTAAAAATTCCTTATAGTAAAATATCTAAATGTATCATTTGTTTGAAGGTCCTAATTCTCTTTTCCAAATTTAAGTTTTGAAACGAATAATTTGAAAATTAATTTGATATTTCATTAATGGATGTGAACACTGATTGCTATTTTTGAATGCAGCAGTTGATGCAATGGAGCGATAAATGCATGGGCTCAATTATAAAATTTTTCGTATTTTTCTTTTCGACGACCTTATTCGTCTTCGATCGTATAAACATCGCTGCTGATTAATTAGGCTTTCAGAAATTGTCATCAATCAGAAAAATGCTCAGTATCAGAACACTGGAAATATTGAAAACAAAATAATAATTGAACATCGAAAAGAAATTTTACTGTAAAATTGTTATTATGTACGCAATATTTGAGCTTTACACTTTTAATATTGATGAAAGAAAATTAGTATTAAAAAATATTGAGGGGAAAAATCAAGTTAAAATAAATTTTTTTACAAATTGTTATAATGAAAGAATTATAAAAATTCCTTCAGATTTGCTGATTCAAATAAATTATCACTAAGATAAGCGATTTTTTTTTTTTTTTTGAGATCCTTTTAATGAAATTGTTGAGATTTGACTCTGAATTTAGAAAGATTTATCAAATTAATTTTTACATATTTTAAAAATTTATCACACTTTTAATCTACCTCTAACCTCGTTACATATATTTATTTGAATTTAAAATTCCATGACAAGTTTCATAAACTTCGCTTAACATGCTTTCAATAATAAGATTAAATTGAATTGTAGTTGAATTTACGCAATCTCATATGATTATCATAAGGGGTATTTAAAATTTTAAAATACTTCTATTGTTATGCGCTAAATACCTTTTGAAATATATTCCATGAAACTCTCTATGTGTTGGATTTGTGGTATGGGAAAATTTCTATTATCGAAAACATTTAATTTATGTAAATGGTAAATGATAACAAGACACAGCGTTTGTTGGCACGAAAAGCACTTTCTCACAGAATAGAAACAAAGAAAATTGTCATCCTCTGATCAACATATCAGCTTACTCTAGAAAAGACTGGACAAATTTCTTCGGTCAATTTTTTGTTGTCGGACGTGATTTTGTAAGCGCTTCCTGTTCGTGTGACCTGACTGATGAATAGCCGAGTTAAGATGAGAATATTGCCATCATTGAAGAACTAAAACTCATTTTAATCTAAAGAGCTGTGATAGAATTTTCTTCGTTTTAATTTTTTATCGCTTTTCAAATTTTAACTTTATTTTTCTTAATTATTTTTGAACTAATTAATTTTCGAACAAAATCAAACTTTGTTTCGATGTATTTTTATTTTTTGTTTATATATATATATATATATATATTTAATTAATTAATTTTTTTATATATTTTTTAAATTGCACAAATTTTTACATTTAATTATAAAAATGTGAGAAATAACATACATTTTTAATTATATATTAAAATTTTATGTAAACAAGATTTTTTGACTGGAAAATGTATATAAAAAATTAATTAAAAAATGTATTTTGGATAAACTTTATGTAAATTAATTAAAGGAATATATACAAAAAATAGAATCGAGAATTTAAATACATAATTAAAAGCTATTTATTTCACTGGTTAATATATTTAAAGTTAAATATTAACTGGTTAATATGTGGTTAATATATTTAAAGTTATTTTTTGCTCAAATTACAAAGTTTTCCTGAATGTCAGAGCAATCGGTACAATTTAAATGTCATAATTTCTACACACTTTTCTCAATTAAAAGCAGCAGCTTGTTGATTCACGTAGAAACAAAAGTCTCTATGAAAAAAAGGCTATTAAACAGCATTAAATTAATATTCTATAATTGATCAATGTAAATTAAGCGAATTAATATAAAATTAATCTAAAGGAATTTTACATTATTTTGATATATTAAATGATATTTTTACTGCCGTATTGGATGTTAATAAACTTACTAATCTTATTAAAGCTATGATTTAATGAGATTTTTAAAGCTTTGAATTAGATAATACCGTGATCTAGTAATAAGGCAAAACTCTTCGGAGTTTTATGTTCCGGGTTCAATCCCAGCTACTATTTTAACAACAAGAGATAGTGTTCGTGTCTACTTTTTGCCTTGTAGCTAAGTGCTTGCGTGTTTTCCAGGTTTACTCCCTTGTACTTAAGAGAATGATCCACAGTGTTTAAAAAATCCACCCTGAAGGCAACATACGGTGCCTTCTTAGTATCAAAAGATTCTAATTAATGAGGTTGACAGTAAAATGTCAGCTTTCCATGATTTAACGACTTAATTATTGCAATATTTTATTGAGTACGCGTCTGTTAGAATGGATGTTTAAAAATTTTCCAGGTTTCTTCGTTTAGGATTTGTAAAAGCAGCTTATTATATTCAAAAACATTTTCTGCGAGATATTAATGAGTGCGGTTGTTAAGATGTTATATAGCAATTTAACAATTTCAATTTTTATAAACTTGTTTTTTAAGATTACAAATTCTAAAAACATTAGATTTGTAGACTAATACTCCACAAATAGGTGTTATTGAGGTTTTTCTTTTAACCTTGTTGTCAACCTGCACTTCCGGAACGGAAATGGCTTACGGCTTAGTGTTGCCATTATAGAATTACGAGAATGTTGCGCTTTTGCCTTCTGCATTCACATTATCTGTGGGTACTTGAGGAGAATGCTCTGGTTTTCTTTGTTTCTGAATGTGATTATAGATCACTATTTATGAAACGTCCTCATGAAAGTCAAGAATACTTTGTAGATATGATAAAAGCTTAAAATAGCCATTGATTATCAGGTTTTCTATAAATGGAATTATTTCCTTTTTGAAAAATGTTACCAGATTTTGTAAGTTTCGTCTGTAAAAATCCATAAGATCTGGAATACCTTAAGTTTACAGATTTTTTCACCGCTATCAAAGCTGTGAGATATTATTACAGAATGCGGCATATTAATCAGACCCATTATATCGAATTCAGACAAGTTATAGATTATTGGTTACCCATAAAAAATAATCATTTTTGTTAACTTAGCTAATCGTTAATGTATTAAATTTAGATATTATTCTTTGTTAAAACCATGAGAGAGAGAGAGAGACTTAAAAAAGCAACCAAATGATATCTTCAAAATTTATTTCATGAAAATTACTATAAATTACTGAATTAAATTTTTATAAATTAACAAGATTATAAAAATTTAACAATATACATCATTAATTTCATTTTTATAAGGATTATTATTGATACACAATCAGAAATTTCTTGAAATAAAAAAACATTAATATTTGGAGGATTAATTTTGAAAAATCTTGTGTAAGACAACACATGAGAAGGTTTTTTGACAATAATTCAAAAAAACTTTTCTAGAAGCAAAAAACCTAAAAAAAAAAAAAAAAAAAAAACACCTAAAATAAAATGAGAAAATGATATTAGCTTAAGTAATTTAACTAAATTATCATAAATTAAAAACTTATATAAAGTCGATTTCCTTTTATATGATTATTGATATTCCTTTTATATGTGATTTATTATCCTTTTATAATTTTTTTTTAAATAATATTAAAATCTAATTTTCTACAAAATACAATTTCTAAAAGCAATTTCTGAAAAATTATAATTGATTCCGACATAAAAACTTGTAACTATTATCAAATTACCATAAAATTTAAAAAAAATTACCAAATACTATTTTTATTTCCATTACATTTTTAATAACAGTTTTAATAATAAAAATAAAAACTTTAATATAATTTTAGTAATAAATTAATAATAATTTAATATTAAAAATTCCATCAAATTTATAATTAACAAATAAAAGTTAACATTTGGAAGAATGGTTATGAAATATTTTAGAATGATATTAAATGCAAATTCTCTGCAAAATAGTTTCTAAAAGCATCTTTCGTGGAATTCGAGTTAATTTCTATGATGCTCACGAAGTGGAAGAAGCCAAGAATTCTGCAAGTACCCGGCGGCCGCAGTTTGACCGATTCATCGCCAGGTCATCCCTTTGTAACGGCATTCCGTGGAGGAGTTAAAAAAAGCACGTTTCCAGCCTCTTTTGAAAAGCATTTGCAGATTTTGAGCCACTTTGACCTCCTCATTAACTGGCGACAGCGCCCAATCCGTTTGCCTCAGAAATTTCCCAGCCAAGTTGCTCGTTATTTTCGAAGTCGCTTGTTTTAAGAGCCTTTGAAAAGATTAAAATCAATTTTACTTTTGAACTTCGTGAGGTTAATACTATTTATTTTTATTGTTTAATTTGTTTTTATCAACAAGAAGTTTTAAAAGATTTATGAAGTAATTACAAATTTTTGTCAAAAATATGATGATAAAATATCTGAAGAATATTTATTCTTTAAAATAAAATGAAATGTTGAAACACAGATTTTGAACAAATTAAGGAAGAATCCAAATTGTATCCAATGAATAATGCTAAAAATAAGGCCGCAGTAGTCTGGTTAGTTAACGCATTCGTTCTCACTATCGGAAGGGAGTGAGTTCGAATCCCGACTAAATTGGAAGATCCGTCTTGTTCCCTACTAGTGACTGTGGCAAGTTAATCATCTTATGCCTGCTGTGTCTTCCAAGTGAAATGATTCCTTTGGGTTTGGCAGGCCAAGTCTGGGGGTCTATTAGTCCCTGCTTCTAAATCATGAAGATCCACTTTTGGGGATACGATGACACACCCACTGGGTGCCCCACTACATAAGGAGCCCTCACTTCCACCCCTTTTAGTTCTGAAAGGTGAAATACTAGTTTTCAAGCATTATACACTAACGACAGCTGTGTTCAAAACAAATGAAATGTTAGTACATGGTAAAAATTTGCTTACAAAATAAAATTACTTATACAAAGTCAGTTATATAACTTTTAAAGAAAGGACATGTTTTATCACTTAATTTTACGGATAAAAAAGAATTTTTAATCTGCAAACAGTTTAAATAAAACTCTCACTCTTCAGTTTCTTTTTTATTTCTACTTAATTTCAGATCTTATGACAATTATCTTTATCAATAATTTTCTGTTTAGATCCCTTCTTTCTGCAAAGCAATTTTTGAGATTAAATAGTATATTATTAGATCGAAATAGAGTTATTTCAATTATTTTAGTTCAGTTAGGTAATCAGTTTTTATACGAATAAATTATTAATAAAATCTGCATGACAGGATTTTTTATAACTTCCATCATGAATCATTATTTACTTGCTAACAACTATTTCCTATAATTTTCCTTTCCTTTGGAAAAAATAAATAAATAAATATAAATATGGTCTGCTTCATATTTCAAAATTTGTTTCAGGAACTAATATTAATTGTAATGCAAATCAATTAAAATAAGATTAATAAAATTTAAATATTGTACCGAGCTTCGGGGTTCGTGTCGATTCGTCGAGAGTTGAATAAAACAGCCACTCAATGAACACAAGACTTTTATTCGTAAAAATTCCACTAGAAATACCAGCTGTAACAATCACAATTATACAGCTACAATTCGTCAGATACAATAAGTAACAGCTTCCAATCACAGGTCTCAAATACCTCATACAGAGAACAGCTTCTCTAGACTAGCAGTCACGACTAATCGTCTTCACTCACTGTCTTTACAAAAACTGCCTGATTTCTATGTAGGGCTGCGGTATTTATACCTGACTTGGCTGAGAAATCTACCAGTTTCGCCAAGGTTCTGGAAGCTTCTAGGCTATCTCACTAAATATTGGTCCTAGAGCTTAGGTGATGGATGTTTCGAGAAATATCTATAACTCACCAAGTCGCCAAGTCTCGCCTACTGTCGCCAAGTTTTCTCGCCAAAACATCGCAAAGTCATCAAATCATTAGAAATCCCGCTTTTAACATATAACATGTCTAAATACCGCAATTTTTGCCCGAAATGAGAGTATTTCCAATCTGTATGAGATATTTTAGGACAAATACAATAATTATTTATAAATTTGTAACAATATAAAACAGTAACAGTTACCTATTATTTTATTAAAAATGATAATTACTCTTGAAATAAAAACAGTTTCAATAAAATAAATTTCAAGTTTATTAATTCCTAAGTGCAAAAAATTCTGTAATTTTGGAAATTACGTAAGCTTTATTAAAGATTTTCTTTTATTTATAGTACATTACAATTTTCATACTATAACACACACATTTCCGCTGGAATATAGCTGAAAAAATATGTAAATAAATATTGTTGCTTCTATAAGAAAATCTATGTACAGATTTGAAGTAAACTTAGATTTTGATCACTAGCTAATTTAAGGCATGGGCATTTCACAATTTTGATCACAACATAATTAACGAATATATAATGATTCAATCAAATAGTAAAGTTTCTTATCACAACATACGCATTATTCCGCTCGCTTCAAAAGCGGTGAGTTGAATATCTTTTCTTTTTTATGACTTTTTCTTCAGATATTGACCAAATCTAAACTAAATATGAAATCGAAACGATATTTACCATATCACACATGGAAAGTGTTTATACATATATTGTTCATCTGAATAAAACTATAATAAAAATATTGCCCTTATAACTGGGAAAATAACATTTCAATTTTGTTATTAATTTCTTAACTTAATTTTTGTACAAAATTGTACTTTAGTTTTCTTTGAGGTATGACCATTGTAAGAAATAGCAGTGCTCTCGTGACTGGGTTGTGGGTTCTGTACCTGATACATCTAAAGACCGTTTTTTTTAAGAGACCATGTACAATAAAAGTTCTTTAAAGTCGAATAAATAATAAAGTGGTGTGACGGGATTTGAAGGAAAGAGCTACCCCTCAGTTGTCGATTTTGTCACTTAATCATAGATGAAAATTAGAAGTTGATTGGCGATGTTCATCAGCTTTAGTTGTAAGAAACAGAAACCTGAAAACATCTTATAATTGCCTTTAAAATGGATTTTCTTCTATCGCAAATATGCATTATATAGTTCTAATAAATATTATATATTAATTAATACAAAATTATATATTTAGTAATATGAAACTAATCATAATCTCATGACATTTTTCTATATAATAATCTGAAACAAATCACAATTTTTTGTAAAATTGATTTTTTAAAAAAAAAACTTTAAGGAATGAAGTAATCATTAAGATTAATTACAATTAAATTATAAAATGAAGTAATCATTTATAAGAAATAAAGGAAAATACAAAATATACTGCTTTTGACATAAATATATATATATATATATATATATATATATAACACATTAAGCAAATTGTTTTTTTAAATCCATCATGCTTTATTTCTTTTCCTAAAAAAAAAATAAGCTTTTGCGTATCATAAAGAAATCAGCTATATTTTCTTTCTTGCTTTTCTTTCATTCTTCCTTTTTTGGAAGTTAAATTTTTATATAATTATTATGTCTTAAAATTTTTATTCTTTTACGATTAAAAAACATTTTATTAAAAAATTTCATTCCAGTATAAATAAAAAAATTATTTTTTTTATTTTAGTTTGATTAAAAATTTGTTTGAACTTAGTTAGAATGTTCTTTGTTAGTTGCTTTAATATTTTTTTAAACATCATGTTTTAAAATTTTTATGCATTTTTAATTAAAAAGTTTATTGATAAAAATTTCATTCCAGTCTAATTAAATTTTCATGTCAGTGAATGTAATTCTCCTTTATTTATAACAACTAAATTTTTTTTCTTCTTCATTAATATAAAGTTATATAAAAATGAAAATGATTACTATCCATTATTATTAAAGATAAACAGATACTCTGTGTTTAAGTATAGACAGTTTGTTTTTCAAGCTATATGCCATTAAATGGATAAATAGAAAATTGTTGAAATGTTTTCTCCAATTATAATGATGATAAGATTTATATGCTCCTTTACTTGAATCAAGTTTCCGACTGAAAGTAGAAACCTACTATTATAATGTTATTTATATCTCAAAAGTAAAAAAATAAAATTGGCATGCAAGATTTTGCTTGCTTGAACTTTGAACTAAAAGGAAAAGGTAGAATTATAAAATCTACAAGCAAATATTTTACGTCATTACATTACCCGATCTTTGCCAGGCGAACGTTAAGGTTATGAGTAGAAATGGACGGCATCACCGAATTCAATTTTCTTCAGTATTTGATGGTGGAAAACCACACTCAGAATTACAAAGAATGATTCCTCCGTTATCACAATCTCCTTTGGTACTAATGCGATTGTCACGACCACTAGTCATTTTTAAGCTTGATTGTCACAATCAAACTGGGGTGAAAGTCGTTTGAGGATAATTATATAAAATTGATGGTGGGTGAGATTAGTATTAGGTAATATGTTTTGAAATGCGGGGTGTCTGGCTTTATTCTTTTAATTCTGTTATCTCTATTGTTCATAAAAAAAGTTAAATGACAAAAAAGAAAAGTGCTTAAAAACTGTAATCTCTTTAAAATGGGAATTTGATGTTACCCATTGTTTTATATACTCAGTATATACATTAGATTAATTGATTACTATTTTAATATTTATTTAAAATTTTCCGTTATTACTACTACAATACAAAAATATATGGCATTTCAAATATATTCTCTATCACATTTGACCAATGTGATTCGATTTATAAATTAATGTTGTTTTTTTTATAAATAGCTGTTATATTCTTGTATTTGATTTCCTTTTTATATTGGATTTAAATATACATTTCTTTCATGCAAAAATAACTAGTAAAATTTAAATACAAAACTCTTTCATTTATATTGTTAGCATTTTGTAAAATTGGTTGATAAGTTCTAGCATCCTTTGTTATATCTGAAAAAAATCCAGATAATATATTTACTAATTGTACTTTCACATTTTATTTATTAACAAATTATCCTGATTTTATTTCTCTTACTTCGTAATTCCCATTATATATATATATATATATATATATATATATATATATATATATATATATATATATATATATATATATATATATATATATATATATATATATATATATATATATATATATATATATATATATATATATATATATATATATATGATCAATGAAAAAAATAAGATGTATTGTATTGCATTTTATGATATAGTCGGAGCGAAGTCGGAAGTGTTGATATATTATCTATATCAAATAGACACTAGTATTTTATGATAGCGGAAATAGAAAAGTAATTCATTTAGTAAAACCACACCATAATATTCTTCACACACAAAAGTCAAACTGACAACGTCTATGGATGACTAGATTTCTTCCTTTTTTTTTTAAATGAATGTGTTAAAATGAATTATTAAAAAAATTATATTAAGAAATTAAAAATTTATATGAACTCATTAGTTATCAAGAAAGGTAATTAAGAATTGAAGGTATGATTAAAAATATGTTTATTAATGTATTTTAAGGAATTTCATATAAGTTTTTAAATAAGATAAAATGATGTAAACCCCATACAATTATTATGACCTCTTAATTTGTCACCTTTTTCACTACTTTACTTCAATATACATGTTTCACTTAAATCTGAAAAAAGTAAAACAAAAATAAGAGCTGTCATTAAATTTTTCATTCATAATAAAAAAAAATTCTTGTTTCGGTAAAAACAATTTAAACCAATTTTTTTGCAAGTGGAAAAAATATTTTAAAAAACATACTTTTTTGTTTAAAACAAAAATAATTTCCATTTGTATTTATTTTTTTATATATAATATCGAAACTGTTGGCAAAATCACAAAAATATTCTTTCATATTTCTATTATAGTTTTTATAGAAGGAATATTGTTTGCTATTTCCAATAAATAACGGACAATTTACAAGTTTTTGTTTTTAAGGACACTTATTTTGCAAGTAAAATTAGTTTATAAAATTAGTTTAGGCTTGGACTATCATCCAAATTTCAGTTATAAGTCATATTTAAATAATAAATAAAATATTGTCAACGTAAAATACTGTTTATAAAAAAGTTTTAAGAAGAATTGTGAATATAAAAGTAAAGATTATAAATTTTTACTTTTGTATTCATTTCGTAAAATTATATATGAATACTAATGAATTATTTTCTTTTTAGAACCAAAATGAAGATTCTGCTGTTGGTACTTTTTCTTGGAGTGTTTTCTAGCGCTAAGGAGTTGAGATCCGACCCAGCCCCAATAATTTATCCTGGTCAAGTTAACATTGGCTTCATCTCCAATATCCATGGACCACCTGAAAATGGTACGGATGGTTGCGGCCCTCTGAGGCCGGAGGCTGTACAAAGAGCGATGGCAGCAGTATGGGCGGCCCATCAAGCTAATTACAGAAAAGATGATCCTACAGAATTAAACATTGGTAACTTTTGAATTTTCCTACGGTTGACAAATAACTCATACATTTTCCTTTTTTTTAACCGTCAAACTCGTGCTGAATGGTTAGCGGTTAGGTGTTTCGTTTAACTATTTGAATTCTACTACAACTTCAGAACATGAAGGCTTGTAGATTTCAAAATTTATTTCAACAGGAGGTTTTTCTTGAATTAGGTTATTTGTTGTGTGTGAGAAAGTAACCACGTGATATCATATCTATTATCCTAATGCTTTTATTTTTTTTCTTCTTTCTTTTCTACAAGCTACACTATTTGTGCATATTTCTTAAGCGTGGTATTTTTGTGCGCTGTATAAATTCATTAATTTTCAATTTACTCAGCCACTTTTCCTTAAGCCAATGTGAGAATGAAATTAGGTTGCTTCAGCGATGCTATAAGATCTGTGTGATGAGCTTAAAATTGCTTTGTTATGGAAGTCACAATTTAAAGCTCATTTGAAAAGACCACACGATTCTAATCAATATAAAATGTATCCTCTAACATGGAATGGATACTGCCGCGTAAAGGATAGATATATGTAGGTAAATTATCAGGTATAAATTTACGAAGAAAAGGACAATTTGTTATTTGTTTTAAAAGACTATATGATTTTCATCTGCATATAAAACAAATCCGCTTCATGCAATGGATATTCCCACTGATGAAGAGAAAAGAGGAATTGGAATTTACATTACGTGCAGGAAAAAGAAATATAAAATCTCAGTTTTTTTTAAACATTAGATACATTTATTAGAAATATCAAAAATGAAATTCATAATTAAGTGTATATAGGTAAACCTGGAAACTATCTATAAAATTGAATTAACATTTTAGTCATGGATGATAAGAATGTTGAATGTTTGACTTAGATTAATTTATTAGGACCGTTTTTCTGAATGTCGTTCTATAACCACTTTTCCCACAAAGAGTAATTCGACCAAGATCTACAATATAAAGTATACTTCTAACACTACAACCATCCCTTTTCGAAGTCGAATCGAACCATTTTGAGCCACATGATAAAGCATTCAATTGTAAAAAAAAAAAAAAAAAAAAAAAAAAAAAAACTTATTTACAAAATTATTAGAATTAGAACATAATACAATACAATTATTTAATTCCATGTGAGTGTTAATTAAATTAATATTATTTAAAAGTTATAGTGGTTAATATTAATTTGAAGGTAAAACTAAAACTTAAATTATCTTAAATAATTATTGCATTAGTTTTGTTTATTGGTTTACTCTTAATTTATTTCTACCAAACAAGTTCACTATACATAAATAAAATCTTCAATTCTTTAATTTTCAGCTATAGGAATTAGTACTAACTTCTCAAAAGTTCGGAACTCTTTTATCACCATTAAACCTTATGAATTTGCACTTCATGGATCTTTATTAAGAATAATATATAGGACGAGATTATATTTAAAATGTTCTTATCTTTTGGATACTAAATGCTCTTTTAAATAAAAATATCGCGCATTACACGTTGTAAGTTTTTTAAACTTCAAGATGTTTTTAGAGAATAATTTTACTATATGGCAATGGTAAAACCTATTTTTTTTTCCAAATAAATTTTCATTTATACTTATATTCTTTCGATTAAAAACTCAAAAGAAATCATAAACACGTTGAAGAAAATTTACATAAACCGATTAAAAATATTTAAATTTCATTACAGTGATTGCGAGATTTTATTTCGAAAGCAACGAAGCATTGAAGACTAAAAACATGTAATTGAATAATTATATGATTTAGAAATAAGCTGGGAAAAACAAGATATCTATTACATAATTGTGTTTCAACATTCATTAAAAACAGAGAAACATTATTCTTTGAAATTTTGTTTTGTCTCTTTAAAAAAAAAAAAAAAAAACAACACTGCCAATTGATCAACAAATTACAAATGAAAATCAAATTATAAAATTATCTATTTTACACATATTAAACTGTAACAATTGATAAATATTTATTAACATTTTATGATGTGTTTCTTGCTGAAACATTTGAAATTCTAATAAATTCCCTGACTTAAAGTTTAAATTAATGAAAATTATGATTTCTGCTTTAAATTTACATGTTTTTTTAACTTCAAATTGGGAAATTATGAGAAAAAATGATATTTTATGAATTTTTTCTCAGTGTTTTCTAAATTGTAGCTGTCAGTGTGCTTAAGAATAAGTTTGATTTATTTCTTGCATTGAATAATAAGTATGGAAAAGTTAGAAAGGAAAATGCTGAGAAGGTTTATTGACCATGAAATTGTTGTTTTCATGATTTCAGTAATGATTTTGAATGTGAACATTTTACTCAGTTCTAACTGAAATAAAAAGTAATATTTTGATCAATTTAATTCCAATATTACAAAAATGTTCCTAAATTTTGGGTGGAATTAAAAAAATACTTAATTGTTGTCATTGAGACAGATGAAAAATCTAATGAGCTCCATGTCAAGGGTTGACTGGGGTAGTGTACTATTTCATGTTCATCAGCATGAATATGAATACTAATGAGCTCCATATCTCGAATACTAATGAGCTCCATATGTCAAGAGTTGACTGTGGTAATGTACTATTTCATGTTCATCAGCAGCATCAGTTTCTTGGACTTCATGCTCATTAACCGCAAAAGCTTCTTGAAATTCATGCACATCAGCAGCAACAGTTTCTTGGACTTCATGCTCATCAGCAGCAATAGCTTTTTGGACTTCATGATCATCAGCAGCAACAGTTTCTAGGACTTCATACACATTATCCATTAAAACATCAGCGCAAATTTTTAATGGATTTTATAGACATCCAACTTACCACGAGCTGCTGTGGGCAACAAGAATCTCTTATTCAAAATTTAGAGATTGCATTTACTTAGAAGTAAACAGAAATCTCAAAAGTCTTATCGATAGCCACATCGCAACCATCAAAACAAGTGTCAAGCAGTCTTCATATGCTTTCATTTCAAATGATCCACACGCATGTTAAATATCTTGTATCATTTTCAATTAATATGTTTTTCATCATTTGCTAAACAGATTTTATGCTGGAATTTTTTTCTTTTATGCTCTTGTTCTTGCCTTTTTTTTCATAATTTAAAATAAATAAAAATCCCAAACAATTTTTCTTTTTGCATATTGTTTCACGCTTCCATTATTTGTTTCTTTGCCTGATTTTTTAATAGTGTAACTTCTATAACATTTTTAGAGTGATTATCATATATTATTTGCTATAAATTGTTTATATTTTGATAAATTCTAATTAATTAATATGGCTGTCTGTACAGGTGTCTATATTTTTGATACATGTGGACGGGAAGACGTTGCCGAAAGGCAAGTATACAGGCTTTTAGGCCATGTTGGCCATGTTCAAACTACTGATTGCTCGGAGAAAAGAATTCCTCCACTATTTGGTAAGTTTTGATGATCAATACTTATTTCTTTTAAGTTTCAAATTATTGAAAATGAAATTTAAGCGAAAAATAATTTTATCAACATGTTTCGGTTTTGGAAGATACAAACATATAGGGTTGTTGGGAAAATAATTTCGTTTTTCAGGAAAATTAATAACGTATGGCGAATAAATATTGTATTGCATTACAGATGTCCATTCTAGTCCAATACCTTTTGCCATCTTTCTGGTAGCAGCACGATTCCAGACTTATAAAATGGTTGGTTTTTATAAGCAAAAAGTTGATCCAAATGGGAAAAACGAAATTGCTTTTCGAACAAACCAATATTTCTTCTTTTGATTACTATTAGAAGTGAAAAATAAAGAAAAAAATAAAATATATATGTAATATATCATTAAATTTAAAAAATATTGACTTCTTATTCTGAAAGACTTTAAATTTTTTTATTTGTTATTTGATTGTTTATTTCATTTAAAATACTTTAAATGTTAGTATTTAATTCAACAATAATTATTGTATAAACCAAATTATACTTAGATACTTTTATATATATGTATAAATTAAGTTATACTTATAGTTAGACGCAATAATTAAGAATATAATTTTGCATATCAAAATATATTATTTATATTTCTCAGTTTCCATTGTTATATATTTAAAATATCTCATTTTAATTTACTATTTCTTTTTTACTTTTGCTTTTTTTGCCCATGTTTATGTTAAGTTGATTTGTAAATGACATTTTGAAATTTTCTTCTCGGGAAAGTTTAAGATTCTAATACCATTTATTAAGTTAAAAAAATTATACCATATTTACTAAAATAAATGACTACTTGAATTGTTTTAATTATTAAGTTATCTATTAAAATGAAGTGCTCATTACCATTTTAAAGAAATCATTGAATTTTTTAATATTTTAACCCGAAATATGAATAAAAATAGATTGATCAAAATTCTTACTTTCAAACATGTAACTTTTTGCAGCTGTTGTAACTGAAGGAGCATCTGATTATCTACAAGTGCCTCTGAAACTCCTAAAAGCGTTTTCTGTTCCAGTCATATCATCTTCAGGTCCTCCAATACCCAATCATGTATTGAGTACATCGCCGAATACTGAAGTATTAGCTAGAGTACGTATAACATGCAGTGAATGTGTATTTTTTAAATTATAGTACATTGAAGTATAACTATCTGAATCAATGTCACTATTTTTGAATTATATTTTTATTTTTCATAAATATGTTTGTTAATTATATGTATGCAATGAAAAATGATTATACTGAATCAAATGTAGCAATAGATATTAACATTAAGGGGCAAAATTTATTCCGCAATTATATTTATTATATTTCCTATAAATAACTCTATGGGGGTAGTGTTCCAATGCTAACTTACATGCCACCAATGGAAAAATGAAGGCAAAGTTTATAAAATGATAGAGATTAGATTAAATCTATAGTATTCATCGCTACTGAACTGATATAAGTCTGCCAATGGTATCCAAGCATGTTAGCACTGCCATCGAGAACAGTTTAGCAATTCTAAATGTTAATAATACTTAAATTGTTTGGTCAGAACATTAGTTGATGCCTATTGTCCTCTCGGGATCTGTCTTTAATCCGTTGAGAAATATGGGTTAAATCTTCAGAACTTTACAATATTGCGAACATCATAGAAATAAATAATAAGGAACACTTGCACATTGAATTTTAAAATCAATATTTTGGTGCAAATGCTTCTCTCAGCGATCTATTGATTAAAAAGTGTTTTAAATTCCTAATATCCTCCTGTGACGCATTTTTACATTCATTCATAAATTTTTACTCCAGATCTGCGAAATTTTCGATTGTCCAAATTTGGCAGCTTACTACATCTTAGATATTTTTAATTCACAAAAAAAGCTGATGACCTTACTGGCCCAGAATAATACTAATGATATGACGACAGTCCATAGATAGGCGAACCATAAGTGGTCCAGCATCATCTTGCTGAAAATTCACTCTAAGATGACGTCCAATAATGGTAATGGCAGAAGCAACATAATGGAACCAACATATTTTAGTGCTGTAAATGTACGTAAGATGACAAGAAATACTTTAATGTCATAAGCGATATCATAGGAAGATATCTCAATCTCATAGAAGATATAACACTGTCACACCAGGGATAATGTCTGCATGACTTTGTAAAAAAAAAGGCTGTTTGACCAGACAGCATTGAGATTTCCATAAATGAATGCAGTAATTATCTTATCTTAGGAAGAAGCGAGATTTATCATTGAGCATTATGCACTGTGAATCTGTTGGTAGCCATGATGATCGGATATAGGCAATTAGAGACGATTAAGTGAATTTTGCGAAATTAAAAGCAAAAGTTTTAAAAGTCATTGCAATCTTAATCTCACTTTAGGCAATCTTGAGAAGCTGGAAAAAGCCACGATGATATAGAAGAGACTGCAGTATGTTGGATAAAGGGCAATGATATCTAAGTGCAATATGGGCTTTGAATACAATCATATGGTTTGTCTTGCATATATATATCTTGCCCTTCTAGAAGCTTCATTTCTTAAGCAAATTCCTTGCAAGATCTTTTGCTGCCAGATTTTATGTACAGCTGTATCCATGCGGTGTAAATAATAATCTTGTTTTTCGGTTTGTCCATACAGATTCAGGTATTCTAACCATATTCCATTTAAAGTTGTGTGGTTAATTATTAAGTTCTTAAAAATGTAATTTTTTTCATCTGGTCTGTCTTCGATGAATCTCTTTATTGGGCTTCTAAGAAAACGAGAGAAAATAAACCTTCAGCAATTGGTATCTGTGTTAGACCATATGAATGTGTATCAGTTTTAGATCATATGAACGTGTATCAGTATTAGACCATATGAATGGTTATCAGTATTAAACCATATGAACGAGTATCAGTATTACACTATATTAATGTACATCAGTATTAGACAATATGAACCTGTATCAGTATTCGACCATATGAATGTGTATAAGTATTAAACCATATGAACTAGTATCAATATTACACTAAATGAACGTATATCTGTATTAGACAATATGGACGTGTATCAGTATTAAACCATATGATCACTATAAAGGGAACTATGATTTTTAGGCATTGAAAGTTTCATCATTTGCAGATTTGACTTACAGAAACTTGTCTGCTGAATTTCGAGATGATCGAAATAAATTTAAAAGAATTTTTTATTATAAAAAATTCAATAATTAATGAATATTTCACTTGAAATTCCCCTAAAAAATATTATATTATTCAATAATTTTACTTTTAACATTTTTATTTATTATTTAGCTAGGGATAATGCAAATAGACAATTGAAGTGCCACAGACAAAAACGGCATAAACTCTCTAAGGCTGTAAGATTGCCTCAAAAGGACAGTGCTTATATTCATTTTTCCATTCTATTTGAGATAGATAAAGCATTTATAGTAAATATTTTGTGTCATTTTTTTAAGAAACGCTCAATAACTAAATTTAAAATAAAAAAACTAAGATAATTTTCTCGCCAGAACAAGAACCTAGCAATCGTCTATTTAAGAACAATGTCTATTGATTGTTGATAAATCAAAAAAGTTTAATTTTCACTGACATTATTGACAAATTTTTCTATTTTTAATTAATATTATATATATATATATATATATATATATATACATACACATATAGATAGATATATATATATATATATATATATATATATATATATATATATATATATATATATATATATATATTGAAAATTCATCCATTTGTAGTTCTATAGCACTAAAAGTCCTATCAATTGAAATTGGAAAAGTACTGCTCTGTCACCAAGGTTTAAAAAAAGTACTTTTTTCTCTTAATCAGAATTTTATAAAATCCATTCTCTACTTAGGGATATCTCTATTTGTGCTACTTTTTATTTTTACATTTTAATTAAGAAATAAATCTTTTGATTTAATAATCACATCTAATTACAATAGATTAAAATTTTGATCCTTGAGTGCTATTGAGAATTTTAACTTAGACACGTATCTAAACGATATTTTTTCCAAGTAAAAATTATTCTGTGACAGCTTACAGAAATATTACACATGTTTTAAATTGTTGAACAATGACATTTATTTTGTTTTTATTTTCCTTTGTCCTACAGGCTGCGGTTAACGTTCTCCGGCAGCTGCGGCTGTTGGAAGTAGCTGTTATGGCGGAAGACGATGCCACCAACGGTCTATTTGTGGACTTTTCTCGCCAAGCCCAGGTGTCTGGTATGGACCCGATATCTGTGGACCAGCCAGATGAATCCGCAGGCAACGAAGAGGATTTTCTCAATACTCTGAAGCTGTTATCTGACTATGGAAAAGTAAGGACTTGTCCTCGAATACAAATGTGAAAATGTGATAACCACTAATTTAGATCTGGAATACATTATCACTTCATTTACATTATTAAAATAATAAGAAAAAAGACAGTGCATTTTTAGACTGTTTACAATAACTTCTTGTAATTCGTTACATTTTATAGTAAACATGTTTGAGCATTTTCAAATACTTTTATGGAAACAAAAAAGAAAACAATTTGAGTTTTGGCACCAAAAAAATTATCTTATTTAAATATTTCAACGCTATTATTATTTCGATTGAAAGAGCATACACACAACTAAAATGTCGATATTTTTAACTAAAATAACATGTAAAATAATCTTATAATAATAGGGGATATATATTCAGTTGCTTTTATAACAATTTTATAGCTTCTTTGTTTTCGAAAATGTACTTATGTCATTCTAATTAACTGCGGCAATAAAAAAATACTACATTGGGAAATATTCTTTTACAATAGTCTCCATAGGAAAATATTCCTTATCTCAAAGAAAAAATGAATTCACTCTCAAGAAAGAGTGAAGTGGAATAGCCCATGTAAGAATATAATTTAGAATAACAGTTTTACAACAGACTCCTTTATAAGATAATAAATTATTCTAATTTCAATCGTATACTAAAGGAAAATATAGATGCTTATAATTAAATATGTTTTAAGTCTTTAATTAATCCGAACTCTAGCTTAAAATAAAAAATAAAAACTAAATTTGAAAAACCAGAGAAAATTTATTGATATAACCAATAAAGGAATGAAGTCACGCTGTAGCTTGATATAATATTGCCATTAAGTCCAAACTCAGTTATTTCAGATTACCTTGGTAATGTGCCGATTCATATAAATGTGATTAGTTTAAGACCAAAAATTGTTTTCATTTCCTAGATTACTTAATTAATCTGCTAATTACTTAAATAAAATCTACAAACTACTTGTTTATTCTGCATTTTCCTTAAAGTGAAAATAAAACTGTTGTTGGAACAAAGCTAACATTTCTGTAAGCTTAAATTAATTTAATATAATTGATGTTTTTTTCGATGCATTCAGAATCAAGTTCATGCAATCAAGTAATCAACCATTAGTTAATGAATTCAATCATCAATTAATTAAAAAAACTATAGATTAGCGAATCAAACAGTTTAAAATATTATTGTAATTTAATAATATTATTTGATTTTCAGTATATAAAGAATCAAACACATCGAATAAGTTAATTTCTAGGATCAACTTTTCAACAATTAAACTTTTGAGCTTTAATAATACTGAAGCCATAAATATATATTACCTAGATAAAATGTGGAAATAATTAGATTTCAGTGGAGCAAATTAATTAATCTGTAGGTTAATCAAGTAATGTGAAAATTTCAATTTTTTTTTTTTAAATTTTAACGATAACAGTCACTTTAAACTCCAAACAACTCCTGAGATAAAAACTACGGCAAGAAATTCAAATAGCAGCAAATTCCATAACTACCTAGCATACAAGAACATACCATTTGTTTGGGTAAAACGAAAGCGAGCTTCCAACAGTTAAGAATTTCTAATTTAAAAGAGGAATTTAAAATGGCTACACGGTATTAGTTAGAAAACACTGGGAATTTCTTTCCAAATATGTTGCCACTTCCTGTATTGTCAACTTTCATTAGATCCTGCGTTTAGACTTAGTCTCTTCCTTGATATTTTACAAACTTTGACTCATTTCAAAATATTTTATTTTTCTGTATTTTGATATCTCCACCAATTTATCTACGTTTCACAATTTATAATTTTCTTTCTATTTATTTCAGTCACATTTGAAAGCAGTCGTATTTTTAGTTAAATCCGAGGAAGCCCTGAATCTCTTACGCATGGTGGACAATGACAGCATCCCCCAAAGACCCTGGGTAATCGTCACTCCGAGTGACATAACACGGACGATAAAAAAGACATTCAAGAAAGAGCAACTCCAAAAACTCCAGAAAGTAAATACAAATTCTTGTTTCGTATCCTGTTTTTCGGTTGTCTGATATATATATATATATATATATATATATATATATATATATATATATATAGTGTATATATATATTATATATATATATAGTGTATATATATATTATATATATATATAGTGTATATATATATATATATATATATATATATATATATATATATATATATATATATATATATATATATATATATATATATATATTATATATATATATATATATAGTGTTCAAAAACACATAATAATTTTGTGAGGTGTAAAATTTTCATTATTTATGTTATAAAAATTATAAATTCACAGACTTATGGAATATAGATAAAAAAGGATTCTTTCAATGTCATAAATAATCTGTTGTTCAGAATAAAATATTACAAACTCTTTTAATTTCTTATAAATAATGCATCAATTGTTATTTCCCCTTAATTACATATTGCTTGCAGTTTCTTGTTAACAAAATATCATTTCATTTTAATTCCTTTAATTACATTTTTCAATATTGTCATTGAATCGGATATGAAATTAATGATTATTGAAACAATCACAGTAATAAAAAATACTTAATCATTTAAGCTTCATTAATTCTCTACAAATTAAACAATTACATAACAGAATTTTTTTTTTTTTAATAATACCTCGCTTTCTTAGGAAACGTTTTCCTTGGTAATTTCATCATGTCATAATCTATTTTTACCTTTAATATTTATAAAATGGAAACTTATTCAATCACTGTATCGAAAGCAGAAAAAAAAAAAAAATCATTGGATTGTGACATACCAAAATAACCTTGTCATATTCTATATTCGTACAATTCTGATCACTCTTGAACCATGTCATAGTAATGACTTTCATTTTCCCAAGAGAATATTCTGTTTTTCGGGAAGAAAATACAGAATAAACGGTAAATTTTTTTTCACATTTTTGATATTTGCTTCCAAGAGTAATATTTAAATAAACACTTGTGACTCAGAAGTTGGAAAAGTTATATTTTGCATATTAACGGAAATTCTGGAATTTTGTTTCTTTGATTAAGTTCTCACTTTTTAATGCTTAAAAATCAATGATTTTCGATATACTATAAAAATAAGTTATTGCATACTTTAATACCAAATATTCATTGACAATTCTAGAAGAATTAATTATTTTTCCCTAGAGAATATTCTATTTCCTTATTGGAAAATAATGTAATCCGTAAAATGTTTTCACATTTTTAATCTTTGTTTACAACTCTCACGAGATTAAATACTACTCGTAAGGCAGAAATTGAACATAAATATTTTGAATTTCGGTTTAAGCGTTTTTGGTATATATATATACAATGTGTCCCAAAACTACCGCATAAGCTCTGCACAGCTAGATTCTTCGTTGGGAGTACAAAAAAACTGCCCAAAAAATCGTTTCTTAACGATCCACAATTTACGAGAAAAGTAATTGCTTAATTGCAAATCAAAGTGCTGACAATTTAACTGCCTTTGAAAATGCATGCAGTATTTAGGTATTATGCAGTACTTTGGCTACAATATGCATGTAGTACTTAGGCTCGAATTCCACCTTAAATGTGGATATTTGTAGTAATTAAAAAACAATTTTAAACCGTATATCCCGTAATTTAATTAACCCTCGTGTGAAAAAATGACTTAAGATTCAAATACCTATGCCAAATGCGGGAAATTGCTATTTGGCGATTTAGGTAACATGAATAAGATTAATTTTGTAAACAGATAGTAAACTTAATTTTTAAAGAGATTTCCATCAGTAGAATGATCATCTTTTCAATATAAATAAAAAAATAATTATAAAACCTTTTTTTATGGACAAACTTTTAAAACTTCGATTTTATAGATGTGTTATAATACAAATTTATAAGTACCGTTAATTGTTAATTATAGGTGCTATTAATTCTATTTATCTTTTTCATTCAAATTTTACTGAATGTAAAATACGGAATTGTTCTGCTTAGCTACTGAATGCTTAAGATTTCTCAACTTTTGGTTTGGAAATTACGATTTTTTTCACGGCATGGGTATTTTTTTATCTTCCGAAATCCATTTTAAGCGCTACTCTTCCAGTTAAATTAGCTTTCAAATGATAAAAGTTACCGTAGACCAACAAACAAAATAAACCTATCTTGATCAACATGACAGACCTTTAATCTTAATGTATTGAAATCGTAAACAGGCAGAATAAAAATTACTAGAAAAATAGGGACAACTAAAGAGATGAAATCTCCAGATTAGTAAAATAAATACTTCAAATAATGTAGACGTTATAAAAAAAATGTTATCGTTTATGAATTTTCTAAGGAAAAAGAAATCATAGAGATACAGTAGTTGAAAAAATATTCGCAATATCTATAATTTGATATTTAATGTTTGTAATTGCAAAAATGCTTAGTTAGATTCTTTCTTAAAATATTAAGAAAATAATAGATGTCCAAAGAAAGATAAAAACTAAAAGTGGAAGTAAGAGTTATGATCATTTTACTTATTAATTTATTGTCTTGTACTATTTTAGGTCCTGCTCTTATCACCAGAATCAGCTGATATTCCTGAATTTGATGACTACTTCCAGCAGTTACTGGATGAAGACACTATAAAATATCACCCTCTTCTTATTGAGTACCTTCAAACAGTGAATGCGACAGAATCAAAAGAAAATGGTATTTGCGCTCACTTTTTATTTTAAATTCAATAAGATTTAAATCTGATTATACGGACTAAGATTTTAATGATCAACATTCTTTTAGTATTTGTTGCACTATAATCTTGTATTAATATTCACTTAACTTGTTTTTACACAATATATATCAAGTTAAGTAGAGGGGAGGGGATCTATTATTCTTTTAAATGATAACATCCATACTCCATGTATTCCTGCAATTTATGTAGAAAATCTCTAAATTAATCCTGGCTTTTATTTTGCCATCCTTCGTGCAGTAAAGTTTTGCTAACTCTGTATGAAGACATTTGATAATTGGTAGTTTAGGATTAGGGAAATCAAGCATTATACAATAGAACAACGTGATTTCCTAAATAAACTTTTTCTTCTCTTTTATCTCGTTTCACTCATAATAATTGACCCCGAGATTGTGTGATTTAACATTATTGGATTTATTTTTGTGAAGTTATTTGAAATCAGAGCTCAAGCCTACAATAAGCATGATTTGAAAAAGGTAATTTTCTAGACTAAATCAACCACATTTATGGAAAATCGACTTGTAAAATTTCGACAAAAGTGTGCATATACTGGCTAGGCAGTGGGAGCCATTTGTCTTTATATAGTTTTTTTTATATTTAATTCAGCTCTTGGATAGGACACTCTTTGCATTCATAGCTATTTATAAACATAAGATTTCATAAGAGGAATTATTTGTCTTTTGGTTGAATTAAATATAATTAGAAATCATAATAAAAGGTAGGGGTGAGCAATTTTTTGTCTTGAGGGCCACTTTGGAAGCGAAGGATATCGGAATCCCGCGCCGTCACAAAAGGATTACATTCATTGGTTAACTTTAAATCTGAGAGAAAGTATAAGTTGTATCATAAAAATCAATAAATATCAATTAATTAAAACAATGGCCATTTCTTTCCATTTATTTATTAGCTAATATATCATCTATTGCTGCAAGCATATTTAGTTTCAGAATCCGTTTTAATAAGCTAAATGCACCCTATCCAAATTTCTGAAATTATTTTGAAATAAGAAGTGGTGACTACCTCTGAATTCTTTAAAAAAGTAAAACTATTTGCCAATTCCTGATTCATGGCATATAATAGACAATATAATTACAACAACATAGTGGTCAATACACATGTCTTAGTTTAAGTTATTGATGCTCGCGATTCACATTAATTAATCAGTCATGTTCTACTTTACACTGTATAGATACACAGACTTTCTTCAGTGAGAATAGCACAGATGTCAGTAACAGTGCCAACAGTTCAACAGTGGATGAAACCAAGAACAAGACAGTAACACCTGCTGATGTCTCAGCAACGGTCAAAGCCGTATGGTCTCTGGCTGCTGCACTGAAAACCGTTCAGAAACGCTCTTGTCGCCGTGGTACAGACTGCCTACTATATTTAAGGAGAAGCCTGAGTGCCTATGTTGCTAGAGCTGCCACGGGTCTAGATCAAACGGTTGACATTGGAACTGAGAGAGTAAATGGAACCAGACTGAAGTTTGATTCATCGGGATCATTAGCATCGGTGCGTTATGCTCTTCGGGGATTCGCCAATCAAGGGGAAGTTATTGATGTAAGTTAAATTATACTTGTTTATTGGAAAAATTTGATTTAATTTTAAATTCAATGCATTGAATGTTAAATTTCAAACTCAAAAAATTTTATATTTCTATTTTTTAATGGATTATTTTAATTAATCAAAGATAGAATTCATGAATATTCTTGATTTTCAACTGTGTGTAAATATTTTCATACTCATTTAATTAATTTATTTTATTTATACGACGTATTAAATTTTATAGCAAAATCATATTGATTATAAAAAATTTTTTTCATCTGTATATCACATTCTAAAAAAGAAATACATTTGTAATGATGTTAGAATAGCTTATTTTTTTTACTAGGTATAATTGTTTTCAAATTTCTTCTTTCTCTGTAAATTCTTTCCTTATTATGTGTATCTGAGATCAAAATATAACTACTTCTGTATCGATTTTAAAGATATATTAAATAAAATATGAAATAAATTATATCTTAATGAAATGACTTTAAGAGGTTTCTTCTGGCGGTGTCACGAACTACAACTTCTTTAGCTAGTATATTTGTTATTAATGATATAAAATATGACTTATATTATTGCATATTTGACACATTTTTTTTCTGTTAAATTAAAGCAATGGAATAATTTACATTTGTGTTATAAATTTAGCAAAAAATGTCCTTCCTACGAGAGGAAATTTATTCATATATAATTCCATTATCCGATAATAAAGCTCACCCCAAGTTTTTTTATTGGACGTTTTAATTTTAAAATTTCCATTCAACTGAATATCATAGACTAATTTAAACTGCTTTAATAACGATTCTAAAAAAAAAAGCTTAATTCTTTTTTTCTATTTAAATATCTTTCCAGTTTTACATTCCGAATTATAAAGTTGCCACTTTTATATTGCTTTAAATATAATAATTTCCAACTGGACATATTTACTTTAAAAAGTGTTACTTACAAATCGAAAAGATTTTACCACCTGTGTTTTACAGATTAAAAAATGTCTATTGCATAAATTTTAGAGCAACATATGTTGAGTTGGATATAGTAATTTGAAAAAATTGATACATTAAATTTAAGAGATTATTTTCTTCAATGTGTAAAATTACCAATGTTTTTCATATTTTAAACCAATATCCTTATTAAGCATATTTTTGCAGTTAAAAGTATCGTACTTTCGGTTTTATTTGGTCAACATTCACAATATGAAATATGAATATGCTAAGTATTTCATTCTTTTATGTCTTGATAGCTAAAAATACTATTTTGATACGTAAGCTTTTCGTGAACAATTAAAGAACTTTTATATTCCAAAGATTCAAAAACATAGCACTATTTCGGGTTAAATCGTTATATATATATATATATATATATATATATATATATATATATATATATATATAATAAAATCACATAACCGGGAAAGTTGTAGCAAATTCCATCTAACTGACGCCAAATCGTTTCATATTATACCTCTGTGCATATTTAATGAGAATTAATGCGAAAAGTTAATTAAAAATGTTAAAGTGAATTTTTTAGAACATGCGTTTAAAAACATTCAAGTCAAAGTTTATGAGCTAAAATAACTAAACTAAAACATTAAATTCCTTATTTTAACAACAACAAGGAAAAAAGTTATTTAAATTGAAAAACCTGAAAAAAAAATTATAATAACATTTTACTAGCAGACAAAACATCTACATTTAATTCACTAGTAAGCAGGCTCCAAGGTCCATTTTGTGGTACAAAAGTAGAGAAATATTAATTTAAACTGCACTCTTGTTTAAAGAAACACAAATGATTGATTGAAATAAGAATCGTGTATTTGGTATATAATTTACTATTATTGTGGGCAAAATTTTATGTTGTTTGGTGTACTTTTTCCTTGATCGACAGGATTTTACTTTTGTACCTAAAAAAAAAAAAAAAAAAAAGAAAAGAAAACTTAATAATAAATTTAAAGCAAATTGTATGATGAATTTAATGGACTCTCTAAACTACATGGTAATTTTGATATTTATTACTTTAATTTTAATAAAACTTAAAACATTTCCACGTCGGATTGTAACATAAAATCAATCTGCCTACCAAAAAAATTCACTTATGATGTTCTAATTCGTCGATATTGTATTGCACATATTATATTTGTAAACAATGTATGTATAAAATCATTAATTTTATGAAACTAAATTAGCTTTAAAAACACATAAATCTAAATTTCATTAACATTTCGTGATAATTTAAATACTTTGAATGATTATAATTTTTACAAACAAAATTTATTTTCTTTTTATGAAAATCTATGAAGAATAAGAAAATAAATCTCAAATGAGTTATTAACATTTTAATATAAATAATTAGAAGTACTAAATACAAAGGATCTTATGTGAAGGAAAACCTTGAAAAAAAATAAATACTGCCTAATTTTTCTGAAATAAATAGATCTTTTATTCTAATATAATTTGACTGAGTAGATTTTATTCTTTCTTATTTATTTTTGCTTAAAGTAAAACAGTTTAGAAGATAGTGTTTTTGCATTAGTATTAGACAGTGCTGCCATCTATAATACAAATAAGAAAATTACTTTGTAGTGCTGCCATCTATTGTAAATAAAATCAAATTTATAATATATTTTAATATTATTGTATAAATTTTCTTTAATCTTGATGTACATATGTTCTTTACTATGTTAAAATATTTTTTAGTTAGGAATTTCAGACATTTTTTCTTAGATAAAATGTTTTTAGTTTCTTAAATATTCAAAGAAATTAAAATGTTATTTAAAAATGCAACTAATTTTATTTCTGAATATTCAAAAATGCTATTTTATTGTGTTCAATAAATATGAGTTACAAAAACTTAAGTATACTGTATTATTTACAGTTATTTGAATTTTATAAATTCTTTTACTATTTAATGAATGAAAGCAGAGTTAAATTAAATTTCTCAGTTTGATTAATATGAATTAACCTTTTATAACATAATATAAATCTTTTATAACATAATTATAAACCTTTTATAAAAGTTAATTTTATAATAAATGATTAAAGAAGTTTAAATGTTTTCGTGAAAATTGCTTTTAAAATTTTTTTATAATACTTAATGAATCATACGTTAAATAAAAAGCATTTCTTATTTTTAAAATTATGATTTCTGCTAGAAAATTTCTTAAATATATGATTCTGACTTATTTATATTCATTTATGATGGAATACTGTATGTATGTCAATAAATAATTATATAATTCTTCATTCATTTTGAATTGAAGTTTGAACAGTTCAAAAATACTTTATTTCGAATGAGGATGTTGGGAAAAAAATTAAATTTGTTCATAAATTTTTCTGTATATTTAACATTCAAATACAAATTAAAATTCAAATACTTTCTTTATTGTTACGATATGTTTATTGCTGCTTTCTTCTGTGGTTCAAAGCTGTTAAATACAGCCAAATGTCATATAATTTTGAACCACAATTAGATAATGAAATTAACAAGAAAGCTGGCATCTACGTACTTTGCAAATAAGCATAATAAACACGGAACTGCTATGTTATGTTTATATCGATAGTTGGATACTTAACGAATCATCTGAAAAAAGCTTCTTTTTGAAATAAATGTTCTTAGTAAATTATTGGTTGTATACAATATTTAATTTTAATATAAATTTTTAATAAACTACATTCTGTAAAATTTTACGTATTGTGCTTTTAATGAAATCAGAAGTATTTTTTATATTATATGATAATATCTATTAAAAAATTAAATTAAAATATTATTTGACGGTTCCCCAATACTTTACATATTTTTTTTAAAAAAAATATTTCCACATGAAAATAATTGTATATTTTCATTCGGTAATTCTTCCAAACTGCAACGTAGCATTTTTGAATTCAAATGTTAATTCAAAAAATTTTATTCATTTTTAAAATGTTATATGTAATACGTAATAAAAAATTATTAGTGAATTAGGATACGTGTTTGAGAAAATTTTTTATTGAAATTGTTTTTCTAAATATGATTATATAATCAATAATTCAATTTCATGAAATAAACGATAATAAATGTTACACTTAATTCGTAATATTATAAATTTCTAATTTAAATTAAAAAGAAAAAAACCCTAAATGTAAAATATTAAATAATTAATTTTTTATTAAAACATCTCTAAAACGAAGGCATGTTAGGTATTAACATTTAATATTTGGATATAATGTTCTTATATTCTTTCTAAATCTGTTTGATGTGATATGAATCAAAATATTTTTTCACACTTTAAGTGAATCTTACTTTGCGAGTCCCTCTTGTTTGAAATCGTTTATTAAATATCTGAATAGTGATCCCTCTGAGATTCGTGGATTCGATAGCTAATGAAATCTGAACTTCAGGTACTTTTCAATTTCCTTTTATCTCATAGTAATAAAATCAGTTAAAAATAAATTTATCATTATTCACTTATTAGGCGACTGTTTTTATATTGTCTAATTTCAAAAAGGGTTTAAAGATTTCCCTTATTGAGAATAAAGGCCTTAACTCCATTATTGTTCTATTCAATAAAACCTTCATTACCTAGATAAAGATAAAATTTTATTTCAAGATACTTTGAGTGAATATGAGACAAACTAAGTTAATTAATACAATTAAGAAGGTTTATATAAAATGTTATATTCAAAATAATTTATCATTATATTATATAATAATTTATATTATTATAATTATTATATATGTTTATTATTATTAAAAATATATCTAAAAAATTTCCTTTTTAATTTTTAGAGTATTATCATTATTTTTTATTACTTTGAAATCGAGATACATTACTTACATTATCAAGATATTTAAAAAACGATAATCCAATTTCTAAAAAGTTTGAAAAATTTTATTAGATATTGGATACAAATTCAATTTAAAAATTAATATTTAATGAGATGTGTACATATAAAGATCATTGTTCAAAACTTTAAAAAATAGACTTCAAAATGAAGGCTTGAAAAGAATCGAGTGAATAAAAGTTGATCTGAAATTCGATTATGAAATCGTTTGGAAAAATCGATATCTTCACATTACTTCGAAATAATTCTAATTTCTTTCATAGGTATATACAAGATTATTGTTATAGCGCAGTATAGTGTGTAATTATGAAAATAGAACTTCGCACATTCTCAATTTGATCGATAAAACTTTTTGTTCTGTTTGTTTGTTGTTCAACGGTCATTTTTTGCACACGATAGTTAATGAGACCAAACCTACATTTTAAAGTTCACTGTTTCTAAATTATTAGAAACACACCCAAAACCGATGAAAGAATTAAACTCACAACTTGTTAATTATTAAAATAAATATCTCTTTTGTATTGTATTTGTCATTACCATTTGAACAAACTGAAATAGTATGGCCATGTTTATTATTTTTTAAAAAAAAAAAGAAACTTAGTGATACGAAAGATATTAAGATTTAATAAGATTTACTGAACAAATTTACAGTAAAGAGAGAAAGAATGTAAATGTTATATAATTAATAAATATCTTACCACATAAAACAATTGGTTTTAGGTTGGATACTACAGTGACGAAGATGGTTTGAATGTGGACCATGATGTTCTTATGCCTTTCAAGGAATTCATTTTCATCAAACCACTTTCCACAAGTACATCATCATCATCTGAGGAAGATGCCAAATCGATATCGGAGTACAAATCGGATGATCTTCCATCTTTTGAATCCATCATGTCCTTCAGCAACATGACGGAGGAATCGAACCAAGAGATCACAACTCTGGAACCCGAGCAAGACTTGGCTAGATGGAAAATACTGGATATTGTGGATGAGGAACCTGCCAGACTTAAGGTATTTTTCATGCTTAAGTGACTTCACAACTTTCATTATTAAATTATATTTTAGATAATAAGAATAACATTTGCTATTATTGAAAATTCCAATTTTGTTGTAAGAAATGGCACAATATTATTGTAAAATTTTTATTTATAATGGATGATGAAATTTTTTTAAAATGTCAGTTTTACAAATTTAAATGATAAGTATTCTGCAATGATACAACAAAAATTAAATCTTTATTACCACAACAGAGTACAATTATAATACTTATTAAAAACAAAAGTGTTATGCTGTTCAATGAATGTATTCAAAACTAGATTAATTTCAGTTATGAAAGAATAAGATCAATTTATTTAGAAATTTAATTTTAAACATAAAAAATATGCATTTCGATTATTTAACAAGACGGTAAGTTCGTATAATACATGCTACTTAAAAAGAAAAAGAAATTTAATTGTTAATTCAACAAGAAAATATTTTAAAATTACATTTATTTGAACACAGTAAAAAATTAAAAATTTTATTCTGTTTTACTATTGTAGTTGCAAAGTAAACAATCTTTATTTAAGCGACTGAAAGTATATTTATCTAAAATAGATTGCACAAACCTTAAAAGAGTTTAATTTCCCCCTCATTTTAGGAAAAAGTTTACAGATTTTTTCATTCATATTGTCTAGGTTTGATTATTAATCAATGCATGTTGTTGGTTGCCTGATGAATTCATTGATATATTTGATTCCATAATAGTAGTACGTGTGGTTCCTTAGGGCATAAATGTATAAACTATAATAATATGCGAGAAATATTTAATTATTTCTTTGATAATTATTTTTTAAAACATTCATTCAAACATTCCGGGCAAAGCATAGCTATAATTTAGTTTATTTTTGAATTCCGTTTATATGAAACCTTTATATGAATATTATTTTCTTCATATATAAAATATCAAATTAAACCTAGCAAAACAATTAAATTTTAAATTCATAAACATAATGTCTTCTCTGTTTTTGTTTCATCATCATTATTGTTCAGGAAATGTTTATTTCCATTATAAAAAGTCCTTGTAAAACAGGAAATAACCGCACATTTGCCTTATTTTCACTACAAGCAAAACTATTGTAACAAAAAACAAATGAATAAAAGACACAAGCTACATTAAAGACCTAATTACTTTCTCGCCTCAAGGACGCCGGCACACAATTTGAAGCGACCGAATTCAGAAAATTAAAATATCCATTTGCAACAGAGGACGAAATTAATTTTTTCTCTTTTCACATCATTTAAATCTATTAACCACTCCTACGATCCACTTTTTCAATACAGGCGCGTTTTTAATTCGATTTGGAACAGCTGGAATTCTCGGAAAACGAAAATTCTATTCTAAAACGGCGTTTTAGGGGAAAAAAAAACCCCATTAAATTGTGTTATTATTGTGTTATTTTTTTTTATTATTATTATCAGATAATGTCTTAGAAGGACATAATGTTTTATTCAATCTAAATCTTTAAGTTCTTGTATATCATTTCAACATACTGAAATTTAAAGATTAGTGTACATATAATGATAAAAAATATTTCTCTGATACACTAGGTGAGCACAACTCGCTATGTACAACAGTTTTAAATAAAAAATTGACGTGTTATGGGAACTGGTATCTCACTTTGGTCTTGTGGGTAAAAATAAATGATAGAAATAGTTATTTTTTTTAAATATCCGAAAAACTTCTTCCATGTAATTTTTTTTATCTCTAATATGTCCTAAATTACGTCAGAAAATATAAAAACTTTTATGAAACAGCTTTATAAATATATTTTAATTTTTGCTTTCTTAAACTTCAAAAATCGAAGAATATAAATTTTTGTTTACAGTATCTAAAAATTTTGATTCGAAAGTTGGAAAGTTGGTTGATAGATTTTTCCATTGCTAAAATTCTCTTTTTCAGAAACCACCAAAACTTACTGCAGACTTAGACTCAGATGTTAACCTCATCCTAACTCTCAATGACGACAGTAATCTTCAAAGTCTTACAACCAATAACAGTTCCTTGATTCACGAGGAAAATGACGCAAAATTGAATATGGTAGTAGGCCCAGCTTATACAGGTGCTTCTTCAGATTCTTCCTCATCCAATTTTCGTTCTATTTCTTTATCGAGTCATGAAGAACCAAGGAACAACGACGCTTATAGAGCAGGTGAGTTATCATTCTATGTATTCTTACATTTGAATTAAGTAATCCCATGAATCTTATGCATTCCGTGTATTCTCATATTTATATTAAATAATTTAATTGTATTATAACTTTGGATTATGGGCATAGTTGCCGTATAATCCAGGATGCTAAATTCTGAGATTGGCGAATTTTCTTATTAATATCTGGCAACTTCGTTTTTATTACATCATACATAAGGAGACCTATATGAAGAAAATTCTATTTTGGTAACCCTAGTATTTACGTCATTTCGTACGTCACAATACGTCATCTTGGTCACATTTCTCGATCGCCAAAGAAATTCAGAATTTGGATTCAAGTATTATACGCCACCTGTGCCGGATTATGTTTCACTTACTTGTTTATGACAATAGTAGTAATAAAATACAAAAGCAACTGTGTGTGTTTTTCTCTACACACTACCAACACACCTTATATATATATATATATAATATAACAGAATTATCGATTTACCATAGATTTTACTTGAAATCGAGTAATTCGTCCTGGGGACAATAAAATATAAATTTAAAAGGGTGTAAAATTTCCTATTAAGTTTATTAAAAAATAATACATACGCGTGTTTATGGGCCATTAAATAACATGTCCAGTGTTCTTTAATGTCGATTACTTTTCTCTCTCTATTTTTTTAAAGTGATTAATAGCATTGTTGCTGTAAAAATTATTAACCTTACTGATATCAGTTTGGTGTGGGTGCCATTATCGGACATTCTCCCACTTTTTCAAGAAATGAACGAGAAAAGATGCTCAATGAAATCAGTTTCGGCTTTGAATGAAATTAAAATCAAAACTGATTGTCTATTCTGGCTATAAATATTCTGTTGAAAAAAATTTCAGTATAGAACTTTGAAGTTGTATAAGAAAATACCATAATTATAGAGAAAGAAAAAATGATTTTTGGTCCGCTGGGTTGGGCAACCCTAAACATCAACATCATCCTCCGTAACACAAGATGTTTTCCTTAGAATTCGTTTTAGTTCGTTATCTGAATATGTAATTTGTTCTCAGAACATAAAAATCTTTCTTGAAAATGTTAATTGTCCGATATGTTCGCATTCGTCCTAATTCTTTGTTAATCGATCACCCATTGTATATAAATCAGACACACATACAACCACATATATATTTATGCATGTATGTATATGTGACATAGGATATTTACATTTTTTAATTTGTTATAAGGCAATTATAAATTAATTTAAAAATTATTTGTAAAGCAAGTATAATTGGAAAAATTAATTTTAATAGAACTTTTATTGTCTTGTTTAATCTGTGATATATCAAATTAGAAATTAAAGTGCTTTCATTCTTTGTTTCTTTTATGAATTAATTATCAGTTCATGCTCTTCAGACAGAAGGATCTCATTTTCGATACACTTTCTGAAGCTTCTTTAAAACCACTTTCGAAGTCACTTTTTGAGCAAGATGAGGTGAACAATCTATTGTGTATTGTGTGTTGATGAGGAAAGAATTTTCCAAGTTTAATCCTTTGATATACTTGAATAAAGTTCTATATCCATCAAGTACTCGCGAAAGGCAAAACATAATGTTTATCATAAAAGTTTTACCTTATATCAAACTTACCTTCGACTCCGTACAGTGAATAGTTTAAGCATTCACCTATTAAAAAAAAGCAGCAGAAATCTGTTGTGAGGATTTTTAATTTTTTCTGCGTGGTATTATCTTTTATAAGCTTTTTGTGGATAGTGGATCGTGTTTACCTATACCCAAAAAAAGGAAACTCAGAAAAAGCCAAACATTGAACCATAGCAAAAATTAATGCATATCACACTCGCTCAAAATTCCTCTCTCATTGTTCAACAACGGCTGGTTTCGAGCTGGAGAACATTAGCTCAAAAAAAGCAATCCATCCATTAAAGACATGGGAATCATAGCTTTCAAATTTTGCTTTTTTTTATGAATCTCTTACTTTTTCTTTTATATATTTGTATCAGATATTTAAGGATTCATCTTTCCAGCAGAACCTGCTTCTCGATCTGACCGAAGAATAGAAGAGGTTCCTCCAATATCTCCAACATCCTCTGAAGACGTGAAAGTTGTCAAAGCCAGCAGCACTCGCCATATTTCAGCCTGGCTGGGGCGACCATGGGCGTTGTCTGTCCTCGGTGTCTGTGGATTCTTGATCTTGGCTACTCTTTACATCCTGGTTTTCCTTATGGTCAAGGCCTGCGAAGGATCCTTGAAGAAAACGAATTGCTGCCTAGCTGGCACTCAGCTGGTAGCCTTGCTTTGTCTGTACTTGGCTGCTGCTTTGTTCACTTGGAAGCCATCTCCTCTACTCTGTGGATTAAGGAGATTGTTTCCAAATGTAAGCATGGCTTTCTGTTATGGATGCCTCCTGCTGAAAGGTAAGTGTAATTGAGTGAATTTTTGTTAATTTTTTTTTATTCAACCCCTATGTTTTTTCCGCTAATGAATACGACTAAATATAATTATTACATTAAATTAAAAATTTTCTTTAATGAAAATTTATAACAATCACATTATTTTTTCAATATTTGTTAAAATATCTTTTATGTTATTCATTATTGGCTTTGGTAATTATATTCACATATTTTTTACAGTGCATATTAATAATAATAATTATTAGCCTAACTCAAATGAATTAATTAAATGATTGGAGCTAATTTTATTCCAATTTATAACCAAAATTAAAGTTTGAAGGATTATGTAAATTCTTTTTGATTTTCGTTAAATTTAAAAATTATTAACATTAAAATAATTAATTAAAAAACGATAAATAAAAAGGACAAAAAAACATTAAAAAACAACTTGTAATTTCAATCCTGTTACATATCTTGACAATATGGGAGAACATTTAAATAGAAATTCTGTTTCAAAATGTGAGAAAAATTGTTAATGTTTTCCTACCCATATTTAAAGACATAAGAGTACATATATATATATATGAATAAAAAATAGGAAAGAATATTTAAACTTATTAATTTTTAATTAAAAACTGAAGAAAAAAAAACTGTATATATTTTTCTTAGGAATGTATCTGAGGGCTCAAAACAGCTTAGGTCTTGGAGGTAGTGTCAACCGGTGTAATCAAATGCTGACTCTAGTCTTTATTGTGGGAGTTCAAGTGGCACTAGAAACGCAATGGTGGCTGGTCCATCCTCCAACTTTATCAACAGAAGCTTTCGAATGCATGATTGGGAAAAGCGAAATCCTTCAGTCCCAAATTTACGTAGCTTTTCTCCTTCTATTGGCATCAGCTATGGCTGTATCAACACGAAGGTCTGTTTTATCTATTTTTTTCCTTATTTTGAATTTACTTATAGCGTTTTTCATTTACCGTAAATGGTGCTTTGATTTCTATGACATAGTTAAACTTTATTACTACCACTCACTTTATCTAAAACATTCTTTTCTTTAACATCATCCTTTGAAGTCTAGGGCGAAATTCAAAAATTGTAGCCTCTTGACAATTTGACCAAGAATAGTTTTCATAACCCAATCAAAAAGAAGCGAGCATAAAATTATCAACAAAAGTGGCAGTGTTCAAGCAACATATAACTATGCTTTTGGTTAAACAATCTACGGCTAAACTGAGTATTACAATCTCACCTTGCGGAACGCGAAATCTCACCAATGTCCTGTCGCAAAAACGCGAAAAATCGCCAAATCTAGTTCTTGTTTACATCGTCAAATTTATTCGCCAAAACTTCACCAAAAGTGATTAGTCGCCAAATGTGTTTCTCTGTGATTGTTTCCCTGGAAATTTACTTTTATGTAATATTGATTTGTATCATTCTATTTAAAATCATTTTAACTTTTTTAATATTTTCCTATTTTATTTATTCACATTTCCTTTAATTTCTATTCTGAAATATTTATTCAACAGGAAATTAATATTTAAGACGATTACTATTCTAACTTACTATTACACTTAGCAATTTTAATTGAACGCTTAGAATAATTGTTATTTATGTTTTCTTATTTTAGTAATTTTAAATCGAGAGATACTCCCGCTGTTTGTGTTACTATTCTTATTTCAGCGAATTTAGGGGGTTGAAACTCCCGCCGTTTTTATTGCCAATTCCACTCCAGTTGGCACCCTTTTTGGGTTGCCAATCGATTTCCAATACGCCTGTCTCGTACTTGGCGAGAAAAAAATCGCCAAATCTGCCAAAACGAGACCGTAATACTCAGTTTTACCCAATCTACATATATTGTGAATCACCCTTTCTTGAGATGCACGTTCAAATGTCAGAAAAACACGGCAGGTTTATACAGACAAGGAAAGATCCATGATGTGAATTCATGATGTGATATAGTAGATATCGCTGTTATGAGACAAAAGTGTCCGATAAGTCTGTTAGGATAGTTATTTCAGTGAAAATGACAAGTTATTTAGTGGATATGAACATGGTGTAATAATCGGTGCAACATAGATGAAATAATATTTCTGAGGTAACGAGGAAATTTGTATCGTTGGGTACGGTTATACATCTTAAATATTGATTATGTAGTCAAACATCCCATTTATGAGACGTTGCTCTGAAACGGAAAAAAGGTTTTGAAAGAACAAAATAATCAAGGATTAATAAAACTTATGAAATTAACGTGCAACATTTCCTCAATTGGCTGAGGATTTTAAGTCTAGAACATAAAGATGCCTCATCGTAAATATGGCTTTGAGGTAGAAGACCCATACAAGTATCTATTTTGACATAAATGGTGGCGGCCCAAATCTGCACGACTTGCCTGGGTGCCCGAATACCACTATAAGAGTGTCTATGACTGATAACACATTATTGACTGAATGAGTCTTGTTTATGAGTAGTATCGGACGGGTTGATGTATGAGAGTGTGGATGAAATTATGAATATATGAAATTTACATATAAAAACAAAAGACTATTCAAATTGATAAAGCCTTATCACTGTATGGGGTGTGTGCAGCTGCCACAATATTGTATTTCAATGCGTCTAAAGACTAGTATGACAAGTGATAGATGTGCAAACAGTCTCTTTGTTCATTGATTTCCGGTCATATGTATTGTGAATTTCTAGAACTTTGGAAATTCCAACAGTAAAATACGATACCTTCCTTACACATTGAAAGTGGCATCCCATTAAATCATGGGTCAATCTTCTGATTTTAAGCTTTTCCATTGACTCCATAAAACTGAGACATGAGTATTATTAAACATATATTAGACACTGACAATTTATTCTTCAGAAAAGATCTCCATCCATTTCTTACTTTTCAAGGTGTGATCTGTACGGTGTTCTGGAGGATTCACAGTATAATTCGCCTTACTGACATTAACCGATTTCTTTTCGCATAATATTGAAACACTTTCAGATTTTTAGGAAGGAATCCCATATGAAATTAGGACGATGTGAAGTTTTTTGCCATTTGAATGTGTATATTCTATCCTTAAGTATAATTCAATTTGTACAATATGCTTGTTAGGAATGCTCTGTCTCCATTTTCGTCGTAACTTTAATTCAATATTCATAATTTAAATTCTTAAATGAGTTCATTTAAATGTGTATATATATATATATATATATATATATATATATATATATATATATATATATATATATATATATATATATATATATATATATATATATATATATATATATATATATATATATATATATATATATATATATATATATATAATGGGTTGTTTGGAAAGTCATTTCGTTTTTCATGAAAATGAAAAACGTACAGCAAATAAATATTGTATTGCATTGCACATTGTTCATTCTAGTCCAATAGCTTTTACCATCTTTCTGGTAGTAGCACGATTCGACAGTCATAAAGTGGTTGGTTTTTACTAGCAAAAAGCTGATCCATGTGGGAAAAACGAAATTACATTCCGAACAACCAAATATATATATACAAATAGTAAATCTTAACAACTTGTCTATATTTTTTCTTTTAGGATTCCATACAATCAACAGGAGAGCAGGAGTTTAATCGCTACTTCTTTATCTTGCTTGGTGATTTTCTTGTCATGGGAAATAGCTTGTTGGCTTCTTCCAGATTCTGGCAGCCGAAACATAGCAGCTCCTTCAGCATTGATGGCTACTGCTCTTACCATTCTTCTGGGCATTTTCGGTCCTCAGCTGTTTGCCATTCACAAGTATGGAGGTTTCCCTCACAAACCGCTGTCCTATGCTGATTCGTTATCGACCGTTTTCACCATGTTCAAAGATTTAGACAACACTTCGAGTGGTGGTACAACTGCCAGAGGCAGGAAAAATGCAAAAACTCTTGAAACTTCTTATGCCGGAGAAATGGGAGAAGGAACCAGGAATCCTCTATACAACGATTACCAATCTGCTTACCCATAAATGGAAAGAGTTTAAATCCAAGAAAAGTGAACTATGCAAAAGTATTTTTGCTTTTAATTTAATTGATAGTGCTTGTCTCTGTAATATTTTTACAATTTAGAACACTGATTTAACATTTTGTGCCTAAAACTCTTAATGAGGTACCAAATTTTCAAGTGGATCATCTTTTAATCAAGTGAAGGTGTGTTCAACAGTTACATATATTTCAACTTCTAATTTATTTTGAAGCATTGGGGAGCGCAATTATTGTCAAGATACTGTTTTATTTGTGCACTGGACAAATGCAAAGTGATAAATGTGTTTGTTAACTCTTGCTTTTTAACTTATTTTTTCTTGAACTATTCTAGAAAATATCAATTGATTTCTTTCGCCATTAATCATTTTTCCCTTTATACTGGTAACTAATTTTAGTTACACTCGCTGTATCTTAAGATATGTTTCTATATGAACTCAATTTTATCTTTCTTTTCTTCATCACTAAGAGTTTTTGAAGAATTTTATTGGCAGATTCAAATTCTTTGAAGCAAAACTTGGTAAAATAAGGAATTAAATCAATTATTGTTGAAGTTATAGATTGAAGGAAAAGTATCAATAAAAGCCCTTCATATTATTGTTTAAAGTCATTTTTGGAAGAAACTGTTCAATATCGAATCTAGAATGGTAAAAGCAATTCGGTGTTCTGTATCAATTATTTGTGAATGGGGGCTAGTTGGGAATCCATTTGCTCAAGACTCTACTTTCATGACATGCAGTTACAGTTATTATATATCGTTAATTTCATTATTTATTCTGTTAAGACATGCATTATTTTTAAGCAATATAGGATTACACGTACCTAACTTCGTTATTTTGCAATTAAAAAGTGGTAAATAATAAATAAAATTCGAAAAAGAAATGCATCGTTTTTGTTTTTGGTAATGATCAAATAACAGCAACTTCATACAATTGGAATGTTATCGATTAATCGTGCTGTGATGTTAATATATATAAAAACTGATTTTTGAAAAATGCTAATTTCAAAATGTAATATTATCCCAAACTATTTTTATTTTAGTACACCTTTTTTCATCTGATTTAACAATTGTCCGCCAATATTAAAGGAACGCACAAATATCAGCTAATATTGTATTACTGAATTTCAATTCTTTATGAAAATATAAATGCATTTATTGAAGTCATTAAATAAATTGCGAAATTTTATCTTGAAATGAGACAAAGGTATTTATGTTTGTTTTGTAACTGATCTAAAAGAAAAATCCCTTCAATTATTTAATATTATAAGAATTCTGTGCAGCTTATTCATGTTTGTTCATCTGTTATATATATATATAAAATTCTTTCATTTTATCCTCAATTATTATGCTTCTTATTTAATTTCTCTATTATTAAATCTCATATTTTTGCAAAGGCGACGTTTCATTACAGTAAATAAATTTAGTTAATTTGTGAGTAAATAATGCACTGTAATCATTTTAATAGAAATTCACTTTAATTTTTTTAAAAAAATACATAACCATGTATTTTTTTCAATTGTTAGATTTATTAATGTTTTGTACTTAAAGTGTAGTGTATTATATCATGTTCATATTTATACATTTTTTATCATAAGTTGTACATTCTTATGCAAAATGCTCATTTGCAATAAATTATAATAGTGTTTCAGCAATCCTTGATTTTAATGGCTTGAAAATAAAAACCATTTATATAACAAATGTTATCTTATTTTTAAATGGTATCATTTTTAATCATTATGGTTTGTATATAGCAATTTTTGCACATTATATGTTTTTAAAATTCTACTTTAAAATAACTTTTGATGTGTTAATATAAACACTTCTTGAAAAACATGCATCATCATATTCTGTGTTAAGATATTATTATAATTTCATTTTGCTTTTTGTCTTTGGTCAAAATGTCTTTGTATTTGTTTTATTATGTTGGACTAGCCAAACATGTAAACATCATGTATGGACTTCAATTTGGGATGGCCAGCACTTATGTTATTTATATTGCTGTTTAATCTTATTTATGTGTTCACCTGCTGGTTACAAGAACATTCTGCTTTGTGGTAAATGTGTCTATTGATTTTTATGTCAGTTGATTAGCTTTGCTTTTTGTTGGTGAGATAATCTTTTGGTGCCTGGTTTAATCATCACACATCAATGCCTGTTTTAATGAAAATATTGTGTGCATTTATAACTTTTTGATAAAATGTAACATCTTTTTTGAAATGCACTACATCCTTAATTAGAATAATACCAAGTAGATATTTCTCCTAGAATATTTGGAGTAAAAAATAAATTTTAGGTAATTAAATTAAGCATTTTAATTAAGTAATTATTTCAGGACTTCGGCATTAGTAATTGGTGTGAAAATGAATAATTTTAAAACGAGTGTTCATTAAATATACTTACATAAAAATTTATTAATGAATAGAATCATGAAGAAATTTATTAATGAATAAAATGATGAGAAACTTATTAATGAATAGAACTATCGAGAAATTTATTAATGAATAGAACCGCCCAGAGATTTATTCAAGTCAAAAAATTTTAGTGTTAGCTGTAAAGAAAAGTGAAGCGAGAGATTCACAAGGAAAAATAACGTTGATTTTACTTTCAACAATTTTTTTCGTATGTAAATTGTTTCACATAAATGGAAAAAATTGTGAAAAATATATTAGTATTATTATTATTTTTGATTTCTATGAAAATTGCATTAATGTATAGAATTTTGATATTAAAAAGTATTCATCTGCCTTATATTTCTCTTTATTTATTTTTTATATTATCCTACCCTATTTTTTTGCTTTATTTCAATTGAATCAATGATTAATAATTCATAACAGATTTTACGATATAGTGAGGAATTTCAATTTAAGATCAAAACTTTATTAAAATCATTCCTAATTTTTAATCAAACTAAAAATGGAAACTAAAAATGTAAAAAAAAACTTTTTTAATTGTACATTTATTAATAAACTTAAATACTAACTCACTTCTTATTTATACTCAGCATCCGATTTCCAAATGAAAATAACAGAAATATCATTATTATTTAGGAAAAAATGTACTATATATACAGTTAGTCAATAAAGTCTGCATATATCAAGAAAAATTAATATCAAATCCAAATTTAAGGTGCGAAAAGGGTAGTTTCTTAAAGTTTTATTTTTTAAACATTTAGTTTTTTAATAAGGGAATTTGAAATTATTTAACTGTAATATTTTCATATCTAATACTTTATGCCCACTAATTTTTAAAAGATAATTGGCCAGAAATTAAATCCAATAAAGTCTGCGTACAACGCAAAAGAGGCGGGAAATTTCTTATCTAACTTTTAAATTTCAAACTTGAGAATGCAAAGGTTACACTTTCAAGGTCATTGATTTCCAAAGCAAATTTCACGTTGATTGGAAGTTGTTATTTCTATTTTCTTTGACGAAAATGACAATCAATAAAGAAAATTCCTTTAGTTACGAGAAAACTAATTATAAAATTGAGAGATGAAGGTAAAACTCTTCGTGATATTGGTAAAACCATTTTCTAGTATACAACGAGCTATTCAAAACTACCTGGACACTGGTAGTCTTGTTGTAAAACCAAGAGTTGGGAGACCGAAGAAGCTAACGCAGAAAGAAGAAATAAAAATTCTTTTACGAATTAAACAAAATCTTAAACGTTCTGCTGCAAGCATTGCAAGACATTTTTTTAACTAGCAACATGGAAATTTCTCCTGAAACTGTACGAAAGGTGCTGCGAAAGGCTGATTATCATGGACGCAAACCTAGGTCTAAGCCATACATTTCCGAGACAAATAGAAAGAAAAGAATTGGTTTTGCCAAAACATATTTAAACTCTTCGAAGGACTTTTGGAACAATGTAAGTAAGATGGAAGTAAATTTACAATATTTAAAGTTAATGGCCACCCTATTGTATGGAGAAAACCAGGAACAGAACTGAATCCGAGAAATTTAAATCCAACTGTCAAACATGGAGCTAGCGGTGTGATTGTATAGGGGTGTATGTCATCGGAAGGAGTTGGAAATCTTCACATTATCGATAAAGTCATGGTTAATATGCTTATCTGGATATTCTAAAGAAAAATCTACGAGACAGGAAATCTTCACATTATCGATAAAGTCATGGTTAATATGCTTATCTGGATATTCTAAAGAAAAATCTACGAGACAGGAAATCTTCACATTATTGATAAAGTCATGGTTAATATGCTTATCTGGATATTCTAAAGAAAAATCTACGAGACGGGTGCCCGAAATTTAAACCTTTCTAATATTTTTATTTTCCAACAAGACAACGACCCGAAACATGCAACTAAAATTGTGAAGAAATATTTCCTCTATCACACTCCAAGACAATTGAGTACTCCTCCACAATCACCAGACCTAAATCCATTCGAATATTTGTGGAAAAAATTGAAGAAACGAATTCAAAAACACAATATTAAGTCGCGAAATGAGCTAATTAGTTAATAGCAGAAAGAATGGACGAAATCTACATCGGATGACATTGAAAAATTAGTTTAGTCAATACCCAAACGTCTGCAAGCTGTTTTGAACGATAAAGGATATGCTTCAAAGTATAGAAATAATTTAAAAAACTTATATTTTGCTTTTTTTGAAAGTGTCTTAGCGCAGACTTTATTGGAGGGAATTTCTGAGTTTTTTTGACAAAATATATTTTTGTAAAAATGTTTTAAAAAAAATAAAATAAAATAAAAAGTATTACACTTATGTTATTTTTCATTTAAACTTACAATTGTAGTTAATAGAAGAAAAAAAATGCAATGATTAAAATACATTTTTCAATGCTCTTGATGTTTTTTTAATTTAAAATTTAGTCCGTACGCAGATTTTTGTGATGTATTTACTACCATCCGCGCGGTTACGGTAAAAATAAATTAAAAAAAGAAACTCTTAACGTATATTCATGAATAAATTGAAACAACGGTTTTAATAAATTAAAACAACAATTTTAAAAAATTGGAACAACAAAAGTAAAAATCGAGATATTATTCATATGTCACTACTCAACATTAAAACCATATTCTAGAAAGGAGTTTAGAATTGAGTAATAATCTATAAAAAATAGAGCTATAATTCACATGCATAGCATATTGTTAAATATTAAAATTGTAACAGAGGAAAATAGTTATAAAAATTGAGTGATGCATATCTTATTGAGGGTGCATACAACACACTGCACAATATTAAAATTAAAACACCAAAAAGGGTCGTAAAAATCGGGATTTTATTTTTGCACCAGCATGCTTCCCAATATCTAGTCCTGAGTTGGGCTCTACCTGTTAGATAGAAGCAGCCAGGTGTAAGTCCACGTTGTTTACAATCAAATGTCAAGCAGAAGTACTTGACTTGCCATCCCCAGAGGTATCATTTCACTTGGAGGACATTGCGACCTATTTAATGTGTCCTGCCTTTAATGAACACGAAGTATTCGAACTCACTACCTTGCGATAGTGAGAACGACTCTGTAAACAATCAGACCACTGCAGCTCCGAAAATAATTGAGATGTAACTGTTCAACGTTAAAATTATTTCACCGAAAAGATATGTAAAATTTTGAGTTATATATGCTGCAGTATGCATGTGCAACATACTACTTAACATTGTAATTTTAACATTAAAAGGAGTTGCTAGAATTGAGGAATAATTTATATGAATGGACATTGCGGTTTATGAAATTATTTAGCTTTTACAGGTATGCATTTTTTACATTAGAGCAAACACACCACATACAAAGACACAACATTACATTCATATTTAGAAATAATCACACAGAAGAAAATTAAAATTTGTGGGCTGTCTAAGCAGAGAGACAATCCTTTTCAGTCTTCTGGCCAACTCCTTGATTTTTCTTCTCAAGCTCTTGAGACCCACTTGAGATTTTCTTAAGTCGAAAGTAGGGATTCTTTACAGCATGTTCATACATATCAACATTAAAACTGTGACGATAAAAGGAGCTTAGAAACCGGAACGGTAATTTACGTGGGAAACATGTCATGCACAGACCTCCCCTGAACATCTCCTCCATTGTATAGGTCTTTTCATGAGGAGCTTATTACCTCACCCCTTTTTGTTTATGACTTTTTGAGGATTCACGACCACTTGGACATGATCAAGCTTGCAGCTGGACCTTGAAGAATAAGCCACAACAACAACAGCATACTGTCAGCAAGGAAATTGTAGCACTAGAAGTTATAAAAATTGAATAATAGTTAATATATACAACTAATGAACGAGTACGTCTCAGCATTAAAATTGAAACTCCAAATGAAGTTAAGAATTGAGCGGTAATCCTAATAACATACTGCTCAGCTTTGAAATTACACTGAAAGAAGTGACAACAACTGAGTGATAAATTCATGTCTAAGATTATTTTGAATAAAGCTGTTAAAAATTTAAATCGAAAGAATAATTTATTACTGGTGGAAATTGTAAAAACGGTCCTAGGATTTTCTGACACGACTTCTGAGCCAAATGCAGATCAAAATCGATAAATCTAAAAGATGAAGAGAAAATAGTGTTTCCTGATTTAGTGCGAAATGTACCATTCAATGATACAATTGCCTTATCCTTTATTTGAATCATTAATGAATAAAGTTTTTGTTTGCAAATGTTGATTACATATGACGAAATGTAAATTTGTGGAAATCCGTGAATCTGACGAAATGTAACGATAACTTATATTCCAGCTTTTTATTGGGTTTTACTGATATATAGCATTAAAAAGGACTTGACATGTGTAAAATCATGTTTTATGTATGACAATATTTTGGATACTAAAATTACTTCCTATTTAAAATTAGATGATAATATTCAAAAATATTTTACTGAATAAATAAATTACACAAAATCGAAGAAGTAAGTTTTCAAGAATCCAATAAAATGAAGTTTTCATTATAAATTAATTTTTTCAAAAAGAATTACTTTTGTTTGAATGATTTTCAAACTGAAAATATACATCTATCGCATTACAACTATATGAGTGAGACAGTATGCTATGCGTTTACATATTGAGTATTTAATTTAAGCATTATTAAACTTCACATTTCATTAAACTTTAAATAAAATTCTTAAATCTGAGATATAATTTGCTTAAACAAGCAAGAAATATTAAGCATATTTAAGCAGAAACATTTATTTTTTGGAGTATGCTTACAATCAAAATGAAAGTATACAAAAAGTTAGAAAAATAATATTGCTTTCTTTTTAAACTCTCGTATCAATTCTTTTCATTGAAATTTTATTACCTTGCCATTAAATATTAGTTTAAAATTATTAAAAGGCTTTAATGTTAATTGTTTATAGATTAAGAGCAGAAAAATTAGAAATATTAGTTTTTACAGATGATTTTTTATGAAAAAACAATATCAGAAACTTTTAAAAATTGTTTTAGTCCAAATCAAAACTGAATTTAGAAATACAAAATTGCAAATAATTTCTGTAAAAACTGTAATACTATTTTATTTCTAAGTTTGAAAATACCATTTTAATATTAAATTAGACATACCACAACAATAATTTAAAAAAAAATAATGCTAAAGAGAAAATGCAAGTCCTATAGAATTTTATATCAATAAGGACATTCTTACAAGGGAAAATCCAATTATCTTCTTACTTTCACTACTTTATCGGAGAACAAGTTTAGATGTTCGGTTTACTTTCTTTTTTTCAAAAGGAAAAAATGGCTAATTCAGCAGGTGGATGAGAGTTACTTTGTAACGGAAATCTATATTTTGAAACTCCCCTTCCTTGGCAGAATCTATGTTATTATATGTTTTAATAGATTTTTAGATAGTTGAGTTGAACATGTTTATGCAAAACTTGTGCAGGAGAAATTACATTTCTTTGTAAGACGAAAATAAGATTTACTTTTTGAATCCCTTACTCAATTTTTTAAATTATTGTAACTGAAAAGAAAATATTATTTTTAACGCATTAAAAAAGTTACAAAATGTGTTATGAAACAAAACAAACTGAACGTAAAATAATGTGAAATTTCCCTCGTAAAGAGATTAAGGGAATAATTTAATGATTTTTTAAAAAATGAAGACTAATAAATTTATGATACACACACACACACACACACACACACACACACATATATATATATATATATATATATATATATATACAGTAGACGTTCGTTTTTACGAATTCGTATGGACGGGTGAAACAGTTAATAAAATAGAAAAATGACGTATTAGATTTTTAAGAATTAATTTTTTTTATCAAACTACTTTCTTTTTATAAATAAAGTACTATTTAGAAAAAATATAAAATGCACTATAAGAAGCGTGTATACAAAATATCATTCATATTTAATCACAATACTTACTTCCAAATTATTGATGAAGAGAATCAGACAATTATTATTTTTTCAATTTAAAAACTATACTTTTAAAGGTATAACTTACCATTGTTTTCAATTTCTAAAAACATTTCGCTGTTTTTTTCCTCATTAAAAAATACCTTAGTCCTGTTAGCCCTTCAGCTGCTTGTTTGGAAGACGTTCCATTCATTGCATTATTTTCTTCTTGTTTGATTTCTGAAAGCTTTCTCGTTCTCATCCATTATATTACAATAATTTTACCATCCAATATTTCTTCTGTAAATGTCAAAATTGAATCAATATTCAAATAATTCTCGAAATTAATTTCAGCAGCAAATTTTTTTTTTTTTTTTTTTTTTTTTGTAAGAGCTGAATCAGGAGTGTGATTTAGATTGGTTCAAATCATCAAGTAAATTATTTTATTTATTTAGTTACGGTATTCCCGTTAATAGAGCTTGTGTGTCTAGAGGCTTTCGGTATTGCCTTTTCTTCAACATCATTCCATGCATTAACTTACAAATGCATTGCTTATAGAAGGTCACTTTCATAAGGCCCTTAACTCCAAGCACAGGATCATTGTTTGCAAAAGTATTTACGATATTTTTTCTTGAAACTTTTGATTGTCCCCTGATCCATGGGTTGTAAGACTTAATTTACATTAGGCGGAAAACTACACACGAACTGATCTAAGATCCAGAACTTCAACGTAAGTTATCACAGTTAGAAAAACTTTACGATTCTTCGATAATGCGTCGATCTAAGTCTCTTAGCTAATTTTCATAGCCAGTTATCCAAACTTTAATGTTAGCATGCTATGCAGCTGGTAGTTTTTGGAGAATTTTTAAACATCGTCTGCGAAAAACAGAAACAGATTTTCTATTCCATTCATATCGGCTGCAGCACTGACATTGTTTGTTTCGTTTATGTATCATCACATTTATCGTCTTTAAAGTTAAGTGTTCATTCGAGTAAAATCATGAAAACCAAACCTGTCTCGAACACGTTGAAAACATTATTTGGGTTCTCGGAAAGTAGCTTCTTTCCATTCAATTTCTGAAATTTAATTCAATTTGGCTTTCATTACACAGTTTTCTAAATATCAAATCATGTGTGGTTTTATATGTTTGGAGATGATGCTTTGAAGGTTTTCATGTTTAATTTCCCAGCAAAGAAGTTGGGACTCTCCTTAATGACATTACCATTAAGAGGAAAGCTCATTTCTCTCACTTTTCTTAGCCAAGCAAATAAAACCTTTTTCCAATTTAAGCTTACTTCTTTACAGTATTTTCGAGAGACGTTTATCAGTAGTTAATTTTTTTCACGAATTTCTTTCCGAGTTTTTAAAATTGTCGAGAAGCTGTTTTTTGTAATCCCACACATTTTATTAATTTGTATCTTTGTTAATATTTCTTCATCTGCTTCTTTTAGAATTTCACTTTTTCCTTCGACTGATAAACATGTTCATTTCTACAAATGCGACATAATTCAACTGAAACGAATCCTCGATGGAATCATCTCAATTTCTCTCTAGACAAAGGAAACATTTTAAATTGAGTTGCTCAAATGAGAAATGAAGCCAAATGCACAACAGAAATGAAACTTTTAGAGTTTTAACCTTTTCTATGTTCTTACGTACAATGAGGATAGAAGTGTAATTTGATACCACTATTCTTTCCCACCAAATGTCTCGATTGTGAATACGCGTGGCTTCATTGTTCAAAAATGAAGTAAACTCTCTGGTGTTATATAAAAAAAAAAGAAATCAATTAAAAAAGTTTAAAAAAAAAACATCCGTTCATAAAAAAAAAAAAAAAAAAAAAAAAAAAACCTATTGGTCAGAAAAAAAAAAATTCACAAAAAAGAGGTTTTTCACAATTTCTACTAAATGCGAGTTAAAATTATTAATTTCTCTATAGTGTCCGGAGATAGGTACTAGTCCCTAGTTTGTTAAAACATGAGCGTTCGTAAATTAGATCTTCGTAGAAACGAGTGTCTTCTGTATACGTATATAAATCTGAATAAGCAACAGAGTATAATATTTTCAACAAAAATAAAAATATATTTATCTAAGGCAGGGGTGCTAGATTTGGCGCTTTAGTGGCTTTTTAAGAACTATATGAACTATTTCTTTGTATTGAAGGAATAACTATGTTTTATGTTATTTCTATGTTTTATGTTATTTTTAGTTTAGTAAACGTGTTCAAATGATACATAATATTTGTACAATTTTCTGTTTTTATTTACATTGAAGTAATTTTTATATTTTATGTTACTTATTTTTACGTTAATATAAGAACCTTTAAATGATGCATAATTAATTTATAGTAAAACACAGGATCTGTATACTTGCTGTCTGCTCCTAACATTGATAATTTACACAGGATAATTAATTATAACAAATATTTCCTTCAACATCTTGAATCACAGTGATTGATGAGTTTGGCAAATTACAGCTAGATTAAGTAGTTAACCCCAGATTTAGAATAAAATTTTAAAATAAGCAAAGTTAGCGCCATCTGTTGGTTTTATATAACACTATAGCCATTTTCTAAAAACAATGTGCATGGTCATATTTTTTTTTCTCACGATTTATTAGTATTCTTAAAAATTCTGAATTTAGATTGGTTAGTTTGTCGTTCTACTATAATTTTTTTTTTTTTTTTTTTTGCTCACGAAGACTTTGAGGAGTCTGCCATTTAAAAAATTTTAAATTACTACCATCATCCAAGCTGAAGTGAGAATCGTACAATGATCTGTTCTTGAAGAAGAAATCTGCGATATAGTGAATTTAAAAGACTGTTAAATGCATTCTTTGGCAGGTGATCAAAATAAAATATAGCTATGAACCCACCAGTATCAATTACAACAAAATTGCCAAACAATTTTTCATTTGGCGCATGAGAAATGTATTAGTATCAACCAATAAGAAGTCTGTATTCATAAATCAAATAAAAATTTGATAACAAAAAGAAATTCGATGTCAGAAGTATTCAAGATCAAAACTGTAGTTAATTTAATTGTTTAAAATAATACAACGGAGTTCAAGAACATCCAATTTCTGAAAATTCATAATCAAAAAAAGAGAAGGAAAGCATTATAACCAAACAATTGCCGACCTGCGAAATTACTGCCAACAATTATTTTAAAATAATTTTGTTTGCAAAAAAGAAAGTAGCTTTTTTTATTAATCTCTTTCACTAAAATTTATTATATTTTGAAAAAAATAGTTTATGCATTGTATTTTTTCATACTTTTTTCGAGAAAATAGTAGCCATATATTTAATATTTTATTTTTCTATATGAAAAATTATATATATATATATATATATATATATATATATATATATATATATATATATATATATATATATATATATATATATATATATATATATCCGCTTTATTTATTCAACTTGAAACCATTTTTCAATAAGTTATTTGCTTATATTTCGTTCTTATTCTTTTTATTATTCTTTCTCACCTAGTTTCGAACAAGTTCGAAATTCCCTGAGTCATAATTTTTTTCTTCGAAACTTTTGTTCCCTAGGTAACAAATGAATTATTTCATATAACACGTACATTTTTTTTGTAAATATTTTATGAATGGTACTCATAGTATTGATTTATCAAATATAATAGAAGGCTCAGGCATCACAAAAATATACATCATTTTGATAGATTTATACGTAGTGTAAATGAAATTGTTATCATTTTAATAGTTAGAGTTTTATAATTGCTTTCCAAATTAATAAATTGTGTGTTTGTGTGTGTGTGTGTGTGAAATGTCAACTAAAAAATAGATAAAAAAAATAAGTACTCTTTAAATGTATTTATTGCAAATAATACTGATCATTGCATCAAAATTGAACTTAATTAATCGTATTTTAATCGATTTCTTCAATCAATCATGTTTTAATCGCATTTCAATCGATACTCAAAATATTGAGTGAGCAAGTAAAAACTGATTGGGAATCACGAAGATCATCTTTAAGTATTAAATTATAAGAGATATATTTATGATTTAGTTCACAGGGTAATAAAGTCATACTAAGATACAAAATATTCCATAAGAGATTTTCAAGTGGCAATATGACGAGTTAAACAGGTAGGGAAATTTTCATATATATTCATATAGAAAAATCCTTTTATGGAAAGTTTAAAATCTTCTAAATAAAGCGAGTATTAATTTTAAAAATCTTTATATATATTTTTTTTTTTTAAAAAAAAAAAGGATTCAAAGTGTTGTTTTGACAAAAAGTTATTTGACCATATGATCTATAATAATTAATGGTATCGGACTCCATATTTAATTTAATATATCTTCTGTTTGTTGAATCATCAACATAGATATCAGGATTCAGATCAGGTGTGCATACTGGCTACTTGGTGTGTTCATAGCGATGAACACAATGAGGTTTATAAAATCTTATCTTACACAGATAAAACTGAAAGAATAAAATATGACGAGTGTCAAAACAATTATAAGTGTATTCCATTTATTCCTTGTAGTGTGTTAATATGCAAGTTACATTAAAATATTTGCCAGGAACATCATGCACAAGCTACGTTTAAAAACGTTTGCATTAATAACATTTTCAAGTCCTTAATTAAACATTTCTTCTTACTAATCCCTCTGATATGGAATCAGATCAGATCCATGAGGTCGTCCGTTCTTAATTTCAATACAGCCAAACAGGGCTCCTTTAGGAGATCCTCACGAAGTTGACCAGCGTAATCTTAAAGATGTTTGGGACTGGCTTCTTCAATGTGGCATTTGGTGCAAACTCGGAAGGTCTTGGCGCCATTGGAAAATCGAAGAGTTTTTAAATGTCCAGTACATAGTCGAGCCAAAGAGAACTATTCATTGCCAAGAGGAAAAAAGACATTTAGTTCTACTATTGCAAACAATAGTTATTCTTCTCAAAACTTATTATTAAAAGATACATATATCTGTTTCTTTTCTGCAATTATATATTTTATTATACAATGCAAATGTATATTTCCTTGTATAATTATTTTTGCACTAATGCAATATGTGTGTTTACATATGCAGTTTAAATTTATGTTCTAAGTTTATGAAATATTGGACAATAAAATGTTTCACTTATTTTAATGTTTTGAAATTCACAAACAGAAAACATAAATTAAAATTAATAATAGCAATGGTAAGTTATATTTAGAAAAGTTTTGTACGGCTCTTTTCTGTGAATTTCAACTCCTATGTCATTCATTACAGGAAGAATATGAAGATAATATTCAGGTATAAGTTTAGATATGGGTAACCCTTGATTTTTTGGCGAGATTTTTGAAACCATTATAGCTACCAAAAAGTGAATAACAAATGGTAACCCTAAAGCTAGTTGAATAGTTAAAGCGTTAAAAACACCAAGGTTACCAGAAATTAAATTTTCTGTTAAATGTTTTGCCAAATCTAGGGGTATTCGCGCTTACACCGAATACTAGAATTCGTTTTCACACTAGCTACGGGAAAACATATGGACACAATTGCAAATTTTGTGAACAATTTCCCAATATTCAAATCCCAAACGAAAAATTCTTGTGAATTTTTCACATTAGACGATCTACGGGCTTAAAAAAACAGTGCCCAAGCTGTCTTTCTGTGAAATAAATATAGTTACAATTAATAACTCGTAAATACTATATTTAGAAAAACTCTTCAAACGCAAAGTATTTAGAGACTTTCATACTGTAAAACATATATGTAATATTCAGTGAATAACTACTCTATACTTGGTTAGATATTTCTAACTTTATGAATTAGTAAACATCAAAAATATTTCAGATCAATTACAGACACCTTGTATAAAAATGTTGGTTAATGAATGTTGATAAATGTAAATTTTGATTTGTTCTTAAGTATTGATGTAATGAAAAACAGAATAAATTTGTTGCAATGAAAATTAATTGATTGAGTACGCTATTATCTTCACATAAAAAATAAATCAATAAAAAATAAAAAAATATCTAGAAAATTATTTTGTACATTCATTTTCTATTACTAGATGGCGCATGAGAAAAAATCTTAAAACGCGTTTTCTTTTTTCTACAGTAAATTAAATGAGTAAAGAATGTTTAGATTTTTTTTTTGTTCGAAAAGTGTTGATCTGGAATTTAGTTTTTATCAAATTGATTTTTAATTAATATAGTAATAATTTATTTTTACAGAGCAGTTAATAAATATTTTAACGTTATTGACAGAATTCAGTTTTGAAAGAAGTTTTTTCCAACCACAATTTCTTATTTTCAGACTATTGCACCATAAAATTATTTAGGGTTCAATTTCATTTATGTTCCAAGATCTTAGTAGCAAGTGTTCAGATATTCTATTTATACTTGTGCTATATACTTGACTAAAACTTTTTAAAACAATTAGAAGTTAAATCATGATCTCTAGTTAAATGCAAAAAGCTCTTAGGAAGATTTAGATGTTTCAAAATATATTTCCCTCATTATTTAGTGTTAATCTGTATTTTTTAAATACAGATTGGAAAAAAGTAACTAGGAAAATTTTTTAAAGTTACATAAAACATTTATATTACGCTGTTAAAATCAATTTTTTAAAAAATATGCCTCATAATTTTATTTCATAATCATTCTAAATATATTTTAGAGAATTTACTCCAAGCAACTAGAGAATCAGCAAAATTTCATCAGGATTCGTCATCATGAATTATTCAGGATCATTATGAATAACAATTTGTTATTCTGATTCACAAAACACTGCATTTCCTATTTAACTGCTGCATGTGCATGAGTTCATAAAACAAAACATACCACCTTGAATGTCTGATACAATTCTCTAAGAACATCCATTATATATATATATATATATATATATAAACTTTGCTGAATTTCGAAAGCTACTCTGGAGATAATGCGATCTCCAGAGTAGCTTTCGAAATTCAACAAAGTTTTTCAAAACAACAAAATATTTTAAGAAATCTTTATAGATATAAGAATTTTTGAGTTGTAGGATTTGAAACGAATAAACTTGATTTATTGTTGTACAAGAACATATATTTTTTACATAGCTGAAGAAGTAGCTGAATTTCAAAATTACTTTGTGATAATAATAGCTTTTACAGAGAAAATTGTTTATTTATCTTTAAGCAAATTTGAAAGAAAAATTAGGATTAACACTTATCTTCAATATAATGTAAATCACGTTTGAGCTTACATAAAGAACCCCGAAATCTGAATTATAAACTATTAAAGCTTTTGAATAAAAAAATGAGTTAATTATGGTAAATCACAAATCAAAATCATTGATTTTGAAATGTATCACTAGTGAAATGAAATTACACATTTTACAAGAAAAAAACATAAAGCGTCTTTAAAAATAGTTTGATTGTTTCGAAATTAGCCTGCAAAATTTTAATATATTAAGTATGCAAGTTTCAGTATATTAAGTATGCAAATGATTAAATTTTAAAGTGAATGCATATCAATTCCTGTTGAGAATGGATCTTTTCTTATAGTCATAAAAGCTGAACGAACAGACTCCTCAACGCCACACTTCGTAACATCATTATGACATTATTCAGGACCTTGTAACCAACTGGATGATTTTGAACATTATAGCATAATCATACTCTGAGAAACTGGATGCATAAACCGAGCAAAAGTCCGTTACTTGTATAGTACAGGCATAACAGTGCGTATGTGAAGAGAGTTATTGGTGCTACATGGAACTAGGAACTTATTTGAGCAATGAAGGTCTCTGGATGGTCAGTATGCGAAACGGAAGCTAAAAACTGAATGACAATGCGTCAGGTCCAAACTTCCTCTAAGTCATCATTGTCTGCCTTGAATCTATGCTTGGATTTTTCTACTATCTAAAGTGATTTGAAATGAATTATGTTGATATCAGTATTTAAAACATCTGTCATTAATCCCATAAAATCGGTGGAATCATCTGCAGTGATGTTGAAGCTGATGTTCAAGACTGCCAACTATTATATGGGGCATGATATTCAGATATGCTTCTTTCTTGGATCAGATTATCGTTGGATTGGCGTATAGAGGGACGCAAGCGGTTTTAATAAGCCTTTGCATATCAAACATATCGAATTATTATCTCTGTTGTATTGATGTTGTTGTTGCATCAGTATGTTACCTTGTACCTAGTCTAATATTGTGATGGTGTGGGATGTATTTACTATAACATAAATGAACTTTAGTTCCATTACCCTTGTACAGAATCCCTGATTCTTACTTGAGAAACTCTCAAATGGATATCAAGAGCTTGAGAGAGAAAATCAGGGAGTCGGCTAGTGGATTTCAATGAGGATAGGTGACGTTTCAGTGCTTGGACAGCCACACATTTTAATTTTCTTCCATGCAATTATTTCAAATTGTAAGTGAAATGTTGTTTCTTTTGTATGTGATGTATTTGCTTAAATGTAATAAATAATTAGCTTAGAAACACTTCTTATTTTTATACGCCACACCCTTCATGGCATAACATATTTGTATAATCCTGTTTGCAATACGATTATGATAGGTTTCATATGGCTCCTATATGTATAAACTTCTACCGCAGGATTAATATTCTTCCTTGGGTAATAAGGTCAAAATTCCTTTTGGCCATTTGCAAATATCTGGAACATAGTAGGCCACAAGATTCAAATAAGGAAATGTAAAAACGGCAGCGGATGAATGTCTGGTAACGTAGGATGACTTTAGGAATCGTTATCATTCCTCACGTAACCTATTGAAGCATGCGTCTCTGAGGGGGATTACACTTACTACTGATTCAAACATTAGATACACAAATGTTCGCCATTGATGAATCCTATGATCTTGAAGTTTTCTAAATTTCCTTATTTGTACTTAAATTTAGAGAAAAGCAATCCTTTTCTTCTAAGTGATCTATTTTTATCACTACCTTCTCCCTTACAAGTTTGGTGCTCTGAATAACACCGTCACCCTCCTTTTCTCCAAACGAAATCTCATCTCTAAGTTTTTTTGATGCTCTTCCAATAATGATTTTCTTTATAATGACGAGGATGTGATTGTCCAAAGTTACAGAAAATTAGTTTTCTTCTAAACAAACACTTTAATCACAGTTTTTTAGTCACATAGTCTACAATTTCCTTATTTTGAAGCTTTTACACAGGTTAAAAAAAATCCAATGCAGTTCTTATGACGCAGAATATAAGTAGAAAGTGAAATATCAACTTTCAGGGCTTTCAGGATGTCTTTTAGGCGTCTTATCTCTTGCTTCATTTTCAACTAACACATTGTTTGGCTGAGGCCGATACCTGTGTTTCCTCTATATAGGCCAAAGAAGTTTCCAGAACATTCCAATACTAAATCAATAGCACCTTGCCTCCTATTGGTCCCAATGATTCGAAACTTCGAAAATGTTAATTTAAATTTTGTCGCCAAGTGTTACCAAAACACCAATATGTCTATGGGTTTCAATAACGAATGATAGTGGGGGATCGGGAAACAAGACTTGAATAAATTAAAAATCTTCTAGGGATTCATCTTTTAGACTAAAAATATATTTAAAAGAGTTAAACTTAACAAATAAGGCTTGAAAATATAAGAAAGAGTTACTTTTCTCCTCTAGGTTGCAACCTAAGCCTTCTTGTTAGACTTTCACAGTACACTGTGTAAGCAATCAAATATACTAAATTAAGGGTATTGTTGTAGTTACAAATCCCATCCAGATTAGCGGAGCTACACCAGATCCATGAGGCCACGCACTCTCAAAAAATCAAGAAAAAGGAGGGGATCTCTAAGGAGCTCCTCATGGTAAAGGAGAAAGAGACAGCTTCTGTTGATACAAGATCTGGAGCACGAGTGGCACCAAATTCAGAGTATTCTAAGTAAATGTATTTTTTTTAATTGGGATAATAAGAATAAAAATATCGTCAGTTCTTTTATATCAAGTTTATATAAATCAAATACTATATATTGTAAGTTCAAAATGTCTTGAGGTAATTAAATTTTTCTGATTGGCGATGATTTTATTTTACATTTGCTTTAGAATAAGGAAGTTCCTTAGTTTTAATGTACAGTGATCAAATATGCATAGGAATGTCAGAGTACTCAAATGTAAGAAATTTCATAGTCCTCGAGAAAAAGTCTTTGATTTTCTTTAGAATATATAATAAGGGAGTATCAGTGATTAAATGGGAAGATTAGGATTTTGACTTAAATATATTTTTAAAATTTAATTTTTAAATGTACCTGAGAATTTATTCTTATGTATTTTAAATATATATATAAAGAATCATTTTGCTCCGTATCCAATTCGCCAACATTTCCTATGTGAAAATTTGCAACTATGAAAACACAACAATTTATGGTGACAAAATCTCCTTCATGTCTACCTTTGAGAATTAGTCAGACAGTTTAGGTATAATACTTCATTATGTAAAAACAAAGGTATTGAAGAACGGGAAATTCTGAAAGATGTTAGAAACGGATGAGTAACCCTCTTAACCTTGAATAAAGTTTGAATTACTTTGTGTGTCTCTCCTTTACGATGAATACTGCGATGAGCTTACGAAAGATTTCCACGAATTTTTCTGGTATCACCGAAATTCGCAGTTAATTTCAGTTTTATTTTCGATATTGAGCATTTTACAGAGCGTTGAATTATAATTTTGGTTATTGTTATACTTGTTCTAATGTCATGCTGGATTCAAAATCGATTCCAACGAGGAGATGAAATTGTTAAGAAGCATTACTTTGAAAAATACTGTCATGAAATGAAGCTAGTATTCAAATCTCTCAACTTCTATACCAAATTAATTGAATGATTTCAGATTCTACCAAACATTAGCATAGGTGCACTTAGCAAAGCTCATTTGCTTATGGAATTCGTGATTCTTCGAAAATAAGAACGACAACTTCCTTCAACAGTACACAGTAAATAAATATATATATATATATATATATATATATATATATATATATATATATAACGATTTCTTCATTTAATTCGAATTTATACCTCGTTGTTTATTTTTTTCTGAAAACAATAATCACTTTTCTACAAGCATATGAAAAAAATTTTCTGAAAGCTTTCCTGAATAAATGAAAAAAAAATTGAAGGATGCGCAAAAAATTCCAGGATTAAAAATTCATTAATTATTCCAAATTTTTCAAATCGGAGAAAAATTAGATAAAATATTTGAAATAATACAATGGTACATATAAAAAATGTAGTTAATGAGCAAAATTAAGAATTTCCATCTTTACTAAAATAATTTATAGTTAAAAATATTGTTAGTCAAAATCTAAAATTGAATTTACATTAAGAGAATATTAATTCAATGACTGCAAAAGAAATTGATAGTGACGTACTTTTTGCAGACAAAACTCGTATTAGAAATATATTAAAGATATAAACACTCTATTAAGGATTTATAAAAACATTAAAAAAATTTTTTTCTGATAATAAACCATCGAAAAATATTAATAATTATTGAAAATAGAATTGAATTTAATAACTTTAGAAAATAATTCAACTTTATCAACTATTCATGATAATAAAAAAATGTTAATGTGTATAAATTAAATTAAAAATGCTTAGTGATGTTGATTCAATAGTTTGATTCTTTAGAAAAACTTGTTTAATTTTAAATAATTGATTAGATTAAATATCTGTGACTATTTTCTACAACGGATAAAAATCTAATTATTTTCCGAAATCTACCTTCAATCTTTTGCATTTATTTTGAATTTTTTAATTTTATTGTCGTTTTTCTGATTATTTACAATAAAACATGGTTTTGAAAATAAAACATCTCTTTTTAATTTTTTTTCAATAGCATGCAGTTTTATCTTTCTAAGCATTTTCACACTCAGTTGAAAACGAATAAAACTGAAAACCATCTTTTTTCATAACCAGCGAATGGCATTCGTTGAAATATCATATTAAGGTACCCGAAACGTTCAGTATACTTTTTTTTAAATGCATTGAATATATACATTGTAACGATTTTTCCTTATTTCACTTTAGAAAACATTAATATTGAGCTATTAAAATTTAATATATTCCAATATTATTCATCAGAAATGTTAAATATGTATACAATTTTAAACAATTTTTAAATAATATAAAAAATGATACATCAAAAACTATTAAACATATTTAAAAAAAATTAATACCAAATAATCAATATGTTGTTATCTAGAGCATGTACTAAAATTTTAAGTTTTAGTTAAAAAATAAAAAAAAATTACGGCCAGTTGAATACTTATACTGAAATTTTAGCCAAAATTTCTTTGCCATTATTTGAATAACAGGCCATAATTTGGGAAATATTTTAGTGATTAAAATTCTTTTAGTACATTCTCTAGAAAATAATATACAGATCACGCTCATGAAATTCCATAGTGATATTATAAAAATATTTTGAGTTATCGTATTCGAAACGTACAAATTATAGGTAAAAGCCAGTTCTGAGATTCGCATTTAAAGATTAAAGTGTTGTGTCTTTATAAGAAATTCTCATATTTGCTGATTAATTGTTTTATTTGATTTTCTGATTGATTTCCGGAATAGAAATTATTTTATGTATCTTTTAAAAGCTTACTAAATTTATATTTCAAAATTAAACACTTTTTAAACTAATTTTTAACATCATTTTGGGCCCTTTAAACGCCCACTTCTGGTGCTTTAAATATGTCTTTAAATACTTTCGATTTTTTAATCTTTACGAAATCCTTTATATCTCGGAATCTAATTAATGTAGACAAAAACAAACCTGTTTTAGAAAGCTATTTAAATTCCTTATTTAACGAAAGAATAAAATAAGTTTATCATTTTTGGTCGAAATTGAAATTTTCAACGTGTACGGGTATTAATTTGTAACCTACAAAAATATACTTTAATTCCTATTATTTAAAAATTATGTGATTTTCTTTAAATGCTTACTTTTATTCTTCAATTCCTTTACACAACTTTTTCAAAACAAAATTTTAATTGGACTAAAATATCGTATGAATTGCTGCATTGAATTCAAAGGGTCTTCTGTAATATATTTTTTCTCTATTAAGAGTTGTTCTCAATTAATCTGCTTAGAGATCTTCTCTATTAAGAAGTATTCTCTCATTTTCTCGATTTGGAGATTTAAGATATTAATTTACAAATTCTTAAAGAAATTTTTCTATGATTTTTTCATTCTTTATATTTTTTTATGGAAAAGATAAAAAATATGAAATAGAATTGGAAAACAATCTTTCTCCTGAAATACAAACAGAGTATATTTAAAATGCCTGACATATTTGATATTTAATAATTTAAAAAAAATAATTAAGGTATAAACAAACTTATGGCTTTTGTTCATACCATATTCATATCATAACTCATTATTATATCTTATATAGAGTGAATGTTTTAATGGATGAGATTTTCTTTTTCCGTTTGAATAGCTTATCTTTTTTTAAATATCGTATTAGTCTTTTATTTACTGGAAAACAATTTATTTTTCTAATTTGAATATTTTCGTTAAACGTCTTTTTTGACCATTATTCAAAAATGTTAGATTGGATTCAGTTTTTGTGCTCTCCGATCACGCTTGATGAAATGCTGTACGATATTTTTTCTTTAGAGATTTATAAAAAATATCATTGCTTAACGAACGAAAGTTTCGAATTTTAGTGACGCATAGGCTACGATTACAACCATAATAACCGATACGTTTGCCCGTATCTGGCGTAAAATTCGACTATTATATGCATATTCATCAAACACATGATAACATAAGTCTATATTCACTGACCAGGATACCTAGACATTTCTAATGAATATATATAACCGTTAACATTGCGAATTTAAATTATCTTTATTATTTTGGAAGTTATTAAACATCAAAATGGATCTCAAATTTATCAGACAATTTATAAATATTTTAGCTTTTTAAAATATAATAGTGATTAATATTGAATTTAAAATTTGATTGTAATTCTTTCAAAGTAAAACTTTAAGTTTTCCTTAAAAGACTTTAGAAAATTGATTATTTCCTCATTTTGCAACGCCTGCAATCAAAATGAAAAAAGGGAGAGCATCTGCTTTTCAAGGGTTTTTCCGGTAGATATATTTCATCAATTGGCGTAGGTGTTACGCCTTCTCGTTTCTAAAAAATAATGCACCTTTTAGGTTGTAAATCAAGTAAAAGATCTTAGTAATGCAATTTATAGGTTTTACGAATTTTCATCACCCCAATATAATTTTCTTAATCCCAAAATGTATAATATTGTCAACACAAATATAACTAAATGCATGTTATAATTAGAACCAATCCAGCAATTCTCGGATCGTGTTTCAAAAAAAAAAATAATAATAATAATAAAAATAAATAAATAAATAAATATTTTAAGCCATTTTTTTAATAAAATAATTACAAATTTCATTTGAATTCTCAACTCTGCTCGTCCAGTTATAAACTCTAATATTCTTAATTAAAAAAGGCACAAAAATCTTAATGTTGAAGAAAAAACAATAAATTTTATTTGCAAAAGATTATAAACTAAGAATTATTAATGATAAATCTTTTGGGAATAAGATGAAAAAAGAAAAATTATAAAGAATAAGTGGATATATTTTGTGTGGATATATTGTTAATAAACAACGTAGTTTTCTTGTTGAAAAAATAAACAAGTTTTGTAAATTAAGGTTATTTTTTATATATAATTTGATCAACAATAACTTTTGACTTAAAAAACTCATTACAATGTGTGTGTGTGTGATTAAATACTTGATGAAAATTTTATCAAGAATATTTTTATACTATATATAACACTATAGAATTCAGTTTTTTTTCTCTTTGAATTCATCTTTTCACAAATGAAAACTTTTCTATTTTTTAAATCTTTCTGTATTTCTTATGAAAATACTGTAAAACAACCGGGAAATAAACATTGAAAATAAAAATGGCTGAAATCTAAATATATTTGGTGTTTTCCTAATAACCACGTACTATTTTAGAGATTAGTTTCTTATTTTTTAAAGAAATTTTATTTTTATTTATTTAATTATTAAAAATAAATAATATAAATAAGTAAAATAAACGGTTCTACAGATGAGGAATTCTTTGGCGATTTTGGCAAACAATCGTTCCCATGTGATTATGAAGAAGAACCATTATCAACAAAATTTAAATTACTGAAACTTAAAATTAAACATATTAAAACATTAAAATTAGAATTAAGAGTTTATATTTATCTTTTAATAGAAATTTCAAATAATTATTTTTAATTAATTCTGTCTTATAATCTCTTGCAAAATCTTAATATAATCTAATATAACAGATTATTCACAGAAAAAATATTATTTTTCTCTTATATGACATTCATACATAAATAATTTAAGTTTAATATACATACAGATCTAAATAAAACTTAAAATCGAAATTTTTAACTGTTTTGATTGTTTAAGTATTCATTCATTAAAAAGTGATTCTTGGAAAGTACAGTAAAATCTGTAACAATGTTATTCGACTAAATGAATTTAATTTATTGTTAACAATTACACATACACTTTAATTTCGATTGAATATAAGTTTTAAATTACAAATAAAATTATTCCTTTTTTATTATTTTTCTCCTTTTGCATATTTTTCCTATTTTATTTAAGAACATTTAATTACAGACATTATTGTTGTTAATAATTTTTAATTAATGTTCCGAATATTTGCCATTTGTAAGATTATGGGAATTACTCAGGATTCAAAATAGGAATCGAGCAGTTTTGAGATTTTCATTTTTAATTCATTAAAATTTTTAGCAAAATTCACCACTAAACTTTGACTTTGGTGTCAAATAATATTTTATAATTTCTTATAAACTAATTTTATTATTCACTTAGCTATAATTCCTCATATGTGTTTAACTATATTTCTATAAATAAAAACATTTATTCAAATGCTTTTATAATCACTGGATGGAATTTTATATTACAAAAAGAAAGTGATTGAAGTTATAGTTAAAGCTTTATTTTTTACTCCAAAATATATCATTAAATTCAAACCATTTTCTTAATGAATGCAGGAGAGATTTATAATAAGTTCATTGCCAGCGCAGACGATATATTCACACCCACGTGAGAGCAGTGTATGTCAAATTGAAGTAGAACCTGAAAAACGACTTTATGTACAATGTCTTTCTCGCTTGTGTGACTTTATCGTTGTTTGTTTTTCAGTGCTATACGACAGTCTTTGTACTTTAATTTATCAACTAATGGTGTACTTTTGCTCTCGTTATAATCACAGTAGTGATAAGCTTATTGATATTACTTTATAATTTCCGAATCGCTGCGATATCAGGCATTTGGACAATTAAAACTTTTATTTTAAAGATAAATGTCAATGTACTTGTTTGCTCAAGGATAGAAATGATCATTCCATTTGAGACTGCAAATGTTCCAAAATTTATTAAGAATTACATAATAAATTTTAATAATAATTACAAATAAAATTTAAGAATTACTTAAATTTTTTTCAAGAAAATGTCAAGAAATGAATGAAAATAATTAATATAATTATCAAAGATATTTAGTTATAAGCACTTTTTAAGAAAACAAAAATATTAAACCAAAGCACAAAGCAACAACTGACTTTTAAATGTAAAAAAAATTACTACGAAATATATATACATAGATAATTCTCCTATTATACATAATTCTTATATTCATTCAAATTTGCATTATTTTCATACTTTAAAGAAAAATTTTGAAAAGAGAGCAACAGTAAAGTCACTATTTACTGCTCGCAATTTAACTTGTAATCGTATTCTTGAGGCTAGTTATCAAATTTCTTTATTCATCGCTAAATCTGGAAAAGAATCATACTGTAGAAGAGAATTTAATAAATCCATCAATAACAGTATTTCTTTAAACGGTTCTTCAAAAAGATGACAAAATATAAAAGCTATGCTACTCAGTAACAATACTGTTAGCATAAGAATCGACAAAATGAGTGAAGATATCGAAAACAACTTGCTGAAAAGCTAAAAATAAGAAAATTCTCAGCGCAAATGGATGAATCAACTTTAATAGACAGTAAGGCATTGTTGATAACTTACGTAAGATATATTGATAAAGGGCATTTTGCTGAAGAATTGTTTGTTCTGTAAAAGATTAGAAAACACCACTATCTTTATAGATATATATAATAATCTAAAAACTACTTAGATGTGTCGATAATATACCAATGAAAAATATAGCATCTTGTGTTGCAGATGGCGCTCCTAATACATGGGCAAGAAAAATGGCTGCTTAATATTCATGAAAGATGATAATCCAGAAATGATTCTTGTGCATTGTGTTGATCACAGGGAAAACTTAGCAGCTAAAATCATCCCGCCTGTTCTAAATGAAACACTACATTCAGCAATAAAATGTATCAAGGTTATTAAAGCTAATGACAAATATGAGTCCCTTCAAGCTATTGAACAAAGGGCAGACCATGTGAGACTTTTACTTCAGACTGAAGTATGATTTCTCTCTAAGGAGAATTGCTTGGAAAAATTTATCAAACTGTTTGATACTCTTAGGAATTTTTTAAGTGACAAACCTGAAATGAAGTATCTGTTTACAGTCGATGGTAAAGAATTTGTGTGCTATTTAATCGATATATCTTTGAAAATCTAAATTTATTAAATGAGCGACTTCAAAGAACAAATAAGACTCTTGTTGATGCAAAAGCGAAGATATTTAGTTTTATTGCCCATATTGAGTTATGTCTAAAATATATTAACAACAAAAAGACTTTGAACAGTTTCATTGTCTCCAAAAATGTGAAGTAAAAGATACTTGCTATTGTCTAGCATCTGAAAATTATATCGGCTGATTTAAAAGAAAGATTTTCTGGTTTAAAACAAACTGATTTTCCAGCATGTATGTTAGAACCAATGTTAGTGGATTTGTCTGATGTATCAAATATAAAGTATCAAGAAAAACTCGCAGAAATGCAAAATGATGAGTCAGTTAAAACTTTATTAAATATGAAAGGAGCGATGGCATAGCTGTATGGGGAAACAGCCATCACAAATACCAAAATTCAACCAAATTTCAAGAAAACTATCTCATTACTGTTTCCATCTTCACATTTAGCTGAACGTGGATTTAGTGCTATAACTGATTTACTGGTAAAAAAAATTGTCTGGATGTAACACATCGGGGACTAGAACCTAATATAAAATCTCTGTACAGCAAGTGCAGAGATCTCACTAACTAAAATATTAAATTATTATAGAAAATCCTTTATTAAAATCCTTTCGAATTTGAATTTTCGTTTTTCATTATATGTTTATAAAATTTACTTACTGTGTTTCGCTAACAATTTCTTAGTGATTTCTTCCGAAAACCTATCATGTAAGTTTCTTAAGTGAACAATTTAATTATTTAATATTAAAAATTATGTATATGTTACATAACCTGGGCATAAGAATTTTAGAAAGGCTTAAGTGGAGCACGATCCAAAAAAAGGTTGGGAAACACTGGTGTAGGGTTTTCTTGATCAGCCAGTATATCCTGGTATATCATGATTTCTTGTCTGTTTATGCTCAAAGAATAACAAGGCATCACTTCCATGCCAGCAGAACATGGATTCTTTAACAGTATGAATAAGGCAATCTGGATTCATAGCTATTAGTGCAGAATGGTTATTTGATCACATTACCAGTTGCTGATTCTCAGATGTCTGGTATTTTCTTTCCAGACACTATTAAAAATATATTTTTGGATTTGGAGGAATGTGGCAGGTGGTGTCACACAGTCACCTGAGTATGCACTCTCGGCCTCTGAAATTCTCTATCCAGGCTTCGAACTGAAGTCTATTGGGAAAAGATTTGATTGACAATTTTTGTCATTTGAAGTCCAATAGAATCATTGCCCTGCCATACAATTCGTCGGAGAATTCACCAATCACACTCTTGGAAAGCTTACTCAATCCGCAGTTAAATGTTGACAAGGACAGGTTGAAAACTTTTGAGAATATTTTTTAATATCCCAGTGACATTTCCTGTCTTTTAACTGAGGATCCTGCTAAATAGGTATCAATAATAAGATCCTTTGCAAATCATAATTTTTATTACCCAAATGATCTATCTTTTTTTTTCTATTTTATTTCATCGTAAGTTGTACTCTTACATTTTACTTATACTAGCATTTTAACATCATGAAATCTGTGCCATTTGAAGAAAAAATTCATACTACATCACATACACATACAAATACACATACATAGGTATACACACTTTACTTCCCACTATTAAATAAATGGAGACGGATCTTGTGTTTTTCCTTTCTACATACACGTCTGCTGTATGTTACACACAGAAGACAAACAATTTAAAGCTGTTTTAAGGCTTTTTTTTTTAATATCTACATTGTAAATTTCTATCTGGGAGAAAATTTTCATAGATAATAAACGGAAGCATTTATCCTTATTGTTAAGCAACGAGGTATGGATGACGTGCTTCTGGTGCTTACATGCATAATTAATTACCGACAAATATGCATGTAGCAAATAGGAAACATGACATCCTTCTCCCATGTCTCAGTATCAGCTGATATCAAACTCAAGACCTATCGCTCTAAAAATACTGCGCTGTGCATATCACGATAAACTTAGCTTGTTATTTAAGCGTTTTTTAAATTCGAAGCCTTTATGACTCATGATTATGGATCATTATATCAAAAGTTCTTCCGAAAGGTATTTCAAGGTAAACGGTTGTTCTGATACTTTCAGTTACTATAGTCTTCGTCATGTGATGACATTACCAGAAATTCTTTTTAACAGTTTCAAGAATGCACTGCGTTGCATATATGCAATTATCTCTTTAATAGATACACAATTGCAAATGTGCATTAATTTTTATCCCATGTTATTTCATTGACATCAAAGATTAAATAAGCTACACGGTCTGAAAGATAACATTTTAGATATGTAATGGACAGAAAGATCATACAGCGAATAGGTTCTGTGCATAGTAAAAAATCCATGGATTTCAATATTTCCCCACCCATGAGGAGAGAAGTGAAGGGGTATCAGCTTATATATCTACCTCTTCATGTGGGATGATTCACAAATATGAAGTGGTTGGTTTTATCGAGCGGCTTCAGTCAGCAGAAATAGACATCCGTAAATTTATCACAATAATCTATAAACACAGTATATAATGTGCTTATAGATTATTATATAGTCACGTGTTTATAGATTAAACATAGTAAATTATACAGGGTGTCCACTAAAGTCCCTTGCCACCCTCTTAATTTCGGAACGGCTGCTGCTATATTCATAAAAGTGATGTCTAGGTATAGTAAAGCAGCGAAGTGCTACTAAATAAAACAGACTACAGCGCCATCTGGTGGAAAACAGCGGTGTTATTATTCCTATTTTGAAACAGAACGAGATAGAGAGAAAAAGTGATTTACAAAGTTGTAGAGCATCTTCGATTTAGTAAGAAACGATACCTTGTGCCTTGAATATGAAGAATACAATGGTTAAAACGCGCATTTGTTGTTTCATGCTGTGACATAGCACATCGTACGTGTGTATAATTAAAAAAAAACAAAAAATCGTTTTCGTACTTAAATTTTTCACTTTTATTTCGAAATGGGAAGTAAAAATAATTCCAACATTTTGAATGCAGTATACAAATACGTAAGAAACGTCACCGCCTGTTCACCTGAGACAGTTAGAGAAGAGACATCTTTTTGGGGCTTTAGTATGTTGATGCTCATGATCATGGCTGAGTATTCCAAAGTTGAGTATTGTGAGATGGTTTTTCTGTGCGATGAATGTCGACGCAAGGCACGATCAGCAGCAAGGTTGTACCGCCAACGTTTCCCTGCAGGCCCGCATCCTTCTCATGAAACTATCCTAACTGTTGTAAAACGTTTAAGGGAGACAGGTTGCATTACTAGTCAACCTCGATCTGGCAGACTAGCTAAGGTAGGACGGCAAGTTCAACCGGATGAGGTATTAGCATATGCACTCGCATATCCGAAATGCAGCGTAAGAGAGATCAGTCAACACTGTGGTCTCTCCAAAAGTCAGGTTTGGAAAATCCTAAGCGAATCAGGTGCTCATCCGTACCGACCAACGCCTGAACAGGTTTTAATGGATGGGAATGCCGAGCGACGCTATACATGGTGCAACTTCATCATGAATCAGATACAGGTCCAGCCAACATTCTTGGCAGATATAATATGGACGGATGAGGCATACTTTTCATGGAATGGTATGTACAATAGGAAAACACCCATTACTTGGCCCTGGAAAATCCTAAATGTTTCGTCGACGTTCAACATCAAATGCGGTATGCTATTAACGTTTGGTATGCAATTTACAGTAACAAGCTGATAGGCCCAATATTCTACATTGGCATGCTAACGGGTGCACAATATTTACGATTACTACAGAATGTATTACCCGATTTAGTGGAGAACCTGCCATTGTTTAATCTTAAAAATCTATGGTTTCAACATGACGGCGCGCCTGCTCACAAAACATCTCCAGTGAAGCATTATCTCGTCAAGGAATTTGGCAACCAAATACTAGAGTATGGCAGTTTCGAAGAGTAACCTCCACGCTCTCCTGATCTGACTCCACTGGACTTTTTCCTGTGGGGATACTTGAAATAGCAGGTGTATGCAATCGCTCCACAAAATTTGCAGGACCTTAAACGACGCTTTAGGGTCGCGTGCTCTAATGTGTCACGCTGTATGCTCCAATGTGTGCAACGTAATCTTCAAGCGAGGATCCAAATGTGCATTGCAGCTGACGGTGAGAAGTTTGAACATCTTAAATAAAGTATATCGTTATAATTATTTCCTTTTTTCTTTCTTAGATCGTTTTGTGACGTCACAGAACGAAATAATAAATGCATGTTTTAACCATTGTATTCTTCACATTAATGCCATCAATGTATCTTTTTGTACTAAATCGAGGATGCTCTACAACTTTGTAAATCGCTTTTTCTCTCTATCTCGTTCCGTTTTCGAGATAGGAATGCTAACTCCGCTGTTTTCCACCAGGTGGCGCTTGTTTTATTCAGTAATGCATGGCTGCTTTACTATACCTAGACACCACCTTTATGAATATAGCAGCAGCCGTTCCAAAGTTAAGAGAGTGTCAAGGGACTTTAGTGGACACCCTGTATAAACACAAGTATTTTTATTTCACAGGTCATAAAAAGATGCTTCACTGATGTGGTAATGAACTTTAAAGGGACATGAACAGCAAATATTGTATCAGAATTAAATATTCAGAACAATATTTGGTAAGTGGAAATTGAACAAATATTTAAAAGGGCTGGCGTAGAAAGATAAAATGCGACCAGTGAATACAGTACTTCCTGTCTCATAACTCAGTGTCATAATCGGGGTTGTAAGAAACGATTACAGTTGTTCTAAACTGTGATATAACCAGTAACTAAATAATATTGATATTAGAACATATTCATAGGAATTTGAATCTTTGAATTGATGTTTAAAGACCAAGGAGTCCAATCTGCATTAATTGGTTATTTGTTCATATATAGGGAAATCAAGCCATGTTTTGATTTTAACCATTGTCAATTGAAGAGGTTTGTAATCTAATCTGAAATATACCTCTCACCCCCCCTGGAAAAGTTTGTAATAGCTACGAGGATTCATGGCATAAAAATCACTTCCAAATACGAATGATTTAAATTGTTTTTAAAATAAAATTAATCCACGAACCAAGATTTGAGAAATATGGAATACAGGTTATATTATAAGACCAATATCTACACTCTACTAGAATATTTAAACAGAGACTTGGTTAGCATCTTTAAAAGAAAAATATTTTAATGCACCATCATACATAAACTACACTTGTATGGCCATACTCTGGCAATTTCATCTTTCATCAAATATGGAAGAACATACTACGTTTGAAGAAGATTCATTGCTCATTACATTCTACAAATACAAGGTGAGGCCCTAATAGATTTTATTGAAAGATTTCTGAGCAGAGAGATGTTAATTACTAAATTTTTCAGCTGTAAAATCGATGGGTAAAATTAAGGTTTATGAATGAAAACATCTGATCGTACATGCAGAGATAACTTTTGGAATGAATTTCCCTATCTAGATCAGAGATTCAAACAGTCACAAAATGTTGCACATTCTATTTCAGAACCATATGTTTAAAATCGAATTAAATAAAACAATAATTAGTGACTAAAAACTGCATCTTCGAAACTTGAAAAAGATTATTATTTTCGAAATGAAGAATTTAATAGACCGCACTAAGCTGGACATCAATTTCATCTGCAACCTCTCGGAAATTTGCCAAAAAGAAATCGAATAACCCTCGTATTCATCTTTTTACTTCTATTTATCATAACTTATCTCTCAGATCTTGTTCTCCATAATCATTAAGTAACCTTTAATTGTCCATGATGATGTCACAGTCTCTTGAGATATGGCAATGGATAAATGAGTTAGATAGACAGTTGTTATTCTCTCAATGATTTCAAACAAATATATACTCGGATATTCAACTTAATTCTACTTTCATCGGTGCTTCAAATAGCAGTGTTGCAAATAGCGATAATTTTGTCAATAAAAATATGTTTGAAAAGAATTTGTGGAAAAAAAAAGAGATCAAATTAAAAAAAAAAATTCTTTCTATAGAATCTGTTTTTACAATTTTCTCAGGTAAATTATGCTTTGGGATACAATGTTCTGTAATAAGTTTTGTTACAGTATAAAAAATGCTGTGATATCTGTCACAAAACTTTATTGCTCCTTTTGAGCAGAATCCTGTACATGAAAAATATGAAATTTAAGAACGTTGATTGGTCTTCAAGGGGGAGATAGGTTAAGTTCATTTGTTATTTTGTATTTGAAGGATAATTCAAACACGTTGTCACAGTTTAATATGGATTTCAAAGTACACGAGTACTTACTCCAGAAAGAGAAATTTAATTCATTCACTGTTGAACTGAAAGTCAGAATGCTAACCATTCAGTTCAGGATGGGTTAAAATAATGACAAATAGTTGATTAAGTTTACAATGAAAAATTGATTTAAATGAAATTGATTATGATAAAAGTAACATAAAAGAAAGGATTAATCTCTAATTTATGAATACTAAAGATTTTACAAACTAATAGCTGATTTCAACAAGGTCCCACAGACGCAATGATGATTTTAATTCCTATTTAGGAACTAAAATTTTGAAAAATCTCTATTTTTAGAACTTATTTTCAGATTTCTTGTGTTTCTTTTTTTATAGTTTACTGTTTTTTGAATTGTTTCATTGTATTGTTTAGAAACTGGAATCAATACTTCCATTGGGATAATTGTAAGAATCTTTAATTGCTAAATGCACTTCTGATGTTGAAATCACTGATTTTTTTTTTTATCAATTATTGTTAGATTTCTAAAACAAATTCTCCTCTTAAAGAGCATGGATCAAAATATGATGAAGAGCCTCAAGGGCGAATATCGTAAAACAGACTTTCCAAGGTGTTATTAAGCTTGCAGCCATCTTAAGAGATTGACGTTATAGTCACAATGCAATCTATGCTTGAAACGATGTTGCATGAAAAACAAAATATCAAGTTAGTTTTGATATATGCAGGCTTTATTACCTCTGTAACAGAAGAAAGCCAAGGAGATTTAATTGACCACTTGAATGAAGATGAGTTACTTATTCATGAATTTCGACAAAAATCGAACTCATCCACGAACGATTCATCCAAATCCAAACAACTACAAAGAAATTTACTGCTGCCCAAAAGTTCATTTCAGGTCTTTTTGAATATAAATTCAGATGTAATTTGTGCATCACTATCCAATATGTTAACTTGTAATTGTTTGGTACATTTGTACTAAAACATCCGATGTTATTAAATAATTGAGATCATAGCGAAAGAAAAAAAGAGCTTTTAAATATCAAACAAAGAAAAAGTGAGTAATGCAGAAACTGTTTGCAAAATAATCAAGTGAATAGCAAACAAGATTGAGGTACTTTTCTGAGTAAAACGTCATAGTGAAATGATTTACTATGCCGAAACGTTTTTTTTTTTAAAAAAAAGTAAGTGATTACATTGTATGATTTTTCATCAATAAAAGTAGTGTAGTAGTGAAATTTAGTGTAGTAGGGAGATAAGAGTCATATTTATTACCTCAAAATATATTCTGGAAATTGAATTATTCCAAGATAATTCTTTTTATACATTGTAAGATATGTAATAAACTTAAATTAGCGTTTTTCTATCCAAATTTAATTTCTTTCCACACCATTTAGGAAAGAATAAAAATAAATCTACCAAAACCCTAATTCTTGGGATAAATGCGGTACAGCTATTTCTGTAAAACTACCTTTAAATCAGAATTTGTAGATATGAGAAGAGAGGGTGGTACAATCATACTGAAAATATTCTCTCTCCACCCCCCACAATAACTTCAATAATTTCCTGAAAATAAATTTAAAATTAATAATGATTCATGCTCTTGAATGAATTATAAATTGGCATGATAAAAACTCGTCAATATTCTTCTATTAGGGCATACATTCTCTGAAATCAAGAAGTTCTAGTTTTGCTATGTATATAACTCTATTTTCGTTGGAAACATTTTCACTAACCTTACTCTTATTTTGATTTCACAATTTAAAATTGTTGACCTTGATGCTTCAATTGAATCGTGTGACGATATTGTAAAAGAACTTGAAACGGATTTAAGGCTTATTAGATATATTTTTCAATGCTATTTTTCTGAAACCGAAATCAATTTTAAAGCAAGAAGACAATCTAATTCTTCTAATACCTAATATGAAAACAGAAAACACTTACATGTTAGTTTGATGTAAATTTTTTAAAATTAATTTCGGTATCCTGTTGTAATTTTATATTTTAAAGAAAGCGTCAAGAAACATAAAGAAATTATGAATCCATTATATATTTGGGTCACAACAGAGAACACATTCTTGAAGCGAGATAAGTTCCGGAACGGTATAAGAGTGTGATAAAAGCATCTTTACAGCAAATTCAAATCAGCGTTATTTAAGTTTAATTACAAGCAATGTAATCAGAATTTTGAAAGGAAATACTGTCTATGTTTTATATTAGCCAAGGACCTACATTCTGACATAAGTTCACACCCTTACCAACCAGACACCACAGCTCGAGATTTAAAATAAAAAATAATATTTCTATATTACATTTCAGTAATTTCCCTTAATTCATGATTTTAATATAATTCTCTAAAATTATCCCCGATGAAATTATTCCCTCACAAATAAGTTATCCTATTTTTACCCTTTTTACAATTATTCAAACTATACTCTTTCGATTCAATCACGAGGTTTAATTTGTTTGTTCATATTTTGGACATAAAGGCTAATTAGACAGGGACCTACGAGGGTTTGGAAAATTCATTTATGAGTTTTGTAAGCTTTTATAATGGGGTTCTTCTCAGAAAAAATTATTCTAACACTTGAAAAAAATTCTAAATAGAAATCTAGAGAAACGTGTTTAATATCAAAGACAACGTTATAAATGTAATAATAATGCGTATTGTGTTAAAGAATAAAAAATCCGAAATTATATCAAGAGCTTTCAAAAGAAACACACACCCGGATTGTATCTTAAAGGTAACGAGTTTGTAATATTCACCAATTACCAAGCCACACCTAATTTCGAACCACGATCAAGTAACTAAATCACTTCTGAATTGTCACCATTCTGTACACATTCACACCACACGAGCGGAAGGACTTCCGATGTCACAGATTCACGTGGACACGTCCCCCACCTACGGAGATTCAGTAACAAGATGAGGGAAATGTGATCACCCTTCCGATGACTGTCCGTGGCAAATAATGCTTCGCTTTGTTGATATTAACAGAAAGTGGCGATGTGAAGCTACTGAGCCATTGGAACTCGCTGTAGCCAGACAGTTAAAAACGTTGTTCCCATCTCCGAAATGCCATGGGTTCGATATCCGAACATTGTTACTCCTAAACATTGTTTCCCCTTTGATGTAATAATTTAATGAATTGAGTACGACCTCGGATGTCAGCATCGTCATTTGACTATAATTTAAAATTATTGGATGATTGGCTGTGTTTAACGGCAGAAATATACACGTATTCCAAATAACCTAATCTCATCTATTTTTGTCATACAACACGCTAAATACAGAAAACTGAAATGTTCTTTTAAACAATCCTTAAATGATGTGCTCGATTTCTTTCTCCAACGAATATCACACAATAAGAAGGATATTAGATTCTATGAAAACTTAATGCATATAATTTCTCAAAGAATGACGGTTCTTATCATCACCTGGAATTAAACCCACTGTCTTCTAGACTCAAAAATTTTCTCCTTCTATTTCAACTTACTATGATCTTTTATATATTTATATGCAGAAATTAATAATTCAACATGGCTTCATAGCCGGTTCATTTTCTTCAAAATAATAAAAGATGTTGGTTGGTGCTTGGGAGTTTTATAGGTTTCCTCCTTTGTAATTCATGAATAGAGTTTTCTGCCTATGAAAAGTCCTCTTGGAAAATAATGTTTCAAATTGCTTGCAACGGCCAGCCTGTAAATATATGAATTCCCACGAAAGGTTTTTAAAATATATCTCTTGAAAAACAATGAATTCTGTTTGCTGATGCAACATAGAAAAATTAAAAAAAATATTTTTGTTGATGTCATGTACAAAATTTAAAAAAAATGTTAATTTATAGTTTGGTCAGTGAAATATCAGCAATGGTAACTTGTGTCTATTATATATATATATATATATATATATATATATCTATATATATATATATATATATATATATATATATATATATATATATATATATATATATATATATATAGATAAATGGATTAATTTAAGTAAATGTGTTTGTATAGCTATAAGATGTATAATAGTATTTTTTTGGCACTTTCATTTTTGTTTTTCATCGCGCTTCTCGTGTTACAGCGATTAATGACACAACTACACTTTTATGATTAAAATTAAAAGCAGCTTCCTTAACATTTACTTTCTCTATTGCAACTATTTTAATATTTTGCAAGAAATTAAAACAAACACGAATCAATTACTGAAGTTTAACGAAAGTACTGAAGTTTAACCTTGAGTTTAAACAAAAATTCCAAAACCAAAACTTAAATATTGTTTTGTTTCGGCTATATATAATAAAACAATGATTTTTCTGTAATTTCTTCCACAGAAAAAAGATTAAAAAGTCGAGTAATTTGGAAAATTAATATTTGTTAGTATTAACAGAAAATGATAGAAACAGTCAATATATATGGGAAAATGTGTATACAAATATTCTTTTTTGAAATAAAATAAATTTAAATCTTCATTATTGTATTATCACACGATAGTTTCATTCTACAAATAAAATGATTATCAGTTTCTCGATGAAAGTAGAAGAAACAATAATATATATATATAAAGTATTTATTTTCGTTTTTTGTAATTGCTAATTTTCACATTTAAAAATTATTTTTCAGATTTATTTCAAATTTAATTTCAAAGTTATAAACTTAATAATATTTTTAATTATGAAATGAAATTGATAAACTTGCAATATTCATTTCCTATTTCGAAAATTTAAATGTTTGATAAGATTTTAAAACTTCTTGCCCTAAGAAAAATGATCAGCATTTAAACTTCAATGAAATATTAAGCATGATAGAAACAGATGCAGAATGAACTTTCGGATATGAGGTGAATCATCATTTATGTAGGTTTCGAAACTGACGTATTCGAAAATATCTCTCAAGAAACATAGCGATTAACTATTCCATAAATGGGCTGTTATCGTGTGTTCCAAATATTATTTTTTTTTAATGTTTTATTTTTCACCTACACTGCGTCTCATCGCAGGAAATAGCCAGTGGGCGAACCAATCAGAGTGCTCTGTAGAAACTATGCTGAATGGTCAATGTGTACCCCCAGTGCGGCTCAATTTTTTTTAAAAAAAGTTTGGTTTGCGCATGCGTAAAATCCAAAGCCGAGTCAGCTTATAAATATCAAATTATATAAATATTTATTATTAAATTGTTAAGTTACCAATTTAATTTTGTATTTGTGTATAAAATAATATTATTTAAAAGAGTTAAAAGTGCAAAAATTTTCGTTATCTTGATTGTAAAATAGATAAATTTAAATTGTGTTTTACACAAATTTTATCAAATGTTTGGAAAAAAAATTTGATAAAATTAGGATAACTAGGAAATATTTTGACACAAATATTGTCATTTGATTTTTAGTTGTAAAGAATTCTGAATTTAAAAATTATTTGTAAATGATATTATTTTGTGAATATGAAATAAAACGACTTCTAGATGTCGCTTTTCATTAGATACTGAGCTGGCTTCAAGCTAGTGCAATCCGCCTTTTTTACGTTTCTGAAAGATTTAAGGCGCGTCCTGAAAATCGCTGTCTCTTTCTGACTGGAATTTCTTTGGAAAAGAGTGTTCAATTTTAGAGTTAAGATTCAGTATTTCGAGTAATCATGCGTGAAATAGTACATATTCAAGCTGGACAATGTGGTAATCAAATTGGTGCCAAGGTATAATGAAATTTTTGTTAATTATTTAATTTTAAATTTAGGATTTTGTTTCATTAATTACGATATTGTCTGACACGTTTTTGTTTTCGTATAACTTTGTAATCTTGTATAATTTATTGTTAAGTTTTAAATTAGTTTTGGTATTAATTCTATTTTTTGTTTCTTGATTCGCCGGTTTTCGTATTGAGAGGGTTGTTAAATGGCGCGAAAGTAAAAATTTGCCATTTTTATCAATGGCGGATGGATTTCCGACCTAAATACGTAACCGAGTTTTTTATTAGATAAATGCTTTTATTGTGGCATTTTAAACTTAAACCATAATTTCCTTTATCAATATAAGTTAGCGAAAATTGGAAGATATAATTTTATATTCTTATGAGTTTCAAATCCAGCGAACGTGTGATGCACACGTTGATTGTAGTTATTTCATCTATGTTAAAAATTAAGTGACATTTAACTAAATATATTACTGCGAACATAGCTGTTGAATAAATTTAACCTATTTTTTTTATCTGCGTTATTATTAAAGAAGATATCTTAAATTACCAGTGAAATTTTATAATATTTTAAAATGCCGATTATTTTAATAATCGGTTCATTATAAGCACTTATATAAAACAACGCCAATTCTTTCTCACAGCCGTTGAATAGTTTGTGACTTAAAGTTCTTGAAGACAAGTGTTTTTCGTATATTTTTATGAATATATTTCTTGTAGCTATTTTAGTTTTAGTTTTGCTATTCCAAATTTCATTTGAAACTGTAACTCATCCTGTAATTGCGAAGACAAATATTTTGTAAGTTTTTAAGTAAAGGTTGTTGCATTAAAGTGCTATTCTTTTACGTATGTAATGAACATGTTACAAATAAAAGGTTTAATAAAATATTTGGTATAATGTGTATTATTAGCATGTGTAACATATCACTTCAAATACTTTCTATTTTAATATTTTCACCATGATAAATTTATACTGTAATGATTAAGGTTTTTATTTTTATTATTAGCAAACTATATAAAATGCAATTGTTTGATTATTATACAATTAATATTACAAAATGTAATCTAAACTCAAACTAAAATGTACAGTTAATATTTAATGAAAATTTTTCTTATTATAAAGTAATCTTGATAAATTGGTTAATAAAAGTAATTTCAACTCAAATCAGAAAATTTCTCCTACATTTTAAATTGTATTAGATTATGGAAAACTAATACTTAATATAATAATTAAACTAATACTAAAATATAATTTGAAGCATGAGGTATTTCTACATAGTAAATATTTATATTGAACTGGTCATAACATTTATATAATTGTTTTGTGATAGTTTTTTTTTCTCTTTCAAATTTATAATACATTCTGATCTTAGTAAATAAGTTAAGCCCTTATTCCTGTTTATAATTTCTAAAATTTGTTTTAGTTCTGGGAAGTTATTTCCGATGAACATGGTATTGACCCTACTGGCACCTACCATGGAGATTCTGATCTGCAGTTGGAAAGAATTAATGTCTATTATAATGAAGCTTCAGGTAATATATAATTTATAATAAATGCATGTTTACAACCAATGTATCAAGGAAAGTTGTGTAATACTTTAGTTAATAATAAAGGTTTTGACATAATTATTGATGTATTTTAAAATTTAATGAAATAAGTGCTGATGTATTAAGAGAAAGTATTTACATCACTGTAGCTTTTTGTTTTAAAGTCTATGTTTCAAAAGTTTGTAAATATGATAATTAATATTGTAAAATTATGAAATGGGTTGGTGTGATTCTCCAATTAATGTACAATTTTCTTTCCAACCTTAGTGATGAACAGAGTCATGTGACTGTCTTTCAAAATCCTATAACTCTCAATCTAGAATATTGGAATTTCCAATGTTAAATTATATTTACTTACCATAGAAAATTACAAGAATCCTTCATAACCATTTCTTATAATAAAAATTACAAATTTCAGAAATTTAAAATGTCAAAATTATAAATATCAATTATTCATGCTTGATCTAAAATCTGATTTTTAGTTATTTAATTAATCAATCAATCTTATTGTATATAACAAATACATAGGCTTACCATACTATTGTATTAATATCAATTAATGTTTAATTAGAAAACAGTGTCTCGCAAAATAAAGAGCAGTGGTGCTCATTTTAAAACATTGTCTGCAATAGTTTCCATTCTTATAAAAACTAGATAATTGAGAGCGCTGCAATATTTAATTATAAACTTCAAATATTAATAAATTCTTAATTTACTGTATAAAATAACTAATTGTATTGAAATGCAATTACTTTTGTCTTATTAATTACTAATTTCTCTCCTGCTCTGAATTTTAAAAAACTACATTAAAAGTATGCTTTAAACATGTAAGTAATAAATTAACGATTATGTTAATTTTACCAACTAAACCTTAAATTGTAAGAAAATTAAATTACATTATATATTAGAACACAATGTTTGGACAAATTCATTATACACTTATAAATTTAAAAAAAATATATCAAGACTTAATGAATTGTGTGCATCAGATGGATATTGGCACGGATGTTTATTTAGAGCTTTTATCTTGCTAATCTAAAGATTAGCTGTTTTGGCACTTAAGTTATGTAAGATATTACTAAATTTGTTTTAAAATATCCTATCCATTTAAATATTATATTAAATGCTTTTACTATTAACTTATTTTTCTAATTAGTTAATATAAATGATCTAATTTTAACTAGTTAATACATTATTTGTCTCTATATTTTAGAAATTATCTGTATATTCCTTTTATTTTCCTATACTGTACTAATACTGTCTTCAATATATATCTCATTAGGTGGAAAATATGTTCCTCGTGCTATCCTCCTGGATTTGGAACCTGGTACCATGGATTCTGTCCGTTCTGGTCCTTTTGGACAACTTTTCAGACCAGATAATTTTATCTTTGGTAAGAGTTTTTGTCTTTATTACTTACTCTTTATGTTTAACCGTAAATGTTTTAAGAATGAATGTAAAATAAATTTTATGTAACTGCTTTTAGGTTTTTTTTAAGTTGCCCGAGTTTTATAGTAACATGAATTTTCTATATTGCTATAACTTAGTTTTAAGTTAATTTTTATCTACAAGAGATAAATAAGTAATTATTTTTCATAAGCTTTTTTGAGGTAATAAAAATTTAACTAAGTCTTATACTTGTGATAATTGTATGTAATTTTAAAATAAAGCATTTGGTTATAAATTAAAATGTGGCAAAGCTGTATATATTTAAATATTAAGCTTTGTATATTACTTAATATATTATGAATAAATTTTAAAAGTGAATAATAATAAAGAGAGTTAGTTTTTTAGATTCTATTGTTTTTCATAATGGTAGGCACTGCATGACTAAGCTTTCACAACATGGCTGCAAATTACTACTCCTTTATCATATAAGTTTGGCATGGGTAAGCAAATAGCATTATGCATGCCAAACTAACACAAACCTCCCTATGGGAGGGGGGGGGGGCACAATCTTACATCATCTCAGAAGAAAGGAAATCATAAGTAATTTAAAAATAAAAGCTTAAGAATATTAATACAAATTGACAATACTTAACAACATCATGAGACAAGCATATTTCTTAGATTTTTCTTATGAGCACATGAAAGACTTTTACATCTAATTATCAGTTGCTGATTTAAACATTGTAGGAGGGATGGAATTAAATCTTTTCATTATTTTAATAAAAGTATTTTCTAAATTTCTGTTGGCCTTTTTAAAAATTAATAACTAGTTTCTCTCAGTAATTGTTCACATGACTGAATCATTTCTTTAATAAAATTAGATTGCTGGAAAATTAAGATTTTTTATTGAATTATTGTAAAAATTTTAATCTTAAGATCTTTAAAAATTTATTTGTAATGTGTATTGAAGAAATAGCCTTAGTTTTTTTTTATATAATTAACTTACTATACAGTTTAAGAAAATCCTAGAACACAGTATGGACTTAAATAATTATAAAACAATTTTAGTCTTTAAGTTGTATTTTCAGTGGCATTTATATTTCCAACAGACAATTTTTTTTAAAATATTAGAATTTTTCTTTTAGTGTAATACATCAAGAAATTTTTTAATAAGTGATCATAGGATATAAAGTAATTTTAGTATGTTTTATTCTGTCTATTATTTTATATTCTCTATTTTTAATATTTTTTAGAGTGCTCTTAGAACTTCTTTAAGTTACATCACTTTACTCATTTTAAAATCCCATACAAATTTTGGTTTGTCTTATAACCTTGATTCATTTATAGGCCAAAGTGGTGCAGGAAACAACTGGGCAAAGGGTCACTATACTGAAGGAGCTGAATTAGTAGATACAGTTCTAGATGTTGTCAGAAAAGAATCTGAAAGTTGTGATTGCCTTCAAGGTTTCCAGTTAGCTCACTCTCTTGGTGGTGGAACTGGCTCAGGAATGGGTACACTTCTTATTTCCAAAATCCGAGAAGAGTATCCTGATAGAATTATGAACACTTTTAGTGTTATGCCTTCTCCTAAGGTATGTTTGGTATCTAGCTAATTATTCATTTTGTAGTGTTTTTTTTTATTTTGGTGATTTCTCACTTTTAAAAACTCAAATTTTCAGTTCTTAAGCTTTGTTAAATTTATGCTTAAAAGTGTTCAAACATTTTCTAATTTTCCTTGCCTAACATTTGCATTTTAGTTATTTTTAAAGATGTGGTCACTTATAAAGTTGCATTTTAAAATACCTTGAGTTAATGCCCAGACCTTGAAGTTTCAAAGACTATCAAAACAAGTTTTGTTTATTAGAATTTATGTACTGTAAAACCTCATTAATCTGAACTAATATAGGATCTGGGCCATCTAAATTAAACACTAACCTTTAAATTAAGCTAGAATAGACAAGTTGTGTGCAGTGAAACTTCTATTTTGAATTCAAATACAACATAATGAAAAATTAAGTACAGCATGTAAATTTTATTACATTCTATACTTAATATAAATTTAATTTGTTGTTACAACAAACATCAGACAATTCACTGGCCGGAAGAAATTACTGTTCTTTTGGCTTACTTTTGTCGTTAAGTGTTTAACCATTGATGGAGTTGTGTCAAAAAAAAAATAATAAAAACTAATCTAAGGTTGATACTAAAATTTCAAAAAAAAAAAAAAAAAAAAACATTCTCTAACACTCCTCTTCTAAATGGTTATCCAAATTAATCAAAGTCTAGTTTAATAAGGTCTTGATTAATAGTTTTACTGTATCTAGTTTAATATATTAATTAAAATTGAATATTTTAAACTATGCTATTTCCAAACTTAAAATGAAATTGCATTGACTAGCTTGAAAACAGAAAATATAACTTGTTAGTCATAATCAAGATATATAAAAAGATCTTTAAGATCAATCAATAACTTAAAAGCTTCTCGCTATTATAATGGTATGTATAAATAATGCATTCTTTTGAGTTTTGCAAGTGTATTTGTGAAAGATCTATATTTTTTTATAACTCTTTATTTTTGAAATGCCTTGGTAAGCTGTTTAATGTGTATTTTATTTATACACAAGTTTTCGTATTAAAATATCAAAAACTTTAAATTTTTTTGCATGTCATCTAATATTATTTGATCAAGCATTTGACTACAGTTCAGAATATTCTGCAAGAAAAGAACTTATTCTATTTTTAACTCTTAATTTACCTGTAATTTTTTAAGTTGATATCAATTAAAAATTGTATGGTTCTTGCTTATAAGAAATGGCCTCTAATTCATTACTTTTTATAGCAAATTTTATTTCATCTTTCGGCTAATAAAATACTACTTGTTTTCAAATTGTACTGTTTTTAACTGCTTAAGTACAAGAAAAATCTAAGGATTTGTCATCAAATATGAAAAAAAAATGTTAGCATTATAAACTTATATATTTAATATATTGCAACTATTAACTTCTGAAACTTCATGACTGCAAGAAGTCAGATCTATTAAGAATCATTGCATTGTTTTCTATCTTAAAGGATACTAGTGCTTGATAACAAAAGGATTCTTAACTGAATAAATTGAGTTGCATAAAATTGTCATTCATAGAAATTTGAAAGGGTGACTTTGCTCTTTTTGATTGATAATCCCCAGTAATTTTTAAAGTACATTAAAAAAAATTTGAACTTAAAGCAATTCACTAGCTTTTGATATTTTTTAAACAAAAAACGTAATAAATTCAGTTGTGTCATATTTTTCATTATGATGTAAGGCTGAAAATTTTTGATTTAAATCTTGAGCTTTAGCCAGTTGTATATTTTTAAGATCTTGTGCTGTTTGAATTTGAGCTTGCATTTATGAAGACTACAATAAGTGTTCAAAGTAAATTTATGTAAATTGAAGCTTTTAAAAAGTATTCTAGACTTTTAAATATTTTTATACCTATAATATAGAGGTTTCATCTTTTTTTTCTTAGGTTTCAGATACTGTTGTAGAACCATACAATGCCACTTTATCTGTCCATCAATTAGTTGAAAATACAGATGAAACTTTCTGCATTGATAATGAAGCTCTGTACGATATATGCTTTAGGACATTAAAACTTACTACTCCTACTTATGGTGATCTAAACCATCTTGTATCTGTTACCATGTCTGGTGTCACTACTTGCCTTAGATTCCCAGGTCAGTTGAATGCTGATCTCCGGAAGCTTGCTGTAAACATGGTACCATTCCCACGTCTCCACTTTTTTATGCCTGGATTTGCTCCTCTTACTTCCCGAAGCAGCCAACAATATAGAGCTCTAACCGTTCCAGAATTGACACAACAAATGTTTGATGCTAAAAACATGATGGCTGCTTGTGATCCAAGGCATGGACGTTATCTCACTGTTGCCACAATCTTCCGAGGGCGCATGAGCATGAAAGAAGTTGATGAACAAATGTTGAATGTCCAGAATAAAAATAGTAGCTATTTTGTTGAATGGATTCCAAACAATGTTAAAACTGCTGTATGCGACATTCCACCTAGAGGTTTGAAGATGTCAGCAACATTCATTGGAAACAGCACTGCCATTCAAGAGATATTTAAGAGAATATCAGAACAATTTACTGGTAATGTATTTTTAGTGTATTTAAAACTTGTTCTTGGAAATTTATATTACCTCTTTAAATCTTTTAGACTGACTTTACTTTTATTTGCAAGTAAATAAGATCTTGTTTATGGTATTGTACGAGTGCTTAATTCATGAATATTTGGTGAAACAATAACTATCAATACTTAATTTAAAGTGATTTGTTAAATATATTTGTGAACTCTTTATTTTTGTCATAGAATTGATTATAATGTTAAAAATCCCTGTTAAGCTTCAACAAATTTAGAATTTTATTTAAAAAAAAACATTAAGTATGTCCCTGGTATGTTTTCAAATCTTGTAAACAAAAATTTCAATTTCATTCAAAGAATCTCTTGTAGCCTTTTTCAATGTAGAAAATTTCCACTTTTGTTTTTAAAACTACCTACACATCTTTGTTGTTCATCTACTTGTTTTGCAAACTGTTTAAGCACTAAGTTGCTTTCTAAATATTTTATGTTGGAATCTTTTTCATTCTTATTTGTTTTCAATAATTTATTCAATAATATTTGTGAACAATGTGTCCCTGAATTCTGATTCAAAAAGTCTTGAAAGTAAACTTTGAGAAATGGGTTTCTTTGGAGTTCATAGAGAAATAACATCTTTACTAAATACTGTCAGTTATAGTACTGTAGGTACTGTCAGTTACAGTAATAATAATAAAGCAAGCATGTGTGTAGTTCTTTCTGCAGCATCATTCCTAGTGTTCTTTTACAAAAGCATTGTATCTGGAATGTTAACTATACTAGGCTTTTCTTAGCCATCACTCCTAAAGATCCTATAATATTTTCTCATGTAAGTTATTGATTACATTCATAAGTGGGCAAAGTAAATTTACATAAAATGGGAGAAATTCTAACTCAAAGTGCATACTTGTATGAATCACTTTATTAAAATATTTTCTTTTAATTTAAATTTTAGGATTGTAACTACTTTTCATTAACTATTAATCAGTCAAATTAATTTTGCCACCAAATCATCCATAATTCAAAGATCCAAGTTTTTCAACTACAAAGTAACATTAAAATTATGAATGTTTTTAACTTTAGAGCTTCCTGAAAATGAGCGTCTACAGTGTAAGTAAAGCTGCTTGAATATTTTTTGTTAATTTTATACTGTAAACACTTTAATAAATTTGTGTATTAAATGACCTGTGAAGGAAAATTGCTAAGTTTCTGTAAATGTTTGTAAAAAGGATTTAAAAATTTTTAAGAAAATTTAGTAAAGAGTATTGAATTGCATAAGAATTTAATTTGATGCAAATTATGAGCTTTTCAAACTAAAAGTGCTATTATTTAAGTTTAGTTGTCATTCATGGATTTTTTAACTTTTGGAAAAATGGTAAGTGTGATTTAATAATCTGTCACAAATAGAATGTTTTTTTTCTTATGCTCTTGATATTCATAAATACTGAACTTCTTTATTTGTCCACTACTGATCCTAATTCAGTTTAAATTTCTATTTGTTTATTATATAATTTTGAGCTATGATTTTTAGAGTCCTTCAATGATTAGCATTTTTTAAAAATTTTCCATTATAGTAAGAAATTTTGGCTTTGTAAGTATTTGAAAGAAATGCCATTCTTATTTTGACATGTTTTTGATGAAATGCTTGCTTTTAATCTTCTATTTATTACAAAACTTAATTTGTGTTTAGAAGGAAAATTTGCATTTTACAAATGTTTAAGATCTTACACGTTTGAAATAAAATTTGTAAGTGAATTTAAGTAGATAAGTTAGCTTTGTCTTAGTGGGATAATATTGATCTATGCACAAGAGGATGTGATACTATTAAAGTCCTTAAGATCTTTTAAAGACTTAGATTAGTCATGTAATATGACTAGTTATTTTGTTTTTATGTATGCTTGTTTTACTATGTTAGTTGAAATAGATAGTGCTATTATTTATATTATGATGGAATGTCTCCTTTCTACTGACAGTGAAGAAGGGCCCTTAATATGGTGGTTGAAGTAGGCGTTGCACTCTGTCTGGTGAAGAAGTAAGCCTACTAAACCTTCGTATACAAACTTTTTTGTTGCCATGCCGCTTGTGTGGTACATGGCAAAGTGCTTGCATGTACCCTTTAATTTGTTCATGTACTTGTGTGGTAACTTGAAGTAATGAACTGCTAATTGTAAAATCTGACACATGTTTTGCAAGCAGACCAAATAGTTTTATAAGGTGGCATTTACTAGTACCTGCTTCCACTTAAGAACCTTAGTTGCAGTAGTATTAAATAATCTTGCATTCGCTTCCAGAAAAGAGTAGCAAGACAACATGTGCTATGTCGTAGAGTGTCATCTTTATTCAGAAAATGGGTACTCATATTTGAGAATCTGCAATCTTCAGAGCATTGTCAGATTTGCCATACTTTATGAAAAATAACTAAGATAGAAATGCATAATTTACTACTTTATTGGCAAAAACAGCCTGTTGATCACCAGTTGTTACTCCTTTGTAAGTGTTAATAACAATAAATATTAAATTGAATAACTTTATAAACCTCAGATTGATATTGGTGTGCAAATCCATTAAATTCACCTCAAAGTCTTAATCATTTCAAATTCAGTTCAAATATTATTCAGATTGTTAACAAGATGGTTGCCACAATAATTATTGAAATTTGATATAATGAAAAATTTATTAATTTATAAATTTCTTTTTATACTTATAGCTATGTTCCGTCGTAAAGCTTTCTTGCATTGGTATACTGGAGAGGGAATGGATGAGATGGAATTTACTGAAGCTGAATCTAACATGAATGATTTGGTCTCTGAATACCAACAGTATCAAGATGCTACAGTTGATGATGAGGGGGAATTTGAAGAGGAAGAAGTTGCCAACGAAACTGCCTAATTTTTAGAAAACTTGTTAATGTTAAATTTTTATAAATATTTCGAATTTTTTGCTTGTAACCACCGATTTTGTTGCATCTGTTTGTAAAACAAATACTAACATTCTGTAATAAACTATGTTTTCAATCAATTCTTTTATTTTATTCTTAGTTTGAAACGGTTAATTTTTAAAGTGAAATTTCAGTAGACAAAAGTGAGATGATAGTAATTCAGAAATTTTCTTTCTTGAATTGGACTTGTGTTAATCTCTCATTCATTAAAATTTTTCAAATATGTTGAGTACATCCAACTTAAGGATAGAAATACTATTTCAATTGCTTAATAGAAATATGTAAATACCAGAAATGTATAAAGTAAGAAAATAGTATGTAATAAAAATGATGAATACCAAGAGTAATTATTTTTCAAGGCTGCATACTCCTAAATGCCTATAAATGTATCACTGAATGCTGAAATTTTACTATAGTGCTGCTTATTTAAAACCACCAATTTAGGAATTTCGTTTTATTGGCAGCTATGTATTAAAGAAACTACTGATATGGGTAGTAAAGTAGAAAACATTAGAATCTACATTAAATTACTGCAATGAAAGTAAAATGTCAATGTGAATTTAATTTTGCTCATAAAATGTCTGAATGTGCTGCCATCTATATAAGATTCTCGATGCTGATTTGGGAGTAAAAGTTGTGAACCAGAAAATGTTTTTCTATCAATATTACATTAAGGTGTACATTTGGTGATGTAAGGAAAATAAAATTTAAATTTTTCATCCCAGTGAAAAGTTCTCTTATTTGCCATGCTTATTAAATTGTTATGGAAGTTCTCTATATATCGGTGTTTGTACAGTTGGAATTTGAAGAATCTGTAAAAAAAAATTTTCAAACTACTGAAAATTTAACTGGACTCCTCAAAAATAATGAATTAATCCTAGTACTTTACTCGATGCATATATTTTCTGTTAGAAGTGATAGTTAAAATTTTCAATACAATTTTTACTATCACTTCTAACTTAACTTAGTTGTATTAGCTCTTAATATTCTCATTAAATGGCAGCATGATCGAGATTAGATTGCTTATCGTTATAACTGTGGACTAAACCAGTTCAGTCAGTACCTGTAGTATTTAGATTTTATTGTGTGAAGAGAATAATAACCTGTTTAATCAGACTGTTGACTTTAACTTATTTGTCTCTTTCTGTTTTCTTCATTTTCATTGAGTTTTAATGTTTAAAGATAAACTTTTTAGTTAAAATATACTTTCTGTATTTTCCTTGGTAAAATTTAAAAAAAAAAAAATGAGACTTTAGATTTCAGAAATGATTTATATTTCTCTTTAATGACATGCATTCAAAGGAATGTTTTTAAACAATTTATATAAATTAAAATGTAAAAATTGTATTTCAAATTTTGTCTATTGATTCTGTAATGAAACATACCATTTTGCAGTAATTATAAAATTGCTATAATATTTAAAATTATCAAGTAATAAATTTAAAATAGCACTTGCATAAAATTAAAGAATATATAAACAGACTACACATTTAACAGAATTTTGTGAGAATATAAGAGGTGTGATTATATTCTTTATATAGTTTATAATAATAAACTTCTAACAAAATTCGGAAGCTTTTATTGCAACGGAAACAATTTAATTCTATCCCTGTTTAAAGTAAAATGAATTTAAATTTTTTATCCCTAGTGAAATAACATTGCAAAATTAATTTTCATGCTTTGAATGTAAATTTAAAAATGAAAGTAATACAAAATAGAATTATGAATATTGTTATAATAATTATGTGTAATGCACTATAATCAATTTTTGCCATCCATATCAATTTTAACTTAGTGATTCTTTTTGGTAAATCTTTTTGGCAATGAATAATCATTAAATTTTCATACATTTGGCTGTTGTTTCCCTTTGGGGGCCTATATAATAGAAATGTTCACTTTATAGTTTTACTATAACACTCGTAAATTGTTAGGAAAGAAAACAATAAACACAAAAGAACTATATGATATTAAGAAAAACTAGTTTTTTGTGCTTAAATCCTGCTTTTAATTGAATGTTGTCAGAAAATGGGAGAAATATATGGAGGAAAAAAAGTTTCATAACAATTGTGCCCAATTTACAAATTGATTATAGCTCAAAACAAGGAAATAGATGGCTGTGTGAAAAGACAAGTTTAATAGAAATTTTTAAGAAAAGTTGCCTATGTAGGGATTTTTATTTCATTAACAAATAAATGGCCACTTTTGTATTAACGAGCTTATTAACTATATAAATGGGTTGTATTTTTCACTCCAGTTTAGGGCCAAAATTACTTTACTTTGATTCACGTCATACAAAAATTAAAACACATCGTATTGAGACGGCGTCGTAAATACGATGACGAATTTTCTGCCCGCCTCCAAATCGCATTCTTCGTGCGGGAACAAACAAGGCAAAAATCACCATCGAATTGAGTGAAAAAATTCATTCATGATTTTTACCTGATTTTTACCAGTAATAAAGTAATTACTAGTAATACTTTTAATTATAATTTTTTCTGTTCTTAAAAGTTTTCAAAATCATGACAATTACCTGTTGTTCTAAACAATTAGTTTTCAAATCTGCAGCGACATTGCTTCAAAAATTTCCAGAAATTGTACCTTCGACCTTTTCAAGTTTTTTTGCCTGTCTTTCCAATTTCCCTTAAGCCCGGATTACCAACATCTCTAGTTAAATTTCACGTTTCTCTTGAAATCCGTTAAAGATTTTCTTATTCCCTCTCTTTTTATTGATTTGATTAACAATTTGTACGTAAAACATTGATTGTTACGAATATCTTAAATCATGATTCCAGAAATAATTTCGAATCGCTTTGAGCCAAATGTTCAAAATTAAAAGTATTGTCGAAGATGATTTTGTTATAAAATGATTTCGTATGTAAAAACCAAAACATTGGTTTAGAAACCATTTTCCATTGATTGAAGCCTTTAGCACGTTAACAATTGAACAGGGAAAAAAAAAAAAAAAAAAAAAGACAAGGCAAATCCACATTATGGTTAGTTTAAATAAGCATAAGATGATTTAATTTTTTTTTTTCATATTTTGAGTTTTTGCATATGATTCTATGCACATGTTTTCAGCCATAAATTGGTGAAAGATGTTGATAATACATTGATGGCGTTTATTATAATCTTTATACTTACCATTAAATATCGAAACTCTTGGTTTTTAGCTGTGTACAGACAACTGGAAATGTAATAAATGGAATAGTGCTAATCGTAGTTTAATGTTTATCCTCTGTTATGGTGTGGAAATTAACTGAAAAAGTTGTCTGTTCATGCCTTAATTTAGTTCTAAAGTCTTGATTAAAAAATGTCTGGCAGTTGGCATAATTTAACGAATTTGAAATGAGGAAAATAAGTTTCTTGAAACGAGTAACTCAAATTATTTTATGGCAATTTTATAAATTCACGATTTTTTAGTAAAGCATTTTTTTGCAGAAAAAAAATACGTATAATAAAAGTAAGTTACAACCTGTATACACTGTATCAAAATTTATGTTTTTTCCCTTCAAATATTTAGTTGACTCATACATGAATAAATATAAAAAGGTGATTTGTTTTGTAAAATTTATTTAGATACATTTCCAAAGACAATTTCAAAATTAATTTAAAATGAAAAAAATATGTATCTCTTAAAACAGCCTGAAGTCTGTACAAAAAGAATAATTTGTAGAACAAGTATAACAGTATCTTAAATATTATTAAACAAGAATCTTTCGTCTTCCAAGCAACACAAGTATTATTAGAAAAGAATATTCGAGAAAGAATTAAACCATGACCAATTTGGAACTAGAAAACGCTTATACAAAATGCCAAGTACAGTTGCCGTATCTAGCATACCAAATTCTGAATTTGGTGATTTCTTTTGGTGGATTTCCTTGTTAATCTGGCAACCTGGTTTTTATTACGTTATAGTGAAAGATACAAATAAAAATTATATAGAAAATTCTGTTTTGACACCCTTAGTATTTACATTATCAGGGAGATTAGAATATTTTATTCCATTTTTGGTTTTTATTAAGGGTTTTTGCGAGGATAGTTCCTGTGAATTTTATTTTAGTGAGTGTTTTTCAGATTTTTTACTTTTTTGGATACTTAAACTCTAGGTTTTGTTCTTTTTCATTATTTTAAATAATCACTTTTTCATTCTGTATTAAAAGATTAAAGTTACTTTGTTTAAAATTGTTTAGGTATAGCCTTTTTTTTAGTTTATGTATAGCATTTTTATCATTGATATTATTAAAATAAAATATTATTGTATTTTATAATTTATATTTACATTAGCAAAAATAGTGTTTTTATGTTTTATTTTTCAAATTATTGTGTTAAATTATTCTAGTATTTTATATTTATTCTTTTGCGAATGTTCCTAAATTTTTATTACATTTTGTGTTCCGATTTTTCAAGAGTTCTTATTTACAGTTTCAAAGTTATTATTCTTATATTTTCCTTATTTGTATTCATTTATAAAATTAATGTTCTTATATATTTTTTTAAATTTTAATATTTTAAATAAATATATATATTAGAGCTTCTCTCTCTCTCTTAATGATTTTTTAATTTATTATTTAGATATGTAAATTTCTTCAGCAACGAATTAATTTCACCACAGTTGCCACATCTTCGCGTAGCATTGCGTCACAATTATGTCCTCTTGGCGACATTTTTTTCGTCACCAAAAAGATTCTGAATTTAGCATGGTGGATTATATGGCAGCTATGCCAAAGTTGAATCCTCTAACTTCCTTATAAGTTCTTTTGAAGAAAAATACACCCTAAAAGAAAAAATTACAAATGTTTATCCAAACAGAAAAATAGATTTTTTAAAATTCAGTCTTAAAAAAATCCGATCTTAGAAAGGAAAATGAAAATTTCCGATAATTCTCAATTCAACATTACTACAGAATTCTAATCAAGTGATTCTCAAATCTGTGAGAGTTCAACAGTAATTTAAACGATGAAAATTCATTAGTCTCCAACAAGGAGAATGTTGATGGAAAAAGTATTATTAATATGAACATTTAAAGAATAGTACTGAATATCAAAAGTTCATTCCAATTATTGTAGATTTTTCTGTTTATCGAGATAAAAATAATATTTGTAAAATATAGAAGAGTTAATAAGCATAATTTAAAAAAGTGACGAATTAATTTTTGTTAGAAATAGTCCTCTGAGTTCCACTGAAAAAAAAACTTAAAAAAAAAAAAATAGACATCAGTCTATTGGAAGAAAATTTTGTCCCAAAATCTATGAGAATAAATGAAACTCTGCAAAGGAAAAACTATCATTATTTCAAAGCAAAGTTTCAATCAAAATTTGAGTTATACAAGCAAAAAGGAAACTGTTCAAGAAAAAAAAGTTCTATAGATCCATTTAACAAAAAAGTTAAAGTTGATGGTATTCTTATCAGAATTTATGGTGACAAATTAGTCAATGTCAGTAGCATCCTGAAATTCGGAGAAAGAGAAACAATTGAAAACAATTCTTTACTGCAAAATCCTCGAGTCAAGCAACAATTACACAGAATAATTCATTCATTGAAAAACGTTTTAAATGATCTTTTTTATTATGGAGATCTTTTTTATTATACTGCAATTTACCAATAAGAAAGCATAAAGCACGAAAGTATCTATAAAAGACAGCAACGAACTACCTACAATAGAACTTGAAGATTCTACTCCTAATTTGTCAAATAAAATAAAGAATAAAATGTAGAATAATGAACAAATTATTAATGTTAAGAATTTAAGTGATAATGTCTCAAGTTGGCATGCGAGAAAGAAATCGATATATAAATCAAAACTATAACGAATATCCAAAGAAAAAAAAATAGTCCTTAAAAGAAACGAAATCAGATTTAATAGTTGAGTTTGAATCGAATTTGATAAATTAGTTTGAAAGCGATAGAATTATCCAAGTTCAAATCCAAAAGTTAAGTTCGAAACATCGAGGAAGTTTCACCATCGTAATCAAGATCGTTGAATAAATCAGATTCCAAAGAATTTAAAATTATCGAAAGAAAGTTCGATAAAAATACATTATCAGGAAAACAACAATGCTTCAAATTCTACACATCGTTCGTTTGAAAATGGTTTTAAGAAACGAGATTTTTCAAGAAAAAGGAAGTTAAAAATAAGGAAATTTAGTAAGGAAAGAAACAAAATCGAAACTTCTGAAAACAACTCCAGCTCACAAAGCAGCTTGGAACAGGAAGATGTACATTAGACAAAACATTTTTCTACTCGTCAGCTTCCACGCCCTTTGGTAGTCCAAAAATAAAAAGAAAAGCGAAGCCGTGTCTGTTCTATGGTGTATCTCCAGTAGTTAAAGAAAGATCTCAAAACTTAATAAATGACGTCTTGATTGAACTATTCGTGATTTATGTAAATCTTAGATATAGGAAAAAGCGTGAACTGCCCAACAGTCAGTTCACATAGAATAGACAGTTCACTGGGACAAAATTTTACTCCTGACATTCCATCAGCAGTTAAGCAAAGTGAACATTACTTAAAGTGTTTTTACAGATTCGTATACATATATTGCTTTTTTGGCATAATGTTTTTTTTTTAAAAAAAGAATTTTACTAATTAAAATTTTACGGGATAAATTATATATATCAATAAAAAAATATGAACATTTGTTGTAGAAGTATAAATTCAAAAAACCATTAAAAAAACTCATAGATGTAATAATTTAATATTTAAATAAACTGTATCCCTTATATAATTAAGTGATTTTATTATAGTGATAGCTTTATTTAAATTTATTTACAGTTTGATTTTGCATTTAATTTTATATTCAATTCAAATTATTGTAAAGTAATAAAATATGCAGATGAAGTTGATTTTTACAGTAATGGTTTTACCATACCTGCAGATAAAATAATTTATTCACAAATTAATCGAGTCTTTGAAAATATTACTATGTTTAAGACAAATATATCATTTATAAAGGTTATTTACTTTTAGTATACTTATGTTTTAAATTTTTGCTTATAATTTTTTTAAATATTTTGTTTGCTTTTAGCTACATTTATTTGTCCACTATTTTTAGTTGGGCATTATATTATTTTTAGTTGGACATATTATTTTTATTCAAATAATGAATTGTATTTTGTTAACTTCAAATTTTGTTTTATTTGCTTTCGCTTAGATTAAAATAAATAAAATTTAATATTGTTTTTATTTATTTACAAAACACACATTAACAGAAGGAAAGCCGAGCTGGCAGCCGAATGGTTAGCGCTCTTGCCTTCGGTTCAACAGCTCGTGGGTTCAAATCCCACCTTGGGCATGGATGTTTGTAGTGATTCGGAATCCACTTTAAACCGTAGGTCCCGGTCTAATTAGTCCTCATGAGCAAAAAATGACCGTTTAGCGAGGAACAATCACAGAAGGAAATGGCCATCAGATTTTCATCAATTATTTCACTTTATGACAAATCTAATGAAAGAAATTAATTCAGTTACATTGTTTACAAAAGAAAGCTCTTGCATATGCATAACAAGCAAAGCCAAAGCTGTCTTTTTTTTTTTTTTTTTTTTTTAAATTTTAAAAACAAAGTTGCAAAATATTTTGTGGAAAACTAGGGCGAGTTCTAAATTGTTTTTGAATTTGAAATTGAATTTCAAATAATTCTGGAACAGAAATTGAATTTCATGAATATTAAATCTTTTAAGTATTCTGTAAGACGAATAAAACATAAATACAAAACAATACCCTTTTGTGATTAACATTCATGCTTATTGAATAACTGTCTTATTAAAAACAGATATGTAAAAAATAAGGCATTTTCTTAAAACATTTAATAAATTTATTTAGTATTTTTGAAAAATAGACTCTCATAAACAAAATTTGCATTTAATTGAATAGTACGAGCTAAAAATTTTATTGTAAAAATCAACACCATACGAAAATTTTTGATTAACATTACAGTTAGTTAATATGGGTCAAATAAAAAAACTTATCCAATGAGAAATATAGTTATCTAAAAGTGAAATATAATTATGTAAATATAAATGTATTTTGTAGTGTTAAAAATTGCTACACACGCTTAAATTTAATTTTAAATAAACTTAGTACGATATTATACATTTTACTGGTGAAAAAGAGAATATTTTGCTAAAAATATAGTGCTTAGTACTAGAATTGCGATGAGAACAATTAAAGAGCATCTTGTGAAGTTCAACACATCTGGGAAAATCCACGACACACGCACGCACACACGCACGCACGCACGCACACACGCACGCACGCACGCACACACGCACGCACGCACACACGCACGCACGCACGCACGCACGCACGCACGCACACACGCACGCACGCACACACACACACGCACGCACACACACACACGCACGCACACACACACACGCACGCACACACACGCACGCACACACACACACGCACGCACACACACACACGCACGCACACACACACACACTTATTTTGAAGGTGCTTATAAAGAAAAAGGAGGAAAATGTATTTAATTTTACTTGAACACTTGAATGAAAATAAGTTACCCACCCATGAATTCTGGAAACAAAAACCATTTCTGCTCACAATTTTATTCCTGAAGATTTGGACTGGGGTCTCAGATGTAATTTTATCTGACGACAGAGTTACTCATACATGCACTCCGAAAAAGGAATTCTGTTGCTCGTAATTTCATTGAAATTTTTAAATGTGATCTATAATGTAATTTCAATTTTTGGAACTTCTTGCTACATGTAATTTAATTGGAGCACTCTTAAATGTGATCTTAGATGTAATTTCACCTGACAACTTGAGTGAAGATGAGCTATTCGCGTATGAACTCAGAAGTATGAACATCTTGCTGCACGTAGTTTATTTGAATGACTTTTTAAATGTGATTTAATATGTAATTTTACTTGAATACTTGAGCGACGATGAGCTCTCGTGTAAAAACTCTGAAGATGAAACTTCTTGTTGCACGTAATTTAATTGGAGGACTTTTAAATGTGATCTTAGATGTTAACTTTATCTGAATACTTGAGAGTTAGTATGAGATATTCATGCATAAACTTCGATGATGGAACTTCTTGCCACAAGTAATTTAATTGAAAGACATTTTAAATATGGTCTCACATGTAAATTTACTCGACGACTTGGGTGAAGACATTTATACATGAATTTCGGAAAAGGAGCTTCTTGCTGTATGTAATTTAATTGGAGGACTTTTAACTGTGATCTTAGATTGTAATTTTACCTGACAAATTGAGTGAAGATGAGCTACTCGTGTACGAACTCTGAAGAAGGAACTTCTTGCTTCACGTAGTTTATTTGAATGACTTTTTAAATGTGATTTTAGATGTAATTTTACTTGAGTACTTGAGTGAAGATGATCTATTCATGCATGAACTCGAAAAAAGAATTCTATACTGCTGAAATTTCATTTCAGGATATCTGAACGTGTGATTTGTAAGTAAGATGATTTGAATGATAAAATGATTGATAACATAATGAATGAGAATAAGAAAACTCTTAATACATAATAAAGAGGAAGTAAAGAAGATATACGAACGACCGTGTACATAACAAGTGGTTGAATTGCTAAGATGACTAAGATTTAGGCTAATATGAATGGCAAATGGCTTATAATTTTTGAGTAAAGTAACATTAAGATGCTTGCGTAACAAAAAAAAAAAAAATCATTTTTAAAAATCGAAACAGTTTTGAAAAGAAGGAAGTGGTAGCAGCGCCTGAGATTTTATCAACAAAATGAAAGTTGCATATATGTGTATTTTTTATAAAATGCCTTGTAAATAATTTTTGTTAAATAGTATTTCTTTATTTATAAAGAAATAGCACAGTTTGTAAAGAACATTAAAGTCCTATATTTTTCCGATTTATGAACTTTCGACTTAAGAGTTATATCAATGTTCTTTACGAGTTTTTAAAAATCAGTGTCTACTGTAATAAGTTCCCTCTTTAAAGAGCTTTTTAACGGATATTAGTAAAGATATAGTTAGCATATCGATTTCGGATATATTTTATGATTAAAAAAAAAAAAAAAAGGCACCAAAAATTAATATGAATCGTACAAAATTCACAAGATTCAAGAATTTATGGATTCGATAGCTTTTCATTTATTAATTAACTTTTCATATACATAACATTAGCAGTAAAAATCTGTCTAAAACTTTTCATAGAAGAACAGTTTGCTTTCGAAGGACTTTAAATAAATAGGAGTTGTATTCATATGAAGTAGCGCAAAAGCCTCACAAAAACTTAGATCGGAAAAAAAAATATAGAGCTTTTTTAAAAATTAATAGGATCGGAAATCGGTTTAGTTTGTTTATTACTCTACAATGAATGTTTTGCATATCAGAGATAATTCTATTAGGACTTATATACAGTTTAAAATGAAATGCCAGATATTACGAGCATCCACTTCTGAAATAGTTATCGAATCCACTACTTCTTGAACCGAAAGCTAATCTTTCAGTCTATGATCAGAAAATGAGACCTGATATTTATATGTTGGAAGGAAAAAAACTCTCACCCACTGTAGCATGATGAAGACAGAAATTCAACTTTTTTCTTGTTCTGTAATGGATTTGGCGCACAAGAGTATATTTCAACTTCTGGATGTTTGTGATAGATTTACATGGTAAGATATTTTTTTTTTGCATCAGGTGTTCCTCAACCATATGTTATTTATCGGAAGGACTTCCCACAGATAGTGGTTTATACTTTCATGTTACTTGGACCTGCTATATTCGGAATACCTTTAAATACTTACTTAATACATATTCATGAAGTAAATAAAAACATAGCACAAATCTGCTGTAATTCAGAAGATTCCTGGGGTTGAACTTGGTATTTTTAATTCCGAATAGAACTTATTTACCACTAGATCGCATTGGAACCCTCTCCTAGGATTTTGACATAACGTGGTGTACATTCTAACAGCATGAAGAGGTAGTAAGGTATTATAATAGCCATCACGTAAATTGTTTTACCATGGAGAATTTTCAAAGATATTTGGTCGTATTGCAAGGGAGCAAACCCGGAAAATTTTCAAACATTAACTCCGATAGACGTGCATTCAGAAGACAGAAGCAAACGTAATATTCACCTCCCTTTTCAACAGTTTCTGGAGTATAACCCGAGATGATTGGCTCTCAAGAGCAGCGGAGACTACATGGAGCCTTTTTAACTCCCATAGAATTAGAATTACATTTATGAATACAGCAATGAAGGATGTGAGCTATTTTAAAATGCTTAGACTTCTTTTTTGCATAAACTTCCACCAACAATTACATTAGGAAAATGTTTGGCGATTCGTATTCCGGAAGAGTGCTCTAATTTTTCTTTCATGCACGAAAAGCCTCATGAAACGAATAGAATTAACTATGCAAAAATCTTCTGAAAGTAAAAGCAAGATTTCAATATTTTCTTTCCGAAATTCAATTTAATGTTTTAGAGTTTCCTGAGACGGCAGAGGTTTTTCCGGTACTTAAAACTTAATTCAAATTCTGACCAAGAATCAGCTTTTTTAGTGACTGATGTAAAAGTTGTATTAAACAATACAATCGAAGTAAAAACTAAAATGTGAACTCCAATAAAGAAGCTTTTATAGAGAAATATATTCTATTAATTTTTTAAATAAATATGTATGTTGTACTCTTAAAGGTATTGAGCATTCAATTATAGTATAATATTTAAAATATGAAATGTTTTTATTAATATTTCTGTAATTTAATTATTAAAATTGTTATCTTATACCAAAGTTAGATATTTTTGCATTTTTTTGATCATGTTTAAAATTCTGAAATTAGTAAATATGTGCTACATCATTTTAAACTTTTGTAAAAGATAAAAAATATTTTAATACTGATTATTATAAATATGCCTAATTTTAAGCGATTGAAATCTCAATAATATTTAAAAAATTTTTTCCAAATGTGTTTTCTCGATATTTTCTTAAATAAACTTTTTCGGATAGTTTTAAAGTTACCTTGGATACTTATAATGAGAACTCACTTAATTTTTTTCCAATAAATCATTTTTCATATAATATCAAAATAAATACATACAATCTTTTCATAATCCATTAATGCAAAATATTTATTTTTTAAAAATTTCAATAAATAACATAGTTATTTTTATGATTTTACTAAAAAGAGAAACTTACTTCTCTCTATGAGTATATTATTTAAAATATATAATTTATGACAATCTCTCTACTAGTTCACAAAAGAAATAAAGTAGCATAAATTGTGCTTGTATAATAATTGAAAAAACGTAGGTATGAATAGTTACTATTGGGAAAATGTTTAGTGAAGCAGAATGCTTTTAATTTACATAACTAAATTTTCGAAATGCAAATTATATATCAGCAATTAATTAAAAAATGCATTAAGCTTAAATTAAACTTGGTTCACGCCTAGATTTTCAAGAAATTCGAAAATTTTTAAGAAAACAGTTCTCTGAATAATAACTTCTGGCAAAAGTAGTCATTTTACGTTTTTGTATGAACCAAACAGAGATTGGATGGCAAGTTCAGATTTAACTGCATATAGAGCTTCTAACATGGTGCCAGTATTCAGCAATGGACATATAATGATGGCTTATAATGGCATATAATAAAGAACCAGACATCGGACAACCACTGACCAGACATTACTATTGGTGACTGATACTGAGAACGTGATAGTTAGATCGGCAACTGAATACTTGCTGAATTAAAAAAAAATCCTTACAATATCAAAAATTTGCGATGATGCATTATCTTGCTGAAAAGTAGCCTTTACAGGGACTGGATACAGAGGGAGACATTGGCCTTAAGAAACAGAAATGCAGCACCAGTGTTCAAAGTGATATCAGTAAGGGCATGATGTAAACATATGTGTATCCAATTACAAATAATCCTTGAATTTAAGTATGCCAGGGCGATAATAGCCACTTTCTCTATGAAATCCCGATAGTTAACAATTTGTTATCGAACAAATTTGAAATCCAGATGGTAAGCATTTCTCCTTCTTACATGAGACGTCCCAATAACATTTTATCAAGTAACAATCTTCAACTGCAATTAGACACTTTCACTTTGAAAAGAAGAAGAAGAAGACAAATGAGGACGCAAAACGTTCCAGTTGTTAATGTTTTCTATACGTTCCAGGAGAGATTTTGATATTCACGAAAAGTGTATGCATAAATATAAATGTATTTTTTACGACAAATCTATATTTATGCGCAATTCTAACTTCTTTTTCTCTTCCTTTCAGTATGAAAATGATTAATACCAATTCATTAAGGATTACTGCGCATATTTCTGAAGATGAATCGTTGCTCATGTTTTTTTTTTTTCTAGTTCGCTCTAGAAAGTAAACAGAAATTTTATTCACTAGGGTCTGATGACGTCATATGCAAGTATCTAATATGAATATATGCAAACTGCTGAATGTTTTCTCCATTAAGTACATTTTAGGAGATTGTTACCGTTTCTCTTTTACATGAATGAATTTAAGAACTAATCATTTGCATCTCTAAACATTTTCTTCCTATTGTATACATTTACATGTTTTATTGCTGGTGACCAAATTTAGTTTCTCACTCTCTCTCTCTCTCTCTCTCACACACACACACTCACACACTCGGATTTGTATTTTATAGAAGTTTGATTGATGAAACTTTATCGTATACAGATGGTCTTACCCCTCTTTCCTTCAAGTAGTTTTATCTCTTTCTCTTACTTCTAAATGGTTTTGGCTTATTTCTTACAGAACTTGCAATTCTGAAGTCATTCTATCTCTTTCCTCTTCAACTATTCATTTTCTCGAAGTCAAATTTAAAATGCTTAAGGACTTACTTTGGAAACCAATCATCTATCTTTTCTCCCATTTATTTAAATTTTTGCAAATATCATGCCCTTGGCAGCTGGTCAGAGCTTTTATTAATGAACTTTTGTTATCTTTGCACCTTCAAATGCTTTGTAGAAGTTTATTCAAATCTCAGGCATTCAAACATTTTTATGTTTTCTTATTCGCGACCAATGAATTGCAATGGAAAATCTGTTTACAGGAATAGTCTTATTTACGGAAGTTTGTGTATAAAATCATCTATTTTGTCAATTAAAATAAGCTTTCTTATCGAACTGAAATTACCAATCACAGTAAAAATTTTATTTATGTTAATATCATTATAGTTATTCAGAAATGAACTTTACTATTTTTTAATTCATAAAAAATATCGTTTTGTTTAAAATATTAGAGTATATTGAATTTTACAGGAATTTATTTTAAAATTGTTTTCTCATCAAGAGAAGGAATTTTAGGTCTGAATGAATTTAATTTTACTGTATTTTAGGATTATCAGAAATTTTATTATTTTTATGAGGTTGTTTATAAATATTGCAATGTATTCTCAAATCAAAAATGTGTGTTTCTGAGGCAATGTTATTAGAAAATATTTTATTAATTTATATAATTTATATTTTAATACAACGAAGTTTTATCTTTTTTTTTTTACAAAGAAAAAACTTCGTATGTTCTCTCAGATGAAAATAAAATAAAATTTTACTCATTATTGTTTTCATTTATTGGAAAAAGAATTTATTAAGCTTTCAATTTATAAGCATTTGTTGATAAAATCAAGAATTTTTTGAAGTTAAAATCGTTATATTGGGTTGTTCGGAAAGTAATTTCGTTTGTCATGAAAATGAAAAACGTATAACGAATAAATATCGTATTGCATTGTATATTGTCCATTCAAGTCCAATAGCTTTTACCATCTTTCTAGTAGTAGCATGATTTCACACTCATAAAGTGGTTGGTTTTTACTAGCAAAAAGCTGATCCAGGTGGGAAAAACGAAATGACTTTCCGAACAACCTAATAGTATACGTTAAAAATACATTTGTGTGTAAATTCTTCTTTTCTTTTATTTTTAGTCAGAAATAAAATAAAATAAAAGAATTTACAAGTGCATTTCAATAATTTGTCATTCACAATTTGGCAACTAACGGCATCTGACTCCTCGTTAACAAAAATTAATGGATAATTAAAATTAAATAGATAATAGATAATAATTTGATAGATAATTAAATTAATGGATAGTAAAATTAACAACGCTATTCACTGTGTTTACAAGTTTTGGACGGTGAAATTGGCATTCGAAAGCATTCTGTAATGTGATCATCAAATTTAAGCAACAAAAATATTTTCCTGTATTTTTTGACTAGTAGCATTGAAAATTTTGTATCTGAAATGTATATAAAAAATATTTTCTTTTTATTATTCAATTATTATTGAATAAAAATATAAAAGGAATATATCATTTTTAAAATGAAAATTTTAGCGAATCTCAAATATTTTTTTATTATAGGGAGATTTTTTTCTCAATAACAAACCAAAAATTCTCAGCTATTATCATTTGAAGTTTTCAATAACGCCAAGAAAATGAATAGTATTCCATTTTGTTATGTTTAATCGATTTAATGGGTTTTTTCTCTCCTGAGTTCGATTTCCCAGGTTTACGTACTCAGGTTGGTGACCTTTCTGAATGAATCGATTCGAACATTTTTCAGAATGTTTTCTTAGATATCAATAAATGATTATAAATAAAATTCTTGATATTTTATTCTGATAAAAAATAAAATTTTTAAATATTTGCAGAAAGATTCGTAATAACTTATTATTTTTTTACTTATTTTATTAGATAAAATTTTTATAACTTTGGAACAAAATAATTAAAGTAATTAAAACATTAAATGTGGAAGATCTTTTAAAATTATGCAAATGGTTCAAAATAATGTTAATTTAAATAAATAAATTATTTTGAATGTTTTAGAACATTGATAACTGGAATACTCGTGAACTGTTTTGAGTGTTTCTATTTTTTATCAGTTCCAACATTTAAACAGTTTTGAATATATATATATATATATATATATATATATATATATATATATATATATATATATATATATATATACTGCCAATTTAAATTATTATTTTGAGCATTCCAAAATGTATACAAGAATAAAAAGTTTGAGTTCAATAAACTTTAAAATTTAAACTAAATAAGGGTTGATTAACACAACTCAATTTCAAATTTTTCAAAAGCCATGTTTGTAAGGCTATTTTATGTGATACCGTAATTTGATTTTTTCATTATTTTCTCTGGGAAATTTTAGGCATAAAAAAGTATTGAAAGTCGAAGGAAATATAATAAAACTGCTGAATATATTTACTGTTTAATAAATTGTAAAAGTTATTTAAAGTTTCTTTTTAATTTACTTCAAAAGTTATTAAAAAGTTTTCAATCTAATTAATCTCTTTATAAAATCTTTTTATATGTGTTTAAGACATCTAAGAATTTTCGTATCTTTTATTAATCTCAATTCTGCAATACAAAATTGTCTAATTAGGATATTAAAATTAAATAAAACATTGCACACACAGCCTATATATATTTATATATAAAAATTATCTTTTCATGGTTTGAAAAATTATTGTAAAATATTTTTACTCTTTAAATAGTTTATCATTTTTTCTTTAATAAAATTTTTAGAGTAGTATAAAATTTGTGAATATAGTAATATAGACATACACATGTTGGTGGCTACCCAAAATGTAGCACCAAGGAAGAGATATCGCAGCAAAATATTTTTGACAAATAACTATACAAAGATCAAATAATTGAAATTATAGCTTCTTGCGAATAGCGGACAAGGAAAGAATAAGTAGTGAGTGTATTTGTTATTGCTGGTTTCAACCGTTATGAAACGCCTCTGTGTGGTATCAAAATGGCATTGGATTTAATCTTGTGGATTGACAGTCTCTGGATCTTCCACATATAACCAAGGTTGAGCTGGTGTAGCAGCGGGTGCTGCACCCCGAATCAATAGTACAAGCATGGATCAATCGTTTTCGATTGGCAATAGATTTTGGAATTAGCAGGGCAAAGAAGCATTACAGTATCATGGGAAAAGAACTCTTAAAGTTAGCGTGCCCCGTGTGTCACTTATTATCCTGTTGGAATATAGATGAAGGCAAGCTCTGTAGGCATGAGAAAACCACCAGTACCAACAACTGAGAGATGTGGCGCTGAATGTTCAGTGTACTTAACGGATGCAAAAAAGGAATTTAATACTACTCTAAGTTATGATACCGGCTGCAGCAGGTGTATGGTTATGGATAACATACTAATGTAGCAATCTCTCAGCTCGTTGTTTCCAGACTCGACTCCGCGCATCGTAGTGATTCAGGCTCCCGTTACTCAATAGGTTCACACCATTTCCCATTAAGATTAGCAAAATGAAGCATAATTTGCCGTGGGCAGTGATTGGGAGCGTGACCACACATGCTTCCTTACTGGGTTGTTGGAACTCTGCTGATTAAGGACATGACCACGTTAATCTATGACGTCCGAAGTCCTTCAGCTGGTGTTGCGTGGATGTGGAGAAGAGGGTCCTTATCATGTGTGATCTCGTCCCCTGACTATGGTTCAAAATTACCAAGTACTTGGTGATAGAGGAGTTAATCCTAAGGTACAATCAGAGGCTCGCCTGCATCGTTGTGTATGTATGTTTCTGACAGAAGAGGGATTCATCAATAAAGGCTGCCTCGTTTCATTCCGTTTGTTTTTGTACCACTGGTAGCATAAGCACCTGTGGTTTGAGTCGAGGGTGGAGGAAGCAATGGACTACTTGAGATCATTCCATGTAGCCTGTAAACGATTTCGAATGGCACGAGTGGACATAGAATGATGGGTAACAGATTGAATCTGTTTTCTATAATTCATGATGTGGCTGAGCGATCCACCACTTCCATGCTCACAGTATCTGTTATCACGTACAACAAGGTGGGTGCGATCAGTTTCATTGGTGGAAATTTCCGACCGGCATCCATCTTTTACTGACCCACATCATAATTGCGTGGTTTCTTTCAACATGATCATTGACTTTTCTAAGAATAATAAGCCATATAGGCTCTATTCTACTTTGAACTCAGAAACTTTCCCGAAAGGTGTTCTGTGAGGCATAATTTAAAACTTATTTTACAGGATAAAAAGCGCACCAAAATACTCATCATATTTCCAATCGGCCACCTCTTTTCCTTTTGTATAATGCACTGATGGCGTACCTATGAACCGTGGTCAGACACTGACCTAAAAAAGCTTTTTAATTGATCCCCAATTGATAAGCAACCATTTGTTTGCTTACGCTGGTTAATTTAGGTTTTCTATTTTGTATAGATATTTTACATTCTATTTGTATTTTTTCAAGGATTGGATTGGCAGAAAAGCAATTTAAATGTTGCACATAACCTTCAATTTGATCATTATAGTTCTAAAGTTACGCAAATGATGACAAATAAGTTTGTAGTATTTGAAATAAAACAAAATTTTTACAAAATATCAAGTAATAATGTTACACACTTCGTACGTGAATAAAAAAACCTGTAAGCCAAAGCAAATAATCAATTTAAAACACTTTCTTGAGAAGTGCTGCCTTTTTGTAAGTTTATGTTCAGTTATATTTATAGAAAGAGAGACATCCTCAGGACTGGTATTGTCCCCTCTCTTTTCCCTATGTGAGACACCATTGAGTATTACGGACACATGTCTGTAATTCTCAATATTTATACTAAAGCTAAAATTGATAAAATGAATAACGTACCAGTTCTCATAACAACACGAACATGGAACTAAGAATTCTTAGAAGCAAAATTTCGTTATTTCCTTTCTTGCGAACAGCTAGGTGAGAACTGCGCACACTGCTGTATTTTTAAGGTTCGTTACCTTGCCCACGAACGAATCTAAAAAAAAGCTATATCTCTTTACCAATCCCTCTTCTCATATATTTTGTAATTTTTGACTCGCAATTTAAGGAACACCTGTACCATTTAGTACAGTGCTGAACTTAGTGGCATCCATTTCAAAATAAAGGTAATATGTATTGATATGTATCTATATTAGGTGAGTTAATAAAAAAAATTCTCAAATTATGGTATTCTAAATATAATTTTTTTTTAAAAATTGTAGTGTCCTCCAATATGTCGGTTATTAAAAAATTAAAAAGTGATGCAAGCTCTAGGCCATATAAAGCTGAATGGTTTGATAAAGATAGTATGATTAAAAGGAATAAAATGGTTATATGTTTAATTTGTAATGAAAAAGAGACTCCACGTGCATAAAATTTGAAGGGACATTTTGAAATGCTTCATTCTAATTTTGGCATGTCAGCAGTCTTTTTCTTTCTCACAATGAAAAAAAAAATTTTTTCTCAAAACAGTATTTTAAAAGTTTTTTGGTTCCAAAAATAACAATACAGCTGCTAATTTCCAAGCTGCCCATTGCATGGGTCGCCACAGGAAATCTTTTTCTGTACGAGAATTTGAAAAAAAAATGTTTATATAATATAGTCCTACATTGTTTTCTGATTTAAAAGAAATTGATTATATATGAAACATATAAATGAGTTATCTATAAGTTAAAATATAATCAAAGATTAATAATTAAAAAAAGTTATTTTTTTCGGAAACCTCTAACGACTTGAATGAAGCAGAAATGCAATCGATTGTCTTAGATCAGAAAAATGATAACAATGTTTATGCCCAATTAACATTTTTACTACCTATGAGTTCGGAAATATACTGCTGGTCACCGTAAATATAGCACCATGAAGGAAGCAGGCGAATAACATGAAATTTACTACATGCATTAGCGGATGTGAGGTATTCAAATGATTAGAATTTTAGCGCAGACACACATCACGTTACCCTGTGGCGCCACTTCAAAGTGTTATTTAAGGCCAAGAGATTTGGACAATTTAAAGTTTGGTTGTGTTTTTCTTCTGATTTTTTCCAAAAAAAAGATCAATTATGTCACGTAGAAAACAGCGATAATTTTTGATCAAATATCGGAGTTCAACAAAAAGGACAGTGGCATACCGAGATTGTGGTCTATCTTTCAGCGAAATGACTAGTCGGGTTGGGCGAAACTAATCAACTGCAATGCGGATATGAGATCGCTGAATGCAAGAGGGTACGACGGACCAACGTGTTCGATTGCATCTACCTCAGTGAACCACTTTATGTGATGGCAGGTAAATTGTGCGCATGGCAGTAATGGATCGTTCAGTCACATCACAAACCATAGTACAGCATATTCAGTCTGTAACGCACCATCCAGTGTCTGCGCGTACTATTCGACGCCGTTTACAGTAGAGTGGTCTGTACGCAAGGCATCCATTTATTAATCTACCTTTGACGCAGAATCACAGATGTGTCCGCCACCATTGATGTGATGAAAAGAGTATGTGGACGGCCGAAGGGAATGAAACTGTTTTTACTGATGAATCTCGTTTCTGTCTGCAACACCACGGTAGTCGCATTCAAATCTAGAGATATCGGGGAGAGAGGATGCTGAACAGCTACGTTATGCACCGCCACACTTGTCCTACACCGGTTATTATGGTATGGGGTGGTATTGGATATCACTCTCGCACTACTCTAGTACGCATTGCCGGTACTTTAAGCAGTCATCACTACGTCTCCGAAGTGTTGGAGCCAGTTGTCTTTCCTTACCTTCAGGGCTTGCCCGCAGATATATTTCAACAGGATAATTCATAGCCATAAGTGGCACGCACTGTCCAAGGGTTCCTCAAAAATCGCCAGATTGGATTGCTTCCATGGCCAGATTTCTCTCCTGATCTTTCACCGATAGAAAACATCTGGTATCTGGTTGCTCAACGATTGACCCAGATTACATCCCAATTGCTACACCAGACCATCTATGGCAACGTGAGAAATCTGCTTGGTCTGCTGTACCCCAAGAACACATCCAAAGTCTCTTTGAATCAATGCCGAGGCGTGTGGTAGCTGTGATCTCCAACAGTAGTGGCTATTTGGTATTGATTATACAGGAACCACACTTCACAAAAGCCTATGAATTTAAAATTGATATTTGGTCAACACATGTTATCTACAAAATAAATTTTGTTGTGATATCTCTTGTCTTTCTTTGTTGCAATTTGAGTGGCCAGAAGTGTATAATGAAAGAAGAGTTAATAAAACAAACAAAGTTGTAAGGGAAGTGTAATGGTTTTAATATTTTTAAAGAGTTTGATATTGAATTTAAAGAAATAGATATTGACATTGACATAAAATATATTCTGTAAAAACAGGTGGTGCACCAAGTATGATGAGGAGAAACACTGAATTTATTCAGTATCTTAGGCAAAATATTTCACATTTTCTGATTAAATTTCATTGCATGATATTGCAGCAAGTCTTATGAGCGAAGTAGGTTAAAAATTTTTTTCAAGTATAATATCAGTTGGAATATAAAAATAATCAACTTTATAAATGCACGAGTTCTTAATAAATTTTACTCTTTCCTTAGAACTTTATTTTTCTTTTATTACTCTTAGAAGAAACTGAATGCCTATACTTTGACAAACAATAACATACAATGGTCTATTTTCGGTCAAGATCTTAATCACTTTCTAACGTTATTAGAAGAAATCAAACTCTTTTTCATAGAAAAAAAGCAATAGTTTTGTTGAGTTATTCCATAAACATTGGTTAAATAATTTAATATTTTTATACTATCTCACTCAGCCTTTTAATAAACTGAATAAAAACCTTCAAGGGCATGAATAAATGGTCTTAATGATGTTTGAAAATATTAAAATATTTATGAAGAAACATGACTTTAAGGATTTGGAAATGAAAAAAGGATGAAATATTTTTCTCAATTAAAAAACAAATATTTTCAAAAACACAATAGTTTTTGCAAATTAGGTTGACATTCAAGAAAATGTGATTCAAAATATTGGATGATTATGCTGGAAATAAAACAAGTTTTTTTTTGAGGGGAGATTCAATTTAACAATTTGGAAAATACATTTCACTTTACTTTATGTCCATAAAAAGCAGAATTTGAAATAATGGAGTTAACCGAATTTATGGGGCTAGGTATTGATAAGTTAAAAATGGATTTAGTTTAATTTCAAAGCAATGTAGTATGGAAAACAAGATTCGAAGGTTTGATTTCCGAAGTTCAATGAAAACTGTGTGTAAGTAGAGCCGATAATATTGATATCACAATAAAAAATTGGAAATATTATATTAAAAGTATGGCATTCTTTATTAAATAATTATATATTAATTAATAAAACTAATTAAAGTTTTTCTGACCATGTTTGGATCCACATATTCTAGGAGTTGTGTCCTAATTTATAGAAGAGTTTCTTTTGAAAACACTGACATAAAAATATACCAGCAAAAAGAGTGAAATTCTGATTACAATTGATGATAATTTTACGGAATAATGTAGTTCCGATTTTAATCATTTGCTCACAAAAAACTAAAAATAAGAAAACAAGCAATCGACTTCAAAATTGCTTCCATTTGTAGCTTAATATAATGATATGTTTTTAGCTTTATTAATACATGTTCTTCAGAATAGAATTTGATGAATTATAATTTGAAATACACTACTGGACATTAAAATTGCTACATTAAGAAGGCGACATGCTACATACGTGAAATTTATACGAAAGGAAGAAGGTGCTGTGATATGCAAATGATTAGCTTTTCAGCGCATTCAGACAAAGCAGGCGCCAGTAGCAACACCTACATTGTGTTTAAATGAGGAAATTGTTCAGCCGGTTCCTCATACACAGATTGCATTTGAACGTTGTTGCCTGGTGAAAAGTTGTTGTGAAGCCTCGTGTAAGAAGGAGAAATGCGTACCAGCACGTTTCTGACTTTGATAAAAGTCGAATTGTAGCGTACCTATCAAGGGTTTTTACTTTGATGATCACTACGAACTAGCATTGAATAAAAATGTGTGGGAATGTTTATCTCTACAGTGTTTTTCACGTCAATTATAGTGATCTGGATTCTGAAAAGACAAAATATTTTTTTAGATTAGATTATTTCAAAACATTTTATGTGAATTAATTGTTTACTGGGGTTAATTTTGGACACACACACACACACACACACACACACACACACACACACACACACACACACACACACACACACACACACACACACACACACACACACACACACACACACACACACACACACACACACACACACACACACACACACTTCTATGTTTCGATTGAAGGCATTCATCTACAATGTTTGCACATTGAGGATGGGCGTTGTCATTTATGAGCAGAAATTTTGCACCCATGGCGCCCCTAAACAAGCGTATAGTTTATTCCAGAATGACATCTCTATGGATGTTGCCTGTCCCGGTTACATTCTGAACATGCAGGTTAGTTCTGGAACCTAGAAAAATTCCTGCCCAAACGAGCAATCCTGCAATACCGTAACGATGTCGTTGAATGGTGGTAACGGGCCTCTCCATATGAAAGTCTGGCGAGAATCAGACTGAAAGCTGAACCTGGACTCGTCGGAAAACATCACACAAGACCACTGTTGTGGTTTCCACAATGCATGCTCTTTACTCCAAGCTAACCACAGGTAACGGGCGGTTGCGGTAAGTGGAACACATCTAACATTCGACGAGCATACAGACCTATGTGCCCTAAGCGTTTGTATACGGTCTCATTTGAAACTGTCGTACCGGTAGATGAAAAGAACTGTCGAGACGGGTCTGATGCTGTGCTCCATTTTTTTTTCTTTTGGCAATAACTGCCAAATACCGGTCCTCATTCGGCGCTGTAACTCGAGGGCGACCTGTGCTGTAACGTCTACTCATCTTATGATCATCTTGGAACCATTGTCAAAGCCTGAAGATGACACTCCGGGTGATTTCAATTCCTCATATATTTCCAGATAGGTACGTGCACATTCCAGACAGCTTATAATTCTACCATGTAAAACAGCATTCAAATGCTTCCTTTGTACCATAAGTATGCAGTTATTGCATTGAAAGGCTTTTAAAGCGCTTGCGAATAATCTTACTTCTTTGGAACCATCCCTTATATACCCCTCTTTTACCCTTTCTTCATTTTGATGTACTATCAGTGCCATTTGGTGGTCTCTTATAATTTGCATATTGTTTTTCAAGATGTGTGGGATAATTCTACATGTAAAATTTTTATTTTAGAGTTCAATTTATGTGTGATTCTGAATTATCCTTAATTTATGGACATGAGTGTATTTCATTTTGTCAATTATAAAATTTATTCAAAAGATACTCTTCTAGAAGGTGAATGCAAGGAAAAGAACATTCTTCGAAAATGTTTTTTTTTGGAATTCACATTCTTCAAGAAATTTCCGATATGTATTAATGATAATACACGAGAGAAATTGTTAAACTCAGCATTTTAGAGTATTCAAGATTTGTTTGAATAGTTTTGATTATAAAAAGTAACCCAAGAAATAAAATCATTCCTGAAAAACCATGTAATGTTTTATTGCGCCATTGAAAAGTTTTGGTTTCTTAATGTCTATGCTAGAAATTTAAAGTTATACAACTTTTTTACAAGATAAAGATGAGATTTGATTTGCGTACATTTGTTGTACCTTCGGGAATTCGTGGTATTTCTTAGTGCACAGAGATATTTTTATTTTCCCAAATAAAAAAAAATGAGAAATCATTGATTTTGGATATATATCTACAAATTTTCCTTGATGTAATTTTTTTCATTTTAATATTCATTAATTCTTTCCAAAAGGATTAATTAAAGGATATATTTAAACAAGTGACTGTTAAACTAATAAGTAACTGTTTTATATAATGATAGGTTAACAATTATGTTACTGTTCTTACATATAAGTTTAAAGTTTTTCTTATGTAAATTTTTTATTCCCCGATTAAATGTTAGATTTTTTTTATTTTACTTACATCAAAGAATAAAAAAACAAAAGCAACATAAACTAATCTTTTTCTAAAGTTCACGCATATGTTAACATTAATTAGATAAAAAATTTCTTTCTCGGACATCAGTTTTATTAAAAAAGACTTGCCATTTTCTTGTTTCTTTTATAGAGAGGTTTTTATAATATTACGATACATAATTACTATTTGTACTGCACATGAATAAATTCTCTGATTTTGTGGTTAATTATTAAAAGTAAAATGTTTTGTGGAAATCATATTAGATTTAAAAATCTTAATCTTTTGATAGTTGTTCAAAATTACAAAATTTTACAGAAGTACTTGAAATTTATTTAGAGAGGAAAAATATTCATTTTCTTAAAGTGGGGCTACCAATTCATGCAGATATTCAATGGTACATATAAAGTGATCTTTGAACATCGTCTTGGTGTATGGTTGAGACTTTTCATTTTTAAGCCAAGTAAGCGCAGCAAATTTCTGTGAAAATTTTCTCTCATTGTGTTGTAAATAATCTTAAAAAATATGCTGCTTAAAACAGCGTTTATAATAGTTTGTCATGAATAATGAGAGAAGCAAGATTGGGATAGAAAAACAATCAAACAGAATGTTGTAATATAATCATTTAAGTGTGGTTTAGTAATTTAAACGTAACTTCTGGTAAATATGTTGTTATGAAATGAAATATGTTCTACCTTGAAAATTCAGGGTACTCATGTATTAAAACGCTATATTTTGGCTAGTTTTGTCGTAATGCTTTTTGCATGGATATATATATATATATATATATATATATATATATATATATATATATATATATATATATATATATATTCAACAACTATAAAAAATGATAAATTTGGCCTTGAGCAAAACTAGGTTATTGATGAATTAAAGCACTATCATTTGGTGATTTTTGTCAAGTGAAAGACAAAACTAATTATCTTTTTGGTAGTTATAAGCTATAATAAACTCCTTCTTAAAAATATTAAGATTTTTTATGTTAAATCTTAAACACTAATTATTTTCGTCTTCTTTTGTTGATTTGTTTTGTTTTTGCGCGCAGACAAAGATATATATTTTTTCTACAATTATGAGTAATATATATATACATACATGCATATATATATACAGGGGTTGGGCAAAAATATGGAAACACCTCGTGAAATGCATGTTTAGAAAGAAAGATTTATTTCAATGAAATATGTAGGTGGCGCTGGCGTTTTCGCCTACTGACGCCATCTATACAACTTCGTAAATGCGCTGTACAGTTCAATCGTTGTTGGAGCACTGTTATATGAGGTTGGCATTGCATTATTTCAGAGTTAGCAGACTACGAAAGAGGGAGAATTTTTGGAGCGCATATAATAGGTGTTTTCGTAAGCAAGGTACCCGCGGTGTTTAGTGTTTCAAGAGGTACTGTATCGAATATTTATTCGGCATATTTGAAATGCGGAAAAATTTCATCCGCTAAATCACAGCGCGGACGAAAGTATGTGCTGAGCGATCGAGAGAGGCTATCATTAAGGAGGATTACCACGAAAAATAAGAAGACTACAGCTGCAAAAATTACTGCTGAAATGAATGTCATGTTACCAAACCCTGTGAGTACTAAAACAATACGAAAGAAGCTTCATAAACAAGGAATTGCTGGCCTTGCTGCAATTGAAAACCATTCATCTGAGATGATAATGCCCATAACAGAAAAAATAGTGTTTAATTCATAAAGCCTGGACTATAGAGCATTGGAAGAGAGTAATATGGTCTGATGAGTCTTCTTTCATTTTGTTTCCCACTTCTGGCCGAGTTTATGTCTAGAGAACACCATCTGAAGTATATAATACAGACTGCTTGTTGCCAAGATTGAAACATGGTGGGGATTCTGTGATGGTTTGGGTAGCCATATCGTAATTCTCTGCTGGCCCCATGGTAACTCTGTCAGAGCAGATTACTGCCAAGACTTATGTGAACATTTTGGCCGATCAAATCCATCTCATGGTACAAACTTTGTTCCTCAATGGTCATTGTGTCTTCCAAGACCTCAAAGCCCCTGTTCTCACAGCTCACATAGTCCAGGACTACTTTTCTGAGTACTAAGATGATTTGTCGCATCTCCACTGGCCACCACAGTCACCAGACCTGAATATTATCGAAGCTTTGTGGTCTACATTGCAGCGGAAAGTGCGTCCGCCAACATCGTTGTCTGAGCTTGCCACCGTTCTGCAGAAAGAATGATACAATATTCCCTTGACAAACATACATGAACTATATTTAGCCATTCCGAGAAGACTGCAAGCTGTTTTGAATGTCAACGGGTTTCCTACACCACTTTAGGCAAGGAAACGTGTTTTTTTAAAGATGTTTCTATATTTTTAACCAACCGCTGTATATATATATATATACATAAAAATTTGGTCTTAAAAATTAATTTACTTATGTAATAAAACACCTCTATTTGGCTACTTTTATCACACTTTGCTTTAAGCATAAACATATTTTTCTAGTAGTTATAAATTCATCCCTTAAAAAAATTAGGTTATTTTCTATTTAAACTTTATCACTTTGATCTGCTTGTCATTTTGCTGGATATACATACGTATCTATTCTACAAATACAACTTATGAGAAATTTACATTTAAAAAATTGAATCACATATGGAAGGAATCTTCATTTGGCTATATACTTTGAAGTTAAACCTCTCCATGAATAAAACCAGCAATAGATAGTGACAGATACTGCTGATTCGTGTGCATAGAAATAATTTCTGTGGTGACCCACATTATAGTTTGTCGTCAACTGCGTCACTGTCTTTCACTGATTGTATTTCAAAAAGCGAATAGCCTCTGACTTCATGCATCGTTAAAGATGTGGTGACATCCATCTTCGTGATGCTTGCTTCTCATCCCAATGGCATTCATCTACTTAGCATAAGTACTAATAACGATTGTTCGTATGCAATTTGAATCTGGACTAGTTTGTTTGTAATGGTTCGAATTCAATTTAAACAAAAAACCTGGTTGAAATAATTTTCCTATGTAAAATGATATAGAAGGACAACTAATCAGAGCAACCTTTCACCTGTTTTGTGGTAAAAATCATAATGGCCATTAGAGTTCAATAAAAGTAATCGTCATAACCACAGATTTCGATAGCTACGAGTTTTTGTATGTTGTCCGTAGACTTGAGTTTGATAACTTTGGTAGAGTACTTTTAAAATACTATAAAGAAAACTTTGAATCTCTATATATCCAGGCCTTAAAATATATGCAGATGGTTATAAAAAAATTAAACACCTCTAATGAACAGCATTCATCGAATAAACGTGTCAACGGAGCTACGAAATTTTGTACATAGGCTATACATGAAATGCGTTTATGGAATTTCGAGATAAAATTTCAGTTACAAAGTATCCATCAGAGGACACTTTTTAGGGGAAAACGAAATCTAATCCTATGATTGATCGAAACGGAATACAGAAACAATATTAAGAAGCCTGAACAAGAATTCTGAGTAATAAAGTGTAAAGCCGGGAAATCTGTCAGTTGTAGGTAAAAATGCCGAGATTTGCATGCTTGGGAAAAAGAGGTAGCTTTATGCAAAATAGGTTAGGGAATAAATTGTTTGCAGATATTGTCATCTTTAAGTTGATGTTTCTGGCTGTACTAATGACGATAACTTTAATTGAACGTACGTTATTGGTGAAAATGTTTTACGAAAACAAGGGAAATGCTCCTGCTGCAGTTCGTGTAAGAACTGCAGCGGAAGGTGTAGAAATAATTTACCGCATAAACTAATGCTTATTAAAGATATTCGGGTCCCGGTAAAGAGATTTGAAGAGGTGGGAAAATTAGGAATTCAACCTGGAAGAAGCCGTAAAATTGTCATATTAGTACTTGTTAATGCTATCAAGATAGTTGCTCACATAATCACATAGATCCGAGTTTGGGGGCAGTTCCTAAACTGACACTCTATTCTTAATCACTATCTAAGTACTCAGAAACATAATGCACTACATCCTATACAAGATACGCCATACCCAGGAGCGCTGCTTGTTAGGGATAAAGCACAACGTCTGCTATTTACTGTCAGTTTTCTCAACAAAATGATTGTTGATTTGTCATTGCATTGGAATATTTTGTGGAGAGATGAGTCTCATTTCTACCTTTTCGGGAGAGTCAACTCACAAAATTGACCACGGAAAATTCATGGATCAACATTGAAACTCTCCTACAGTCTGCAAAAGTCTGCATGCTGGAATCTTATGTGGATTCACGGAGAAATTCATTTTTGGACCATTATTCCTTGAGAAAATTGGTTAACGTTGACGTGTCATATGTTCCGTTACGGACCATTGGCACTATGACATTTTTTGGGCATAGCTGAATGGGTCCTTACATTAATCATTTACTTGAAGAATAGCCAGCCTCCCCGTATCAATGAGTCCGTAACTGTTCTATTGATCCAACACGTCACAGTAGAGAATGCTATTAGTTACTATTTTCCTAAGCAATGGCCATCACGCTCACCGAATCTAACACTATGCTATTTCTGGTTATATGGATTTTAAAGTCTAAAGTCGCGTCTATAGAGTAGAGCTGTTGCATAACATAGAGGTGTTGCGACGTTGAATGACTTAAAGAACTCTATATCACTTAATGCGTTAAATCTCATAACTGATCAGTTACGAACTGCTGTTGAACACGCTGTCCATCGACTATAAATTTTGCAAGGGAATGAGGTGGCCACGTAGAGTACCTTTCTCTGTATCGTCCTGGACACGATTAACAGCTGCTCTCTCTACTTGTGCAGTTTATTCCTAATAATTTCTTATTTCTACCAACTGTACTGTTTTTGTTTCTCCCTTATATTTACTTAATGTGGTTCAATGACAAATGAACTGAAACTAGTCAATAAATGTTAATATTGTTTCTATATTCTGTTTTGGGTCATTCATTGCGTTACATTCCATGTTTTTCCCGGAAAGGCACTCTCTGGTAGAAATTTCGGAATTAAATTTTTTTTAAGAAATCCAATGAGCTAATCCCGAGTATCGTTAATACAAAAAATCTTCTTGAATTCCGTTCATTAGTCTGCTGACCAGGATACCGTTTTTTGGGGAAGCTTAATTACAACTACCTTGTCTATAAAGATTTGACAAGTAATTAACCAGTCTTAATGTTGAAATTTATGGTGAATTTAGTTACATTTGAGAAGATCAAGCTAAATAAATAACTTTATCTTTGTATGTCAAAAAATATGATATTACAATAAAATCACTTTCATAAAAGCAATATTGATAATTACTCCACCAATGCGTTAAAGATATTTTGATAACCCAATGTATGTTTTTTTACACGTCATCAACATGCTATCTTCAGTCATCACAAAAGCAAAAGGAATAGATAAATTTCTAAGCACTAAATTCGAGAGTTTTCTCTGTAAATAGCGGGAATATTTCACACATTCTTTGGTGCTTCACAATGGCTTGGTGACTAAGATCAATGTTTAATTTAAATATATTTGAACTTAGAGCTTAAAATATTTGGCGAAATACCATTCAATCATGAATAATTCAATAGTGACAAAACTCATAGATGAAAATTTTTTAATATTAATCCTATTTCTTTAGAAGTATTATATGTTCATTGGGAGGAAATATTTTATTTCAGGAATTGAATTTTAATTTAAGAGTGCAAGGAATTCCTAATAATATATTATTTAATAATAAAATTATTAGAATTTTTGGGAAAATAACTGTCTGTAAAAATTTAATTTTATTTATTTTTTTCCAAAGTGGTTAATTCTTGGAATTTATGAATCAATTCATGATAATGCTAAATTTTGTGAATTATTCATTTAAACGATGAATAATTCGTGGTGCTACATTTATATATATATATATATATATATATATATATATATATATATATATATATATATATAACAGAGGACTGATGTAAAAGATTAGAATCTCAATAAATTTTGAAAGAAAATTCGGTGATAAAGGAAAAATAAAACAACGAAAATTGTGATTTTAAATTGTCTGTCAGTTTGACATATTTCTTAGAATATTACACTTTGTTAAGTCATATATTATGAAATAATAACAATTTATGAATAAAACAAATTGTGTTAATAAAGAAAATAAGTTCAGCAATATATTTTTTAAGATATCAATTTGTATGTTGTGTATTGGAGTAAAAATAATAATAAACTGCCTACCAATATAATCCATATTCATTAATGCCGTTTCTTAGAAATGCACAAAGGTTTATGTATAATAGTTTTATCATCAAATTGAATAAATGTAAAAAATGGATATATATATATATTTATAATATACATATATATAATATATATATATAATATATATATATATATATATATATATATATATATATATATATATATATATATATATATATATATATATATATATTAGATGTTACCTTTTAAATTAAGAAGTTTTTGTATTTTATAAGAATTAAAAGTTCGACATAAGAACAAGTTAGCTTTTCTACTGTTATTTTTTTCGCACTAGAACCAATTGAACCATATTTCTGCAAAATAGCAAATTTCTTCAAGCATATATGCAAGAAGTAAAGCCTAAAATAAAATATCAGTACAATTATGCTTCCAAATCAGTTATTTTCAATAAAAATAAAATTTCTGTGGAATATTTCCTATTACATATTTTTAATTCGTTTATTTCTTTTAAATTTAAGAAAGATGTGTGAGTAATATTTTTCTTAATTTTAAAGAAAATAAACTAATATAAAGCATATAATAAAAGGAGGATACTAAAATTTTTATAGTATATTAAACATTCTTCAGAAGAAACAATACCATAAATATTGTAGATCATATAAATATCTATATTTACATTTCTGATTTAGCAAAGGTAAATAGCAAAAAATATGCCAAGTATTTTCAAATAATAAGTCAATGTTTTTTAAAAAATAAAGAGTCCAATTCGATTGTAGAAAGTGTTGGAGTGATCAGTGGATGTTACAATTCTGCATTTCACATGTGTATTTTTAGGGCGAATATTCCAAAATTTTCGGGGTTTTCTTACTTGCAAAACATGAATTTGGCCCAGTATCTCAAAACAGATGACATGGACTGCAGTATAGAGGTATTTTCCAGTACTTCGCATAGGAATTTCTTTGCTGTTTTGTTATCCTTTGCAAGATGGTTACATAACCAAATACTATAACTAATGAATTTATAAGCAGACATGTGTATAAAATATGGTCATTAATTACCATTATAACCCTTTAGAATGTAATATGTTAGAAGAAGCGTTGTAATATTTGTTGATTTTATGCAGTAGAAACTACAACTTTGATTTCTGCATAAAAGTATATTTAACTTCAAATTTTGCTTTTAGGTGATATTTTTAGTACTGTTTAAACCAAATATAACAGTACCAAATATACAATGATATATGAATAAATAAAAATGTGAAATAACATAGTATGCATTTTTTATAGTGAAAATATTTTTCAGAGGTGACATTAACTTTGCAACTGTTTCATTATTAATTTTATGATTACCCCTACTATATTTCAGATCCTTACCAAAGAAATTCGTTGGGAACACTTTTTTTTTTAAAGTGAAATAACTTTATTTTAAGTATAGATCTATAAATTCTCACAGGTATAAATGTAAGGAGGAAATTTATCAAATAAGTCTACATTTTGAGTTTTATAGGAAAGAGCGGTAGATTATATTCCTTTGTCACAAGATATTTTAAAAGAGCATTCTTTTCAAGTTCCTTTTTTGTAAATCTTCTATTGACATCACTGTGAAAAAAAAATATCTCTCTGAGTGAAATAAGTACCCTGACGATGCGAGTTCTATAAAAGATATAATAAACATAAATAAAAAGAAGAACTCTGGTATTTTCAATTCGCAGAAAAGGCCAAGAGCCTCTTTTTATGCTTTGTCTGCCCCCAAAACTGCAATCGAACAAATATACTCACTCAAGCATTTCGCGAAATAAGTCTTTCACTTTCCGACTAAAAAAAAATGTTTTTTGCATAAAAATTTGTACTTTTTTTTTCATTTTTCGTTCAAGATTATCATTATTTTTTTTTCCCTTCATGTAGGAGGAAATATCGCGTGGTAAGCCAAAATGTAGGAAGTTTGGCACGAAAAGATTGAAGAGGAAAATTTCAAATCCGCGTTATTATTTTTCGTTATGTCGGTCTATTTGAAATGCAACCTTTCATGGGCAGAGAAAAAAGATAAATACCAAATGGTGAAGAAAATGTGGACAAGCAGGTATATGTTTGTTGTGGTACTGTGTTAAAAAAAGATGTTTGTGAGGTCTGAAAGTAAAATTTAATACTTTTGAATTCGAAACATTTTGGTTTATTTCAAAAGCAACACGCTTTAGGTTGATTATTAATATTTGAGTTCAGTAATTGATATTGAGAATTCTACTTTGTTAAAATGATACTATACAAACTTATTTTATATAATGATATGTAAAATTATATTCATTCCCAAAAATGTTTGTATATTTTTTGATACATAACATGACATCTACAGTTCCCAAAAAACTTAATCATATCCATGGAATTATGTACTTATTTTATAACCATATTGCATTTAATTTCCTCCCCCTTCAGATCAATGCCAAAATTGAGGGAATGGATCCTCTGGTGGTGCCATCTATTGGAGGATTTAAAGAGAAAAATCATACTTTCACCTTTGTGGTGCTCTGCGTAAACGAAAAACGCACGCTATTGACTGGAATTCGCATAGCCAAGGCATCGCGAGCTTGGCATGTCCAAGTGTCATTACTAGCAACAACAACAACGTTTATAAGATTGCTTTTCTGATGAAGAAATTCTTCCACACCATAAAAACACATCGTAGTTTTGAATCATGGTGTAGTGACAGGATCGACACCTGGGAAGGTACTTTCTTCTCAAAGTTCTCAATGTCATCCTTGAAAAAAATTATGTTTAGCGTAATTATAAGACCTTACAAAAATTTTGATAGAAAAGGTTTTTTTTAGCACATATGATTTTTGCTGAATCATGTATTGTACTTACTACCCTCAGAACACGAGAAAAATTTCTTACCAGTCTTCCATATCATAACAGAATGGCTTGGCTTATAATATATTTAATATTGCTAAAATTAAATAATTTTAAGGTATGCGAGATCTGGGTCAATTCTCAAAATTTGCATTTAGCAATTCTTAAGAGAAAATGCTAATTTGGTTTCATTAAAATTTTTGCTTCAAGAAAATTTTGAGTGAATTATATATTTTTAAAAATCAATCATTCTACATTAAAAATTTGTTTACTCAAATGATAGTTTTATTATGAATAATTTTATTTAATTGATGCTAGGTATTTTAGATACTGTTAGTGTAATTGAAAGAAATTCATATAAAAAGATGAATCTTAATATGAATTCTAAAAAAATGTAAACTAATAATATTCATAACTGACATAATAATTTTTTGAATACCTTAGCTGGAAAAATTTATTTTTTAAAAAGAGAAAAAGGTTTATTATATATTATTATATATTATTTTCTGAGAGAGAGAGAGAGAGAGAGAGAGAGAGAGAGAGAGAGAGAGAGAGAGAGAAACGCTTTACGTACATTCATTTTATCAATAAAAAGAATAAAAAATTATTTCAGTAATAAAGTATTATATAGAAATATATTGTACTAAAAATATATTCAAAGCTCGATTATAATGCAATAAATTAACAAAATTATTAAAAATGTTTCTTTATTTATTAATTTAAATGCTCAAATGCGGTACATGTTTACATGCATTCTAAATAACTCAACTATTCTTATAGCTCTTCTTTACTTTGATCATATATATATCCATTGGCTCAAAAGTTCATGGGTTTGATTCCAACCACAAGAATTTTTATTTATTCATTACATGTAGGAATAGTTTGATTTTTTGAGTACTATTTTAAAAATTTTTACAATTTTGAAAGTTTTTTAGAATGAATTTATAAAAGTTTTCTGATTTAATCTTTAAAAATTCGCTTGGAATATATCTAAAATAAAATATTTTTTCTTCTATTATTTATAAGAGATTTTTAAATGGATCAAAAATATAACATTGCATGTTTTTATTTACTATTGTTTCAAAAATTTAACTTTTAAATGGTTCTATAAAAAGTATTGGATATTGTTGATTTTTCATTTTACACTACTTAGAAAATTAATTCTTGAAATGAGTCATAAAAATAGAATATAATTTTATATTATTCTAATAACTTATTTTTTAAAAAAAGAATAAATTTTAATGGGTTTTCTTAAGTAGAGTATTTTTTTTACATACCCTTTCCAAATACTTTAAAAACTCTTGAATGGATAAAAAAGTTATATTTTTACATATTTTACTTTTCCATTACTTCAATTATTTAATTCTTAAAAAAAGCTTTAAAACAGAATACTTTTATCTTTCTTTTCGGAAAGTTAATTCTAAAATGTGAATGCATTGCCTTACGTGTGACTTAGCAAGACGAAATTTTTAGCTTTCCTGTATCTTCTAAAATGCAATTAAAAAGAGCAATGTTTCCAGCTGCTGTAAGTTTTCATCTCCAAATATTATTTCAAAACATGAATTCGTGATAAATTTATTCAAGAGACAAACATTTATAATTCCTAAAGTATCAAACAAAAAGCAATTTGATCACATATTATTTTAATGTTCATCTTTAGAAATAATTGCTTATGTTAAACTAAACTTAGTACAATGAATTAAGATAAATGTTTCGCAGATCAAGCGCTACTTAAGAAATATTAGCTTTGTTTGAACATTGCATATATAAAGATCAAAGAAAGTATTATAAAATTTGCATAATGCATCTTTCAAAATAAATTGCCAGGATTAAAACCAGAATATTCACTGCGTTAAATATATCTAAAGTTTAAAATAAAATACTTCCTTTAAAGGCTCGCATAATTAATGAACAAAAAGCATTTATTTTATGATTATTGACACTAATTTCAGTTTCCTTTATAGAAAACACTACAGGATTCAATTCGAATAAAAAGGTTGGCGTATATTATATTTGTTAGGATTAAACACAAATTTCATCTTAATGGAGTTTTATCACCAAAGAAGCGATAATTTTCTTAGGACCCTTTTTATTCCCTTTAAATTAAGAGAAATCCATTTAAATTAACAGCCCCCCATTTAAATTAAGAAATATTATAAATTATCCATAAATCTATTGTTCAAACTGTGTGTTTTTTTTTAATCATTCACTGACATTTTAAATTATTTTAGAAAAAAAAAATAAACGTTTTTTTACTTTAGTAAATTAAATGAGGTATAAAAATCATTAAAGATGTTTGTACTAAACGAAAGGATATCATGGATGATTTACTCCATAAGAGGCATCATAAATTGGTATTATTTATTTTTGATGACGGCCATTACATTTATTATGCTTCTGAAATTTCAAGGAGAATTATCTAACCAAAAAAAATCAAATAATAAAAATTAATTTATTTTATTCATTACGCTGTGATGATATTTTCGTCTCGAATGTCAATTTGAGACATGGTTTCAAGATAATTTTTAAGTATTACACGCAACTACTCTCTAAGCAGTCTGTTGAAACAAAAATAGACCAATAATTATTCAGTCAGTAGATTGTCAATTGAAATTATGGGGAATTGAATAATATAATGAATAAGTAATATATTTTAATAAAGAAAATTACATGTTTAATATAAACTTCATACACTGGCTTCATTTATTTACGGTTTTATAAAGAATATTTACGGATTAATACGGATTTATATATTACGCTAAAGTAAGTGATTTTGAAAAGTTATATTAAACTTTTTCTTTCCATCTATTAAATACATTCATATAACGACATTTGGTCACATGACAACATAAATGTTTCGATTTCAAGGGCTACTCATTTCTTAAAATATTAAACTTTACTATTGTATATCTAATTATTTTAGATTTTTATGCTTATTATTTCATTCTATTTGTAATTTTTTTTTTAATATTGTATATAATGTATTATGGATAAACACGATCATCAAGTTTTATAATTTCCGTTATATCTTTTTTAAAATAAAATTGTCTGATCTATTCCTTTTTTACTTGAAATTAAAAAAAAAAGACATTAGTAAATATTTAATTTTTTAAAAATCTTTTATAACAATTGTAAAATATTTTATTTCTGGCTATTGCTTTCACGCAGCAATTTTTCTCCTTATTTTTATGTGTAATACATATGATACAGGTATAATATATATCGCATATGTCGACGTGTAATACATACAAAGTATTATTTATGAACAATAAGTTGCATCCGGTAACTTATTGATGTCTCAGGTAACAATAAGTTACCTAAGGCAGCTCATAATGTATATATAAGTCGCCTCAAGTAACCTCAGCTCTGCCTGATTAAAAAATTCATATTGTCATTTCTATTCAAAGTGCTGTTGGAACACAGTAAAGAGGTCTTGATAACAAGCAATAACGTTTATTAGTCAATATTAATTAGCTATAAGGCTTACGGTCAAGAACTGCTTCTCGCAGTTCTAACACAAGCTCTTTTAAATGGTTAGAAAACATTCAGGAAGTATTCAAATAATACATAATTTTTCATATTTTAGACCTTTCTCGAATGTTTAAGAAAGCGAATATGAAAGGACGAAAAAACATTTTCATCTTCGTGCAGACTCGAACCGACTATCTTCCGGTTCAGAGACGTTGATTTTATCTACTGTGCCATGGCTCACGGTGAGTTTTCAATCCGAAACGCGGAAATATTTTGACTCCATTTAGCGAGTCTAGTATTCGAAGGTCGTTGTAAAACATTTTAGTATCCCACATGTGAATAGCTTTCTTTGAGGACGTTTCATAGGATGTATGCCGTATTCATGTGTCACAAGGGAGGAAACCAAGAAAACTTAGATGCATCCACCTCGACAGATTTGCACGCGTAAAACAGAAGCCCAGAATCCATATCCCTCTGTTCAACAATGATTATGATTGAACCCGGGATCTTATGCCTCAAACACCGATGTTCGATCACTAAGACACGGTGAGTTCAAGAAATCCACAATTCTCTAAATGAGTTGATTTTGAAGATTTTTCTAAGCAAAGTATCTAGAGGAATCTTGTCTCAGTTTCTGACTTTAGAAGGCCGACTGCTATGACCATTTAAAAAAGATGTCTAAGCATGTGGAAAAGATAAAACAATTATCAGGACCCTCATTGAAAAACTATTTTAACAATTTTATTTCGGAAACTAAACGATATGTAGCAAAAATATCAGTGAGAAAGTTGTAGAACAACAATTTAATAACAAAAGGTATCTTGAAAGTGCAAAGAAAAGAACATATACAGGTCATTGTTACATCTTATAAAATATATTTTTACTTTCAGCCTCTGTTCAAGTTGTGTTGAGACTGAAGAAATACAGATTTAGCGCTGACAATAAATTTATTTAGTAACAACGAATTACTTTTTTCCATTCAATTTCATGATATTACTAATTTAGAGTTCTTGCATAGGTTGACGTGAAGGTTTGTTTATTTTTCTGTACTTAAGGAATCATCTGATATTAAATCAATATTAACGTGTAATTTTTTAATTGAATTTTTATCCCCATATTCTTTTTAGTTTCCTTGATGGGACTATTAACTCCCGAAATTTTTTTACTAGGGGTGCTCCAAGTTATTTCTTCTTTTAGGGTATAGCTATTTTCCTATACTTTGATTCATTTTCTTATACCTATAGATACAGAAGTTTCGAAATTAAGAAAATAGGACTTTATTATACATCCTGTATATATGAATAGATGAATGAGGAATCATATTACACTCAAATTATTTATTATCACTTTTTATTTCAATTTGAATGTTGTTCTTAACAGTAAAAAATGCATAATAGATAGAAAGCACTGATTTACTATGCATTAAATAAACAGCAACAAATACTTTACTTAATTGTCTTGTGCGCATAAGCATTTTTTTTAACTTTATAAGTTGTTATTTTTTACGGTTTGCTAGTTTCTAACGGTATGGTATTTTTAGAATCAATTTAATATGTATCTTTTGTTAGTTATTGTTAAGTAATGGGTGTGAATATATCTTAGAAATTCACTCGTTTATGGTCTCTACACATATACTTTTAAAATCAGATAGCTGCTTATAATTGCTTTATATTTTTATGTAAAGGAGAATATTTCTCAAATATAAAATCTCTTCATTTAATGGGGGGAAACGAATGGATAATTTAAATTTTATTGAGTGCATATTCAAAGAAAAAGACAAAATCTTATGTATCTCTTATGCATTAAGAAATGAATTATGCATTAAGAAATGAATTATGCATTAAGAAATGAATTATGCATTAAGAAATGAATATTCCAACTCTCTTGTGGAGTTTTATATATTTTTGATTTATATTTATCTTGATATGAATATTTAAAATTGCATATTCATAAAATGTAAAACTTGATTATTCAATGACCAATATTTCCTTCGCAATTTGATCATGATAGTTGTTATTGTATTTATTTTTTAATTTTTTACTCATTGGCTTCTTAAAGTGTTAAACGCATTTTCACAGTTCTATCAAATGAAAATTATAATAAGAAAATATTTAAATTTCACCGTTAACTTTTAGGATGTACTTTTCTACGAACATCAACAAAATAAAGCGCTTTTTGGTTCTATATAAAAGAAAACAATGAATTTAAATGTTATTAATAATTAAATCTAATATTTATTCCGTAAAAATAGGATTACAAATGTTTGGAACACTAAGCCTAATTTCAAAGCTAGAAACAAATTTATTCTAAAATTCATTATGCCATCTATTAATGATATTCGTGTTATTAAATTGCACATCCTAAATGTATAACTTTAAGGAAAAACATCTTTTTGATTTTAAATTCTTAAAATGTCTATGTCTTTTTCTTTTTGAAATAAAGAAATGGTGATAAAACAATGAATTTATTAGAAATCTTCTTAATGAATTATTCAAACGAGATCTTAATTAAGTGACTTAACTAAATTATGAACAAACGAATCACCAGAAAGCATCTTGCATTAAACATGTTTTTATTTATAAATAAAGCATGCTTTTACTTCCTGTGCTATTTGTTTATTTAATGATTATTTCCATCGTAAATTGCTTGGTATTTAAAAATAATGAAGACTACATTGTTTTATTGTTAAAATCTATTGGTGCAAGAATAATTCGAACTAATTATAAAGTCAAATGTAGTAATTCATTTAGCAAAATTAAATCCCAATCGGTTGTTAATTTCTTTTTTCTTTAGATGATCTGAAATTTGCATTTGATTTCGGTCGCAAATTTAAATTTATGATCTTGATTCTTAAACTACCAAATTTGATAAATAAGGCGTAAAATTTATGTTTAAATTCTTGCATTACAAAGTACTAATATAAAAGAAAATTTTCATAAATTTTCATGAAATTTGTATTTCAACTTTTTGATTAAATCAACCTAGTTCATTTTATTGGGTTGTATTTGTTTTATTGAAAAATTATCATTACAATAGATCTTCCTCGTTGCTTTACATTAGAATGAATTAATAATGAATTCAGAGATGCCTCGAAAAAGCTATTAAACATTTTGAATCTAATGTTTTAAATGGGTAAATGGATAATATTTGCACAGCTGCTATATAATCCAGCATACCAAATTCTGAATTTTTTTGACAACAAAGCAATGTTAAGAAAATGACGTACTGTGATGTCTCACGATGACGTACATACTAGGTTTGCCAAAATAGAATTTCTCGCATATTTCTTATAGGCCTCCATCTTTATGTAATAAAAATCAGGTTTCCAGATAAATATAAAAATCTACCAAAAAACCACCCAAACTTAAAATTTGGCATACTAAAAGATACGGCCATTTGTGCCATACTATTAAAAATTTAACATTTTAGAATTTATATAATTATTTTGGCATTACAGTACAATGTATGTAGTTTGAAGATGGCTGGAATGTTTGGCGTAACATTCGGATAAGTTTTGCTTTAACGCAAATATGTCGAAAGGAATTAATTGAACATAGGATACTAAGAGATTATGGTAGCGATATAAAAAGTATATATGGCAATAAGAAAAATAATAGAATTGTAAGTGCTTTGCCGCGAACGTCAGTGTTTGTTGTAAGACCGAGCTATAAACTTACATCAGCCTTAAGGCTTCTACTAATTTACTAAAATAGTTTTAAGGCTGCTACTGTTGACTGTTTTAATGAAATTCTTCTTTTATGACTGGTACAAAAGTGATTCAGGATTTTTCATGTATTTTTGAATTAATTCTGAATATAAAATATATTCAACTACTGGCTGAGAATATTTATTTTAAATTATAAACTTGAATACATCATAAAGATACCAATATTTTACAAGATTAAACACACTTTTTCTTAAAAACAATAAGTTTCAATTAAATTGATTTCTGAAACTGTAATAACATAATTTATGTATATTATTGAAAATTTGGTGCTTTGTTTTTTTGTATTATATGCATCATTTTATTCCGTATTATTATTATAAAAAAGAAATGTTTCGGTGTTAATTTAATTTAATTATTTTCTCATCGTTTTGTCCAGAGAGAGAGAGAGACAGAGAGAGAGAGAGACAGAGAGAGAGAGAGACAGAGAGAGAGACAGAGAGAGAGAGAGAGAGACAGAGAGAGAGAGAGAGAGAGACAGAGAGAGAGAGAGACAGAGAGAGAGAGAGAGAGAGAGAGAGAGAGACAGAGAGAGAGACAGAGAGAGAGAGAGACAGAGAGAGAGACAGAGAGAGAGACAGAGAGAGAGAGACAGAGAGAGAGACAGAGAGAGAGAGACAGAGAGAGAGAGAGACAGAGAGAGAGACAGAGAGAGAGAGACAGAGAGAGAGAGAGAGAGAGAGAGAGAGAGAGAGAGAGAGAGAGAGAGATTTAGGTTCTTATTTAAATCGTAGTAGACTGTAATATTTATTATAATACCTAAGATTCCAATGATTACAGTGAAAACGTTTTATAAAAATTCATTAACTCCCAAATTTTTTAAAATAAAGTGCCGGTCATTATTCATGACAATGGACTCTTTTAGCTAATTTAAGAATATTTATAAGAACATTTCCCATAATGACCTTAACTATATTGATGATTATATTGAAAGAATTTTTAAGATAATGATCAAATTATATAATTTGTTAGAAAATATTAATTAAAAACCGGATATAGCCTCTGTTAAGTATCAGTTATAGTAGAAGATCACATTTTATCAATGGGCTCTACTATGAATGACATTAGAAGAATTTTTAAGAAAATGATAAGATAACAGATTTTTTTTAGATGAAGTACCTACCAATATTCGTGGTAATATATCTATTAGATAAAATATCTATACGAAAAGAGTAATTTATGTTGTAAAGCATTTGTTAAAAATCGTGATAAAGTATCTTTTAAATAAGGTATCGTATACTGACAGAAAATCTGAATTTTTAAATTGGCTCTATTATCGATAACAATATTGGAAGAATTAATATGAAAGTGATATAGAATAGCGCAATTCTTAGATGAAATTCTATTAATCCTCGTACTAATGTATCTAATTAATAAATAACTTGTTATTTATCATACTTCATTCGTTTGTTGGTTTTTTACTGTTGATTTTAACGGAAGAGTACAGTGAAAATAATTAGAACTAATTCCTTATAATGAAATCCATCACTTATTGTTTGTGATAGTAAATGCAATTTATAAAAAATCATTGTAAATTTTGAAAGTAACTGGATCAAGTTATTTGTAAAATCATTCATCATTGTTATAAATGGTTGTAGTCAAATCATCATAATCAACTTTTCTATTACTATCATGAAATATGCGAGACTAATGGCAAAATGTTTAAATCTAAATCATTTAGTAATTGCATTTACTACTTTTAACTGTAGAAAAAGTTTTTAAGAAGCTGTCACATTAGATAATCTATTACATTTCTGTCATTATTGACTCCTTTTCTGCTATTATGAACTAAATATCAATTGGAATCGATATTGTTGCCTGTTGGAATAAGTTTTTGAAAACGATAGAATTAGATACTTTATAAAAAAAAAACATCTGCTATTATTTCTGTCACTGTATTTATCAAATTAAATAACTTTCTTTTCTTTTCCAATAAAACCAATTATTATATGATTCCACTAGGCACACATAAGATTTCTGGCCTTTTCTCTTTCCATAAAAACGGATCGCATCTTTCAATACACTTTTAGAAGGCTTGCCAGTGGACACATTAAATGGCTCTTTTTTGATAAATGGAAAAAAGTCAGTGTTCGAAATGCAATTCTGTGAAGGTCTTTCGCGACCACTTGATGGACTACGTGGGTCTGGACAGGGAGGACAACTCTTCTGGTGTATGATTATTTGAAGTCCTTCGGGCTCGTGAACCTGATCTAGCGTACGGCTAAGTTGGTTGGAATAAGTCAACAACAACTACACAAGATGTCGAAAGAAAATGATCGCACTAGATATTTTACTTTAAAAGAAGTAAATTAATTATTTAGAAATATTATTTACAGTTTGGATTTAATACGAACTAATTTCAGAAACAGCAACATCTGCCAATCAATTATGATTAAATAATTATGACTGCTATTATATACATTATTTCATAGACTTATTCATAGTTTTGGACTTAAATTGTTTGCATGTCATTACTACATTCTGCATATAAAAATGTATAATATTTGTAACATTTTCGATTATTTTAATTTATGATAATTTGTTTATTTTAGTAAATTTAACAGTCATCTGGGAAAAAGGGCTTAAATATTTATTGCTTATTTTAGCAAACATTTTCAGTTGAAAGGCAGTCTTTTACAATACTGTTATATTTCATAAGGAAAGTTAATCAGTTAAAAAATTGCCAATTTTATTTATTGATTGAGACTCTATGGAAAACGCTATAAGGTAACGTTAATCAGGTAATTTGGTAACGAAAAATATTCCAATAACGTTTGCTTATTCAGATTAGTCAATGGAAATAAGAGGTTGCTCTGAGGAAATTCATTTATACAAGATTTCTCACTGATACTACAAAGATTGGAAATTGATACTTAGTAGATATCTTGACAGTTGATGGTTTTTTCAAGGCATTTGAAGATCAGAAGCTTATGCAGCCTTCTGGAAAAGCGTTTAATAGCTAAGGAGCCATATTCATTTATTACAAGATTGAAAAGCCAGACAATTTCAAACACTCACATCGACAGACGTGCGTAAAAAAAATCGAAGCGTAGAACCAAATAGCAGTTTATTTAAATATTTATTTCATATTAAAACTAACTCCCAATTTAGTTTCAATCTAAAATAAAAATTTAAATAAATTTGAAGAATGAAAACTTACAGTATTCAATTAATTGATAATTGGTTGAGAGATCTCAATAAGATTATTGATGGAAGAAGAGTTTTGCAGAAAGCAGATTATCAAAATTACCAGAATTTTAATTTTTCTAAATCTTTTCAGTACGTTATTGTAATATTTTACTGACGAATTCTACAAATATCTTTTACATTATTTGTGTCGATTGCAAAGATATTAAATAAAAAGATATAAACTTAGTATATTTTAGATTAAATATAAGGGTTTTAAAAATCTTATATTTTATTATTTGCAGTTAATTTTACTTAAAATTATATCGCACACTCAGTCTATTTATGATTAAAATTGTATTTTATCTGTGACTTGTTTGTGCTTACAGTTTTCCTAATGGCGAAAATTTTCTATGAATATCTTAGCAAATAAATTTCACTCTCTTCTCTATATTATCCAAGAAACTGTAGTCATTAGTGAAACATTCTGGAGCAATTATCTTGAGAGTTGCGATTATTTAGAAATAAAAAGACGTAGTCAACTGGATTATCTGTCTAAATTACTTGTTTTATTAGATAAAGCTTAATGAAAATCGATGTGCTTTACAGTCACGTAGAAGTTATAATTGCAGTTGTGCAATCTGATAAAAGTCTATTTTGCAAAATAAACTACATATTTCACGATGCATTCATCGCTTGAGTTTACGTACCTCTATATTTAAACAATAAATGTTTTATGAAATTATAAAATCTTGCTTTATTTTTCGAAAGCATTGTAGATTTAATATGTAAACATTACCTATTTTATTTTTTATAAAATAACTTGCTTAAAAATTTCATCATTTTTGAACATATAAAGGACATTGCATAATCTGATGCATGCATGCATTTACATTTTAAACTTGTACTAGAACTGATATAGATAATAAGGAATCCACAATCCTTTATCAAATGATGCAGAACAATGTATTAGTAATAATTTTATGTATTGAGATAATTTACACAACTTTTAAAACCAATTGTAAATTTTGACTCGCATATCAGCTATATTTTGATTGTAGTTAGATCTATAGCTATCTATCTATATACATAATTTAATCTTAGATTTAAATATTTATTCGGACATGATATAACTTATTATTTTAGGATGTGTGGTTTATTTGTAGATCAAGTATATATATATATATATATATATATATATATATATATATATATATATATATATATATATATATATATATATATATATATGTGTGTGTGTGTGTGTGTGTCTCAGTCACATTACTAACCATATCATGGCACATTCAGTCTGTAACACATCATCTTTTGTCTGCGAGTACCATTTGACGCCATTTACAGCAGAGTGGTCTGTCTGCAAGACGTACATTGCTTCGTCTACCCTTGACGCAAAGCCACAGACGTCTCTGAAATCAATATATATATATATATATATATATATATATATATATATATATATATATATATATATATATATATATATATACACATATATATATTTACAATAAAAAAAACTTCTAATAAAAGTTTCTCCTTACATCACTACAAGGAGTTCATGTCGTGCCATAGTGAGTAATAAAAATCGTAATTTTTGGTAATTTAGTAGCGGAGACCAACCTAAACTTCAGAATTTGTCAACTATAACCAGAGATATTATTTCACGTAGAGAATAGTGAGACCGCGATATATTTTCATGTCACTGTCATCTGTAGAAACACTATATGTATTTGATTGTATCGCAATTTGAACTCACTACAACTGAAGCAACGATACGATATTAAGAATTATCGCCGAAATCAATGATTCCACCACTGCTTTGTAACACAATTTAATAGTTAATGTATTAGAATCAACATAATACAATTAACAATTGATGCAATTAAAATATTTTTCTCAGTAATCACTTCTAAAGAGTTATAATTAGCTCTTATATTGATTCTAATTATTATAAAACATTCTAACTTCCATGCCATCGTGGCTTTATTTTGAACAACATAAAGTACAACTATCATATAAACTGATTACATCTTTTTCAACTTAAAACAGTTAAGAATTTAGATTCCAGCAGCAATATGTGTATTGACTCTGTCAATAAGATCTTTGGAGGGATAGGATGAAATTCATTATCCATCTTTCCTGTTTTCATTTATGTAAACAAAGTTAAAACAGTCTCCTAATTTTATTTACAAAAATTCAGAAATATTTCCCTACGAAACGAGCAGAGACAAAAATACAGCAATGTTACTAAATCACTTAAAATGTAGCGTCAAGATAGGTTGGCGGTGAAAAGTATAATTTTATTTTCATGGCTAAAATATTTGTGCCATCTGAAGATCATAAGGCTAAAAAGGCATACACATTTGAAACATTTGTAAGATGCAGGGTCCTCAATGTAATGTTTTTGCTTGGAGAGGACTGTACCAACTGAGATGTTAACTTGATCACTTGAATATGATGCAAAAATAAAAGATGGTTGAATATATGGATCACCACCTTGAGAAATAAACAATTAAAATATAATGAATACAAGAAATTTTTGCATGAAAAATTCTTGCTGTTGTAACAATTTTACACATTTTTCATGTACAATTATAAAAATGATAATTACGTCAATTCGTATCAAGTTCTTAAATCTTCTAAATTAAAATATTTTTACGTTATTATAAAAATTCTTTTTTGACAGTAGAATGTGTGCAAAGCAAACTATGCCTGCGAAGTGAGAGACCTCTAAGTTTTCAGTCCCTGGAAACTTACCAAAGGGGAAGAATTTGAATCTCCTCTTATTTTGCCTTTACCCGGAAGGAAAACCAAACACAAACCCTCGCGAGAACAGGAAGAGGAAGATTTCAATCATTTCTCAAGGGGATATGTGTGAAAACTCTAAATTTAACGGAGTTTGGGAGCTTAAAGAAAAAGTATTTCAATCGCCTGAGTAAGAAAGAAAGTTTAATTTACCTCACAGGTTCGTGATCTTGTGAACCATCTGCAAGAATTCACCCCTCATGTTATATAAAGATTTGAGAGTTTTTTTTTCCGTTGCATAACAATCGTCATTTACGTACACATACAAACATATACATATATGAAATATTAGAGGTATTACACAGTTCCTATTAAGATTATTTTGGTGAAGCAAAAGTACTGGTGATTTAACTGTAAAGATTTTACTATCGATCAAAATATTTTCAAGTTAAAAGTATGTTACTAAATATTAAATTATATATATATATATATATATATATATATATATATATATATATATATATATATATATATATATATATATATATATATATATATATATATTACTTATTATCAAAATATTTTCAAGTTTAATGTTAATTACAATTTATTGTATTTTTATTTTCCTTTATAAAAAATCAAAAACAAATTATAGTTTGCTTTTTATATTTTTATTTTAAACACAACAGCCTTAAATTAATTATCAATGCATTTTAAATAATTTTGATTGTGTGTGTGTGTGGATTGGTAAATGTTAAATAGAAAAAAATACAACGAATTCCAACATTCAACAATAATCCATCTTCATTTCACTTCACTACTGTGTTTGTTTCATGCAATTAATATAAAATCGTAATATAGAACTTATTTTATAACAAGGAGTTTCTTTGTTTTATACTGCTCTGAGTAAGATAATATCAAAATTCAATTTTTAAAATTCTTGTAATTTTTTCATTTTGAAATTTATCTATATCTATCTATTTATCTATATATATATATCTATATCTATATATATATATATGTATCTATCTATCTATCTATCTATATATATATATATATATATACTTTTTATTATATTTGAATTAAAGAGATTTTGTGTCAAATCAGCTCATCAGATCGGTAATGTGAAGAAAAAGTTTTTTTATGCACACAAGTCTTGGAAAGCGAGTCAAAATGAGCGAGTCAAATGAAGTATTAAACATTTATATTAAACAGAGCACTTTTTGAAAATTTCCAAACATTTACAATCCCAGCATTTACATCAAGTTGAAATGCTTCAATACAAAGCAAAATTAATTTTTAAAATTAATTTCGCTCTGTATTCGTGAATTTTTTAATATTAATTTTTCTTTGTATTATAAGCCTTTTTTTCATTTTGCATTCTAAGGATTTTATTTAAATTTTCTTAATGCTTTACAATGAATTCATGTAAATATATTCCTTATTCTGTGACTTCGGGTTGATTTAAAAATGTCTGCATGTAATAGAATGAAACTTATATCATAAAGATGTGTGCTGGGAAGTTTGAAACACCTTTTATTTCATTTTAGAATATCGATGTTTGTGATTAATTTAAGCAATGATTATAGCTGATTTAAATACTATTTGTATTGCTGTTATGTCTCGACATACATCGCTCCGGAATTCTGCTCGCTTTAAGAATGAAAGTGCGCGTATTCCTTTTCCTCTTTTATAGTAGCTATGACATTTATTCTATTATTCGTAGAGTTGATGATTCTATTTTTTGTATTTCAAGCCTAATTAGCTTGTATTATTAAAACATTTATAATTTGCGTATAAATGCTGAGATAGCTTCATTTTCTCATTAGCTTCACGTTGTTTTCCGTTAAGATCGGGAAAGTGAAGAATCATTTGCTATGAGCAGCGATTCGGAGGGTGAAGCAGTGATTCCATTTCCCTCACTGGTTTGCTGGAGCTCTGTGGAATGGGCATATGTCCACGCCACTCTGTGACGTCCAAAGTTTTTCCGTTTGGATGTGGAGAGTTGAGTGCCAGCTCAGGCATGACCTCATCACCTGACCGTGTTTCAAAATTTTGAGGCACTGGATGATAGGCAAGTAATCGAAGCCTGTTAACCTTAAGATACAGTCCGAAGCTGGCCTGCATCGTTGTGTAGGTATAAATGCTGAAATTAAAAAAAAAAAAAATCGTTTAAAATGATATCGCCTTCTTTCTACATTCCTAAAGAATATCTTTTTAAAATTTGAGTTATTATTATTTTGTTTTTTAAAATATTTATTATTAAATTATTATCATTTTTAAATGATTAAATGATAATAATTTTTTTAAAATAATTTTTTGGTTATTTAAGCAAAATGTTTTCAGATTTCTTAAAACGTTTTTTGTTCTAAACACAATGGACATTGATATAAAAATTTTTGAATTCGATATATAATAATTTCATTATGTAAAATAAATCTTCAAACTTCCTTCATTTAATTGGATTTGTTTGTAACTGAATTATGTGAGAGACCGCATTTCGTGGGATAAAATAGAGTTTTGAGCAAAGCTAAGTAAATAATAAATATAATTAAAAATGAATATAGTTGTCATTATTTTTCTAAATCCCAATATTTATCCTAAAACTATAAAAAATTTTCACCGGAAGCTAGACTTATATTATCACAGTATTTCAATATGGTTGAGTTGGAAAAGTAGAACAGCGCACCCCATAATGCCACTCTTGCTGACACAAGACAACAACAACAGTATTATAATATTTCAAATTTGCATGCAAACATTTAAAATTAATTAAAATGTTATTAGTAGGAGACTTGATGTTATTTCATGTGCAACAATGTCAAACCTAAGCTAAATATTGAAGAAAAAGCAAAATTTGATATGATCTGGAGTTAGAAATATTCTTATCACGTCACATATAAATTAAAAGTAATTAAAAAAAATAAAATTACACAATTTGTCATTCATTATGAAATTTAATAGTGTTAAGGAATATTAATTAATAAATAATGAATTATGTAAATTTTTATTACAAATATGATAAATCATGTTATTCGATTAAAACTTATGTTAATAAATGCTCATTAATAAATGATAAATTATGTAAATTTCTTTCACATCACTGACTAGCGAGTACATGAGATTATTATATTTTTCATTCCCTTGTTGAAATTTATTTTTCAATGATTTATTTTTTAAAAATATCTTTAAAATCAGTAAATTAAAACCATATCTAATCAATTTCTTAAATATTTATATACTATAATTCTATTTAATTTTTCTTATCTCATTATTTTAAACTAATATTATGATTTCATTATATTATTAAGCATAGGACGAGTTTAGTGACCCAGAAAAATAATTCAGGTTTGAAATTAAGATTTACATAAACGAAATATATTAAAAGAGTTGTACTAAAAGAATAATATTTTATGTGAATTTTTAAATCGAAATACAACTCTATTAATTGAGTTTGAATTAAAAATATTATTTCAGTTCATAAATATCATTTTTAATTAATGATTAATTGAATATCCTTGTCAAGATAAACTTTTATTTCACATTTCGCTTTCATCGAATAATGTTTCTAATATTGATTTCGTTTATTCTATTGAGATCATTGTTGGTTTCAGAAAATTAATTTGATTTACCATGTTATCTTAATCTGAAGCAAGTGGCAGGCGGAAAAATTTTGATTTTTATTGAAAGTTATTTGGAGGCACTCTGGTTTTAATTAACTTAATTATTCAAAATAATTAATTAGTTAGGTGTTGTTTTATTGAAAAGAATTGCTTGAAAGACTTCCTAACTAATTTTTTTTTGAAGTCAAAGAAATTACTGGAAAAGTAACGTAGAAAAATAATACAAATATCAAAAAA